>CM017571.1:27465977-28065977 GCA_007844125.1 Sinonovacula constricta
CACTATCTGGGATCTGGCTGATCTGGATCTACACTATCTGGGATATGGCTGATCTGGATCTACACTATCTGGGATCTGGCTGATCTGGATCTACACTATCTGGGATCTGGCTGATCTGGATCTACACTATCTGGGATCTGGCTGATCTGGATCTATACTATATGGGATCTGGCTGATCTGGATCTACATTATCTGCCTAAGACTTATAAATGTGTAATAAGCAGGCTAATAAAAAAAAATGTTTTGTTTTGTTTTTGATATATTGCAGTGACCATTTATGATCATTATAGCAATGTGCAGCTTTTTGGTGGAGGAAGACCCCAGACACATGTCCAGGTAGAACCACCAGCGCACCACAAGTCAGCTGAAAGACCGTACATTAAGTCCATCGTCCCAAACAGGACTTGAACCCATGCAGAAAAAGGTTAAGCAGTCAGAGGAGTTACCAATCGGTGACTCTACCACTAGGCCACAGGCGCCCCTACCTTTTTTAATTTTGTTTGGTGGATGAAACCTAACTTCAACAGGCTTGGAATAGCCTTCATGCTGCTTGTAATGATGGTTATGATGAAGGATGATGGTTTTGATGATGATAATGGTGTTTGTAGTTGTGAAGGAGATGATAGTGTTGTATTGTGATACTGGTTAGCGTGCGCTGCTTATCCTGCTGCTGCTGCTGCTGCTTTCTCTCTGCTGCTGCTGCCCCTGCTGCTGCTGCTGCTGCCCTGCTGCTGCTCTCCTTCTGTTCTCTGGAGATGAAAATTTATGCTTTTGAATATGCATGACAACTGCAATCATGTATATATTATTGGCATGTGGACCAACTTACATCAGTTTTACTGCTGTTTCCTATAGACCAAAGAGTCGGCCAGATTACAGGATGAAAGAGAGAAAGGTGTGCAACAGGATATCTTTGTTGCTGGCTCTGAGGAGATTGCAAGTGCGGCTCAATTTATTGATAAATAAATTGTTCTTGATTTGAAAGAGGCCATCTGGCTAGCATAGACAGTAAGATTGTTGTTCAAATGTCAGACATCCAATGAACCTCTGGATAACAACGCCACGTTTGATTGGATGATTGGACATGGTGGATAAAGTAGAGCAGGTCTGGCTCTCTCTTATGTTTTATGGACAGATTCAAATGTGGATTTTTGTTATTATTTTAAATATGGCAGTTTTCAGTCATACAATCACTTATGGTTTTGGGACACAGATTGTGTTGTTATTATTTGGGGGTTCATACTAGCTAAAGTCAATAAGTGATTACAACAACCAACAATGAAGATTTTTTTTCTTTTTTAATTCTTGTGGTAAGCCAAAGACAAACTGTAATCAAGCTGAAAAGTTTTCTCCCATGAATAATTAGCGCTGCACTTTGGACAGTAATATGAACTTAAGTCATGACTGGGTAGAACCACTGGCTCAAGCTGGACGACCACCCCACAAGAACATTCTTGCCCTGGCCAGGACTCAAATCCACCCATGGGAAGGCAAAGATTTTACAAATTGGTGACCCTAAACATTTAGCCACTGGTAACTTATTCAGCCAGAAATACAGAAATAACAGATGGTAACCTCTTCTTACATTTTTACATTTTACATTATAAATTTTTTTTAATTTGATAAGTATCGGACAATGTAGTCAGAAGTAATGGGTATTTATCCCGGTTCTGGAAATAAAGCTCCTATTACAATTGAATATTACAGTACATATACTTTTAAATAATAACCACAATAAGAGGAAGTAATACTTGTTAGTGACCCTAGCTAGGTGAGTTAATCATCCATAAACCATTAATGTATTATACTGTCTCTTATCATCTAGCCTACATAACCATAAGGCTCAATTATTAGCAACATATTTGTAGCTTGAAGCAAGTCAGCTAGAAGCCCTCGCCACAGTAAGTTATTTGCCCACACCGGGATTTGAACCCAGGTAAGAGGTGAAGAAGTCAGAAGTTACGGTTGGGTCTCAACCCCCTCAGTGAGCGCCCGCTCTTTGGTTACCTTCTAAAGCAAGATGAACTGATAAACACTAAGCAGTAGATAAGGTAGATCTTGATCAGACAGATACTAGAGGGATTTGGATCTACATTATTTCAGCAAGCCTGATCAATTTTAGAAGGTTTAGAATTATTAAGTCATACTAATGGCAGTACCTATACAGTAAAACTGCTATAATCTGCATTAACTCCCTTACTTCAGTAATGCTTTTGCCCAAGGATTATATTTATCTATAATGCAGCAACGTTAACTACTGATACAAGTATGCATGCTATAAATACCACCTCCTTCACCACAAACTCATTCCTGTAAACCCTGAATGCAAATCAATGTCCCTTTACTGAAGAAACCAAAATAATTTCCATTTACTGTTGCTTACCTTTACTTATAATACACAATCTTCTTGTATTTAACTGTAAATACAAATCTATGCTGCCCTTTTATCTTTAAAATACTCAACCAAATATAAATACCAGCATTCCTTTTATTATACCATCAATGCAATATATGTGCTAATTCTTATACAAGAACCAAAAATACCAATCAATCTGTGTTAAAACAAATCCCCGATTATAAACTAGAAAACCAGCAAAAAACACCACTAAACTTAACAAAACCAACTTAATTACTTTGGGCTACACTCTGTATATTGAAATAGGCTCCCTATTGATACATCATGAATATTTGTAAGCAGTTTGATTCACTATGCTTTAGTGATAACCAACTTCAGGGGTAGATCACATCAATGGAGAAAATTGGATTTTCCAATAAATACACCAATAACCATAAAATAACTGCTGAAGGGGCCATAAAAATCACTCTATTAAATGATGAACAAACAGCATCCTATATCATGTGACTAGATCCTTTAGGAATTGACCAATCAGGCACGGGTGTGGCACAGAAAACTGGTCCACTGTGACAATCCATAAATTGCTATCTTTAACCGTTCATCATCGATAATCACATTGAATTAAAAAGTTGCAAAGCGTTGCATTTGCAGCATGAAGGTATGTATAGAGATGGGGGAAGGATAGGAATAAACGACCATCACATTGAAAAAAAACTTCGTCGCTCTAGACGAGTGGTAGATATCTTACCTGATCATGTGATCAGCCACTCTAATGACAGCAACCTCGATCAGCTAGTTACCGTGGTAACCATTCAATCGTATTCAATATACTATCTGCATATAAAGCAAATTGACAAAAAGCGACTTGAAGAGACCACGTACTCAAGTGATAATCACCTAAGGTGTACGGTGACAATGTAGACCAACTACAATCTACAAGAGACACCTTTACAGGTAATGCTCAAGATAAATAAGAGTAGATGTGGCTTTTTTTTTCTGCTAAAACCTTCGTTTTCAATTTAAATCCTTGTATAAAAAGTACTAAATTGAACCATCTTGCTGAGGAAGTATCAATGTGTACCCACTTTTCAGGCATTCTGTGAGAATTATGGGATATACTGACTAAAACAGATTGACTTCCCTCTCACTGAGGAAGCTTTGTATGTAATAAAAAGCAATATCTAATTATGCAAACCATAAACATATTTTAAATTGAGAGTGAAATTTAATCAATTCTAATTTGATCAAATCTATGATTACAAGTTAATAATATACTTACCAACATTCCACTTAATGACAGGTATCATTTTGAGGCAATATATTAAGAGGATATGAGCAACACAGTTTTTAGAATTAGGCTGAAATATTCATCACAAACAAATAAAACCAAGGTGACAAAAAACACACACCATATTAATAATAAAAAGTCAATGTTTCATTCATGTACTCATGAAAATCATATATATATATATATAAAGGTTAAATCAATGAAGTGTCTTTTTAGGAAAACAAAATAATGTGTGTTTCAAAGCAAGTCAAAGAAAAGAGGTATTAGTGTAAAAAAAGAAAAATTGACAGACAATCGACAGATAGACAGAAAGAAAGACAGGCAGACAGAGAAAAGAAACATACTATGAGAATGACACAAGGAGTGACAGATGAAGAAAGTGAAACAGTGAAAGAAGACTGGACAACTTGATACAGAAAAGTAGAGGGTGTAATAAACAAGAGAAAAATAGCAACCAGAAAAAGTTGGCAAAGAAGCCTGCTTATCAATAACTGATTCATTACTGCAGCAGGGCATGAGTAACCATGTGTAGTGGTGGGGGTCCATTATCTTGTAGTGGGCCCAATAGTTTGTGGTGCCATTATTGCATAATCATTGTAGTATATTTAATTATAGGATTATAATATATTTCATATTCTGAAGTCTGCAAAGAAGACAGTCAAATAGATCTAGCTGAATGGAATACAAGACCAAATCTTGTGCTACTGTTATAAAAACAATAAAACTAATTTTAAAATAAAAACCTAAAATGCATCTGTCAATCAACCAATCAATCAATCAATAATGCATTGATATTTCACCAATCACAGAACAAATAAATAGAAGAATCCTAAGAAAAACATCTTCTCACAAATTATTTCATATGAAATATGTCTCATGTTGCTACTCATGATAATTTGATTGACTTAATGATGATGATGTGGTGTTGATACTGCTCCGATGATGGTGAAAATGGTAATGGCGATGACCGTGGTTGCAGTGGTGAAGATGATGATGTTGAAGGTAGTGGTGATGATAGTGCTGGTAATGACAAAAGATAGTGGTAGTGGTGTTATGGTGGTTGTGGATTGGTGGGATGATTAAGATGATGATGATGATGATGATGATGATGATGATGCTGATGATGATGCTGATATAGTATATGTTTTTATTAAATAATAAGCTGTCACTGTAATCCCGTCTCCATTCAAAAGTGAACATTTTGAATGAAAATTCAATAAAAAAGACAGAAAGACTGTCACATTAAGTCTAAATGTGTTAAGTATATTCCATGCTAATATATTTGAATATCCATATATATATCTAGTCTAACCATGATTATAAGGTCCACTGATGAATAATGTACGGTCTAGTTGTTATCAAAAACAACACGCAGTACCAAAACACCCCCACCATAACACATACATCTCAAATTTATAACTCTGAAATAAACAAATAAAAAAATAACAATTAATGATGCCTATATAATAATGCCTACCAATGAGGAGCAGGCTGGTACAAGAAAGCTGTATTTCTCACTATCTCTATATCCACAGTAACTGTAAAGCCCGAGGATGTAGACAGATCACAAAGTTAAACTAAACAAAATAATTCTCAAAGAGAACCAGCAGCTTAACATTTTACCAACAGAATATTTGTCATCATTGTCAATTCCAAGTTCTAAGTCCTTTCTGAATGAAGTCACTAAAAATTTAAACCCAAACACGGTATGTTTTTTACAATTTCCAATTTCTAGTTTTAAGTCTCTTTTTTCAGCCTTGTACACAGTGGATATATTTTAATTCCAGTTCTTAGTCCATTTGTGCTTTAAAGTCACCAAGAATTTAAACCTATACACAGTAAGTATTATCACCAATCACAGTATTTCCCCAGTCATTAACATCACCGACTTCATGCTGCAGCAGTAGAGTACATATTAGTGTATAGTCCTACAGTCTACATCACACAATCTATCGAAGCAAGAAAGCACCCCTGCCTAGCGATCACACCAGCTCCTCTGTTCATTATGACAAATCAGTGTACACCGTCTTTATTTTGTTGCCGATGCTGTAAATATATCCTACCAGCCACCCCCCTCGTTTTGCCTACTACTACCCACCCCCCTAACCCTTCTATTTCTCTAAATCGGTACATGCCACTTCCAACTTGAGAAAGGGGGGTGGGGTGGGGGGTATAGATGGAGAAGGACAGATCATTAACATCGAAGAATGATCTGCTGGGTCTAGCAGCTTGTGTTTTGGGGTGGAAAAACAGCCAAAACTGTGAGCCAGACTGCAAGGGGATAAAGACAGTGAACTTTGAGAAAACTTCATCCCCACTGGATACTGAGGTATAGGACTGTAACCTTAGACTGGAGGGGGATTGAGAGATACTGCATGGAAACTGGTATCATGGTATAGATCTGTGATCTACATGTTCTATAACAAGACATCAACAAACTATGAGGTTTTAAAAGAACCGACGAAAGACGGTTAGTTTCAAGCTTTGGTTTCTTAAACCAACTGGAAAAAGAAGCTGTATTATTTAAGACCTCTTAATTATCCACTTTCTTGGTAGAATCAGTACTCAGGTCCAAATAAAGCCATCTGCTGTTCAGTCTATAATGATGACAAATTCTTGTCTATATGTATACAAAAGGGCAGGTGATTGTTTCGTTTAATTTTATATGATCTTTTGGACTGTATTTGTTTATCTGCTAATATACTTTATAATCATGATGAATAACAAAAAAAAAGTAGCTTGATTTAAAATTTCAATTATCAAATATCATCACTGCTTTTTTATCACATGATGTCATTAACTAGTTCTTATTATACATCATCACTTGGTTTCATCTTAAAATGACCTTTCTTTAAAACTGTTTAGTTGCTAAGGCTTTTATCTCATCTACATATTGTATTTATTTTTTTGGGGGGTAATTTGCAACTATTGATATGTTGTTTATTAACTATACTCTTTGCTCAGTTATCTCCCCCTGATGCAGGTTCTTACTGTTTGATGTCTCACATAAAATCAGCAGTATACCATTAATATCATTTTGTTATGCGAGTAGATCATGTGACATAAAATAAGTCTGGTTTTTTTAACCCCTCATTATGACATACTTGCTTATAACTTCTGTTTAACTTATTGAACCCTAATACCAACCTAAAGTGGTCGTGAAAACATCCCCTACAACACAGATAATGAGACTAGGTGGTGCAATTTCATTGAGTCTAGCTCCAAATGTCATAAGGTGGTAACTGACACATGTATGGTCATGAAAAAGAAAAACAGCTATTCTGGTGGAGAAAGACACCTGGTAAATGTGTGGTTAGAACCACCGGAACACTGCAGGTCTGGTGAAAGACCTTCTCATTTTGAGTTCTTTGCCCCAAATGAGACTCAAACCCACGTCATGAGACACTAGGCAACAAGACCAAATGTTAGGAAATAGTTCCAATCCTAACCTAACCTACCTCATGAGACACTATGCAACACGACAAAATGTTAGGAAATAGTTCCAATCCTAACCTAACCTACCTCATGAGACACTATGCAACAAGACCACATGTAAGGAAATAGTTCCAATCCTAACCTACCCCATGTCTTGAGACACTAAGCAACACGACCACATGTAAGGAAATAGTTCCAATCCTAACCTAACCTACCCCATGTCATGAGACACTAAGCAACACGACCACATGTAAGGAAATAGTTCCAATCCTAACCTAACCCATGTCATAAGACACTAAGCAACACGACCACATGTAAGGAAATAGTTCCAATCCTAACCTAACCCATGTCATGAGACACTAAGCAACACGACCACATGTAAGGAAATAGTTCCAATCCTAACCTAACCCATGTCATAAGACACTATGCAACACGACCACATGTTAGGAAATAGTTCCAATCCTAACCTTACCCACGTCATGAGACACTATGCAACAAGACCAAATGCTAGGAAATAGTTCCAATCCTAACCTAACATACGTCATGAGACACTATGCAACATGACAAAATGCTAGGAAATAGTTCCAATCCTAACCTAATCCGTTATGAGACACTATGCAACATGTCAAAATGTTAGGAAATAGTTCCAATCCTAACCTAACCTACCTCATGAGACACTATGCAACAAAACCAAATGTAAGGAAATAGTTCCAATCCTAACCTAACCCATGTCTTGAGACACTAAGCAACACGACCACATGTTAGAAAATAGTTCCAATCCTAACCTAACATACGTCATGAGACACTATGCAACAAGACCAAATGCTAGGAAATAGTTCCAATCCTAACCTACCTCATGAGACACTATGCAACATGTCAAAATGTTAGGAAATAGTTCCAATCCTAACCTAACCTACCTCATGAGACACTATGCAACAAGACCACATGTAAGGAAATAGTTCCAATCCTAACCTAACCCATGTCTTGAGACACTTTGCAACAAGACCACATGTAAGGAAATAGTTCCAATCCTAACCTAACCCATGTCTTGAGACACTAAGCAACACGACCACATGTTAGAAAATAGTTCCAATCCTAACCTTACCCACGTCATGAGACACTATGCAACAAGACCAAATGCTAGGAAATAGTTCCAATCCTAACCTAACATACGTCATGAGACACTATGCAACAAGACCAATTGCTAGGAAATAGTTCCAATCCTAACCTAACCCATGTCATGAGACACTATGCAACAAGACCAATTGCTAGGAAATAGTTCCAATCCTAACCTAACATACGTCATGAGACACTATGCAACAAGACCAATTGCTAGGAAATAGTTCCAATCCTAACCTAACCCATGTCATGAGACACTATGCAACAAGACCAATTGCTAGGAAATAGTTCCAATCCTAACCTAACCCATGTCATGAGACACTATGCAACAAGACCAATTGCTAGGAAATAGTTCCAATCCTAACCTAACCCACATCATGAGACACTATGCAACATGACCAAATGTTAGGAAATAGTTCCAATCCTAACCTTACCCATGTCATGAGACACCATGCAACATGACCAATTGCTAGGAAATAGTTCCAATCCTAACCTAACCCATGTCATGAGACACTATGCAACAAGACCAAATGTAAGGAAAAGGTTCCTATCCTTATCTAACCAACGTCATGAGACACCATGCAACACGACAAAATGCTAGGAAATAGTTCCAATCCTAAACGTGATCTGGATATACACTACTTGCCTGATCCTGGTAAATTTATACACATAGCAGATTAAGAGTTTAGTATCAATTTGGTGAAAGTGGATCAAGCAATGGTGAATTAAGCCTGGTATCTGTTAGTAGAAATATTTTCTGTACTAAGGAAGCTTGCATAGACAGCCCATAAAGATATACAAGATTATCCTGACACTGTGGCTTTGCCAATGTAACCCCATGTACCTGTAGTAATTAGGTGTAGGAAGGGGTAAACTTTGATCTGCCCTCCCAACACACAAAAAAGTCTAATTTTATAACTCAGTTCAAAATCTTACTAAAGGAGAATCAATATTCTTTAATAGTGTTCATAAAACAACCAACTCAAATATAAGACTTAAGGATATACATCTTTAAATCTTAGAATCTTTTTAAATTCTTCAATAAACAATTAAAACGGTTTTAAAACAGTTTTTATAATTAATTTATGGTTTCAATTAAATCTAATTAAGATACAAAACTTAATGAAAGACAGAAAAAAAACACCAAAAAAAGATAATATACTAATTGAAGACAGAAAATATTGAAAGCTATATAATGATGTAAGAATAAAATAATGATTCATGATCATAGTAAAATAGGTATGACTAAGCTTTAACCAGTTACATTGTGAAAACACCATAGACTCCAATCACATACAACATACCCCAACATAATGTTTTTTTTCCATCAAGGGTTAAGAAATAATAAAAATATAAAAAGAAGAAATATTTGTACAAGACAAACACTTCAAGACAACAGGGATAGGTATATGAAAATAAAACAACAACTCATTAATTAAATAATGTCCCTTCTTCATCTAAAAACAAAAAATTAATCGATGTGACAAAAATAACTACACCACTAATGGGCATTCCATATTGAGAACATTTTCCAAAGACTAAATAAATAAAACAAAAAACTTAAGACATCCGTGATATGCATTACTTATATGAGAATTTGTGCAATCAATTCTAGTGATTATCGAGAGATAGATGTTCTCTACAGCTGTTACAGGGACAGGTGGAATCTACCCGAACAGCAATGGAGTCACATCTATTAGACACATACTGTCTTAAACAAAACAATGGTTTACTCAAGTATAGTGTAAGTGAATAATTGAGACAATATTAACTCAGCTGCATTGTTACATTTTCTTATTTAAAGTGTTCAAGTGTGTTGTTTATTATTAACAAGAAATGATACAGCTTACAATCCTTCTCTTCATTCCTCTTAAAGGTTTCCTTCCAATTATCATCATCATCATCATCATCATCATCATCATCATCATCATCATCATCATCATCATCACTGCTACAATCATCATCTTTTTGATTATCCTCTTCATAATCATAATTATGATCTTTATCAAAGTCATCACCATCAGCAATGCAGACATCTGAAAACCATTCTCAATTTTTTTTTTATTTATCATACTTTTTCAAATAACTTTTCAATTTAATTTCAATTATAACTGATATCAGAAGAGAAATGATGTCCAGAAGATACAATCAACTGATTTTCAAATTTCTCACCTCTTCTTAATCAAAAATGTATGCTGAAGATTTGATATTATCTCTATAAAAGATGGCCAGTAGGAAAGAAGAAGGAGAGTGTGAAAAATGGGAGGTGAATGTTTGGGAGACAAACATGGACATCGGAAATAAAGAATTTAATCTGGCATCAATTAATTGACATATATATCTTGAAATATTGAGATTTAAAAAGAAGGTTAGATTATAAACATGAGGCAGAGGGGAAAAAGGGGGAGGTATAAAGGTGTGACAATTTTGGTACAAGGCCGAGAACAGGGATGAAAACTGTACATAGAGAGGAGATAGGAAACAAAAGGATTCAACTGAGTGGCTACCTATTGATGGATTTATCTTGAAATATGATCACTGTGTCCATACACCAGCGGAAGTGTCAAATAACAGAAATACATGACTTGACAACTGATTTGGAAAATATTTCAGAAAATTGATTTTTATCACTATTTTACAGGTTTGTGTGTAGTGATTGGGGTGGGGTTAGTCTTTTGGGGATGTACAACTGCACTGAAGAATGTAATAAATGTATTTGAAGAAAAGGGATAAAACTATAATAATACAGGATGCCAAGTTGTATATTCATTTGGTGTTAATATTCTGGTTTTAGTTTTCAGTTACTCATTTTGCTCATAAAAAAGTTGCAGTTTCAGTATACATGTGTTGTTTTTTTTAAAACTTGTAGATGTGGTTTTCTTGAGGGTTTTTTTAACTTTCTTTTTCAAAATTATAAAGTTTGCAGCATGTACTTAAGAATTATTTTAAAACTATTCAGCTGTGAAACATTTGAATAAAAAAAATGTTGCCACTTAAAATCGCTCACTAAACTGAAGTACTGTTGTAAAATAGAAAATAAAGATTGAACACTGTTTGATATATTGCATATGTATAAAATATCTCCTCCACACCGATCTGCTCACCTGTGAGTGAAATGAAAATTAAAAAAAAAAAATGGGCAAAATAAAAACCGACTTTTCTGCACATTTGATGAAGTGAGACTGACATTGCATGCATGATTGACTTCTGCTCATCATTCAAGTTAAAATAGCCTATTGAAGACTGTTTAATAGCTTCTCAAATCATTCAACACCACCCTCTGTTTTATTATTCAAACTTCATTTGATTAAATATCCCTACCTATATCGTTGCCAGGGTTTCACTTTAACTTTCAGCCTGTTGCACCTGATCAGATTTGGGCAAATAGGGTAGATCCAGATCAGCCGGCTCTCCCTGTCTTACCAGGATCAGAACTATTTGTTGTTAAGTCACTAGGAATGTGAGTGTTTATGTTTGCAGGATGTTAAGATATTTTTTAAAGGTTATTAGCAAATTTAGAATGGTACAGGTTATAAAAGGTAAACACAAAATATTGACTTGTACCTGGCACGTAAAGCATGTGAGAATGAAGGGAAGAACCAATCAATGCTGTAGGAGAAGTAAGGACGGAGGGATGGAGGGGAAGGAATAAAAGTCAGGATGAATATACAGCTTCTGATCAGATACATAAATTACTTTTAATTAAAAATGTTTAAACACGTAGAAAATCACCAAACAGATCACCATCATTGGAGGACAGAGGACATTTGGGTTGACGTACTGGGTTGAATATATTACTTACAGCAAATTATGCAAAGGTGGTGAATGGCACAGAATATTTTCTAGTAGAAGATCATTATGGATCAAGTTGCAAGCATATATTATATCAGTGTGGCTAGATTATAGATGTTTGATACGACACGGGAGGCTGATGAAGATGATCATTTACACGAGGTCTTGATAAATATATACAGTGTGTTCTATCAGCAATATTTAACTTTTATTCCCTGCTTTCTTTGAGTGAAACTTCAGTGATCTGTAAGGCCAGTTTGGGGATGAAATTTTGCACCATTCTACTCAGAAAAAATTATATGTAAATATTTTCCTCATTTGACTGCTGAAATTTCTTACCAAAATCTTTGAAATCAAAACGTTTTTAGGCATTCTATTCAGGGCTGGAAACTATCAAAATATGAGTGCACCTTCTTGGACAGTTTTCTGCCAGAACAAGGACAAAAATGGACATTAAGTTCCTCCTAATTTTTTCAGTTATATTTAAATAGTACAAGATGCTAATCCAAATTATTTTTGCCTGAGGATACAGACTTTCTTTACCAAAAGACTATCCTTCATAAATTCTTATGACTAGGTGGTACAATCACCCAACTTTTCAGTTCTAGCAAAGAATTCAAAATGGCTAAAGCTGAAAAATTGTGATCCCTTTGGCTTGAAAAACAAGGATTGAAGTCAAACTTCTGTGTTGGGATCCACTTTATACATACAACCATGGATAGAAATTATAAATTTTATAACACATTCAAGTTAAAAACTGTATAAATAATTACTGGATAAGAAATATTTTTTGCACTTTATCCCCATACATGTATATTAAATTTGGCCTTGTGGAACTTTCACCATTTACATTGTCTGAACATGGGATATACATCATCATTTTTAAAATCTTTATCTAATTTATTTTAAAGATTTTATATAATAATAATAATAATAATAATAATAATAATAATAAAAATAACTAGAAACTATAAAAGACATATTTTTACCAATGTTGGTCCAGGTTTTTTGTCCTTATGAGTAACCAACTACAATAGAATCCAATTATTCTGACTTGTTTATGTATCAAACATTCTCAAGAGAAGCCAGAGAAAACAAAGAAAGCACCACCCCATCCCTGTTCTGGCTGAACTCCACTGATCACGTCCAGTTCAACTCCCCAGAACCTCATCTAAATATATCTAAATATAATTGCCACACAAAAGACATTGGCAGAAAACAAAGAGATGATTACGAACTGATAAGCCCAGCCAGTTTCTAACCCTATTCATTCTATATTCACTTTTAAGCAACCAAAAATCTGTATTTTTTAAATATAACTATATACAAAGGTAATAAAATATATTGGTTAAGATTAAGCAGCAAAAGATGCAGATCCTGATCAGACAGCTCCCAGTATATGGAACTGCATTATTTACTTAAGCCTGATCAATTTGTGCTTAGCAGGTAAAGAGCAAGCCATGCTTTGGTTAATTTGTTTGACAGTTTTCCTTCTCCACTTATTTATCTATACGTAAGTTTGACAACTACGCATCTGCCAAAATTCTCCACGGCCTCAGTGTGGGACAGATCCAGATTCTTTAGCTATGGCTAACGCTGAACCTGCCAAGTATAGATGGATCAGGGCAAATGGTATAAATCTAGATCAGGAAACCACAAACTTCTGATCTGTGTCTGCACAGTTTGATGCAGAATGTCTTTTAATGTGTTTAAGTTTGCATATAGTTGTAAACATAGGACTAAGATTAAGTCTGGGATATTAACACGCATAGGAGGAAAAAGGGGGGCTGATATTTGCCGATTTCCGTTCAGCGTGAGATCATACTTACATGGGAACGCAATCGAAATGTCACTTTTGAGAGATATGATTGGTGATAAGCTTTTCTCATAATGGTGCCGCAGTGAATAAATACACTTCAGTGATTTGCTGATTGGTGTAGCAGACACTCTAAAACCAAGAGGGTGGGGGAAGTAACAGCAGACGTAAAGCTACGATGTGTCCCAATAAAAGATATGCTTTCAATTAGGTTCCTTGCCCGCTTATCATGAATTGTTCAGTCTTAGGCAACTAGTTGAAGACACTCTTCAGACAGCTTCCCCTGGGAGCAATGTGATCAGGATCTACGCTATTTGCTGCAGAGTAATTAGATATATGTCTTTTATCTATTTATAGAGATGTTGGCCAAAATTAAGAATTATAGACAGGGTAATAAGCAGTTAGGCAGAGCAAGGAGTAAGACTGCTGATTTTTGTTTCTTGAACTGTTTTCCAAGCTGCAGTTTTACGTCCATACAATAAAACTGTCAACAAGAGAACCGACTGCTTTTTCTTTCTTTGTTTCACAAGAAAAAAGTAAATTTGCTACTGGCCAGGGGATAAACTCTTGTGAGTGAAATGAATTTTACAATTTACTGAAATTTTCAAAGGACATAAGTAGTTTCAACTTATGGGCAATGGCAGACTGAAATTGAATAAAGGACATGATACGATGATGTCTGCATGGAACTTCACCATGCTTTTAGTGATCGCAGCATTATGTTGTTAGACGAAGTTACAAATGCCCACAAAAGTAGGAGAACTAACATTTGCTGATATTTATGATGATAATCATGACAATGTTTACCATGCTAATAAACAGAATAAATATGAATGTTTTATACTAGTTGGAACTGCTGCTGATGATTATATTGTTAAGGAAAAAGTATAACAAAAAATATAAATGACAAAATGATTGATGAACCATTGATGGTACTGATGATAAGAAAGAAGAGAACAACTATGAAAATGACAAAAAGAAAGAAGATGGTAAAAAAGGGAAAAGATAAATATTGCAAATAGATAGCTGATGTTGAAAAAATGGGAAAATAATATACAATGAAATGTGACTATGGTTATTTATGTTGTTTATATTTCACATGTAGAACCCATTAAACTTTAACCAGATTTTCACATCCTAAATGACTAATCTTTCAACCAGCAAGAACCCCGTTAAGAAACCAAAACCAATTAATTTACATGTTGTTTAGAATACCATCACCTTTTTCTATTAGTGTCAAAATGGCAGAAATGTTTGGCAAATGTTTTGGAAATGAAACTGTTTCCAAACCAATGTATATTTTATTAGGGATTACTTTAAACATACAAAATTGATATACATCAATTAGGCAGGCTTTGAGATAAATATGTTTATACAGATCCCAGAAAAATACAGATTACTGGTTCTACAAAGGAAATTACATTTTAGAATCAATTAGGATTGGGTTTTAAGAATGAGTCAATGTGCTAAAGGCATTTATAAGAACTGGATCTACTTGAGAAATTTCTTTATAGTTAATACACAACAGGTTTTGTAACTTCAAGTTAACATCAAGCCTTTTTACCTGTTCACTTCCTGGGTAGAACCAGTACTTGGGCAGCAACTATCTTTTTCCAGACAAATTAAGACAAACAAATTAAGAATTTTATGGGATATATTTCTAGAGTCAATCATATCTACACTCTATACATGTATTGGAACCTCTGGAAAACCAACAATATCCCCAACAAAAAAACCTACCTTGCTGTCAGATATAAATCAAGATGGTAAAACATGGTGATTTCTATTGACCATATCTGTGTAACTGTGTCTGAATAAAGAACAAAGAAGTCAGGTTCAATTTAACATAATCAAGGCCAGACCTCTAAGGTCCTGATAATTGATACACAGTGGCTCCATTTTATTAAACCTACGTCTACCTCACCATTGCCTTACAACCCTGATGGCTTTCCCTCCCCCCTCTCTCAATGGTTGCTCGTTGTTTTTTGTCGGTGCTACTTCGTTTACTGAGACCACTGTCTTTTTTTATATCACAGATGGAGAATTCCAACCGAAACTGCGCCACATAAATTCACCAATCATTTCGCCATTTCTTGCTGGTTTCTCATCTTGTTTTTTTTCCTGCCTGTTTTGTCTATATCTCCCATGTTTACTAATGGAACAGTTGTTTTATAGCCTCTTTTGAAAGGGGTGAGGCAGTTCCAAATAGGTTGATTGTATATCTGAAGTTTTATAGCTTTAATTATAAACAGATTTTATCATTTTATTGTGAATTTATGTGTACACTTCATGCAAAAGGAATTACTGCCAAACAGGTCCTACTCAGAAAACTTTGTGCTCATTCTGCTAGTGTGAAGTAATTCTCAATGTTATTGAACTATGGATAAAGGGGAACAAATCAAGACTATCTATTCAATTTTTTAACAATGTTTAGGTATCATTTTAAATGTTAATCTTTCATGAACTTCCATTATTCTTTTTTCTTTCATATATGATTTGTAGCATCCCACGGACACAATTATGGTAATATTAACTAATGTGGTCACCGTCTATATAGTCAGTACAGTCATATGTTGGCACCTCTTATCACACAGCCAAGGTCACTTTCCGACCACCTCGAAATTCAAATACTAATATAATTAATTACAATAAATAAGATCACTTTTGAATCTATGTCAATGCCCACTTCAAAACACTTCCTTGCTTATAATTTCATAATGAAGCCATATTCCAATAAGGTTATATCATGTAGACAAACATGTGCAAATATAGTTTTGTGTTTGTTAATAAGATATGAAGGCTCGATCAAGATCAGTTGTTCTTTTTGTAATTGAACCATCCATTTTTTGTCTGATTTACTCATTTTGTGACCTTCTTTGACTTTCATAGATTATAAAATCATAGTTATTTTCTAAGAAACAAGTTGACCAGATTACAAAAGTGTTGAGTTCTGTTTCTATATGCATATATGCATGTAACCACTCTTCCTATGGCTATCAATTCTTTAATTCTTAAGTAAGCCATTCGACTTCATGTTGTCAATTTATCCAACAAATTCTTTTGTCGGACAAGATTGTTAAGTTTACAAAGGAGATGATAAAGTTTACTTCTATGATATGCTTTCAAACATAATTAGGTTATCTCTCTATTTCTACCATCAATATCTTAACTATAAGACTTCAAGCACATTTCTCATTTTAGAAACTCCTGTGACAGTTCTTTGACTTCCATGTTTTATATGATCGCACCTATTCGCCATCTCGTGAAAACTCTCCTAAGTAGGTAAGGTCTCTCCATTTGGTGTAATGTGATTGCCCTCTAGTAGACATACCCACTTACTCTAAAATGATCAAACTTTATTGGTTCCAGCCTCACCAACCCCATCTCTCTGTAAGAGACTAGCCTACCCTGGCGTCAGTCTGTAATTATATCGACAATTATTAGATATGATTAGAAAATCTATTTGCAGCTTATTGCCTTGATGTATTCATTTCTTTGATCATAAGAAATGAGTAAGTGTACTAATCGAAATAGAGAGATTAGTATTTTATATATTGAAGAATATATTTAAGAGGGCTGGAGAGCGTTGATTTCTAAGCAGACTTGAAATGTGTTTTTTTAGTTTGAGAGAAGGGTAATGATAAGACTTCTTACTGGGGTCTTCACTCCCTGGAGGTGATTTTTGTGATCACGTTATCAGCATAAAGAATCACAGGAACTGAATCAGAACTCTTTAATGGCCATGTAACTCGCCAGTCCCTATAAATGCCAAGCTCATGCAGGTGGAGATTTTAAATGGAAGGAAAATCTCTTGCTCATGAATTAAATTTATAATATGTTTGATGGATTTTTTTTTGAGGATTTCAGATATGTTGTTACATTTTCTTAACAACTCTGCATGGAATTTTAGATATACACATTTATTGCAACAAAGTACTGGTCATTATGGTCTGGCTAGGAAGACAGTTGAAAACCATCTATGTAGTAACATCATGGGTGTACCTTTGAGCAGCTGAAAAATCTCCATGCTCCACATTACATACAGGGAGATATATAACAGTGTTGAAAGTACTGTGGTACTTACTGCTTCAGAAAAGAAATAAGAAGCTCTACATATTTGTGTGTCTTTTCCAACTACACAACTCCTTTTTCAATGTAGTTCATAAGCAAAAGCTATAGTTAGAGAACCAAGACACCAAGACAGATTGACCCCCTTTACCAAATAAGAACCAGTATTTTGTCTTTCTTCATGGACAAATAAGAACCAGTCTTGTATCACCTTACATTGTTCAGCCAGCAGCCTCCTGTGTAAAGCACCAACTCTGTTTTCACTACTAAAGAAATAAATACAAAAATGTTTCAAAACTGAAAATAAGTTAACCCCAAATAAGAATAACAAGGTTAGAGCTGAGAAATAACTTGTCAGTTACTTATGTGTGTGTACAATGTAAGAATAAATAGAAGTTGGGGGGCGGGGGGGAGGGGAGCATAATATAATTATTTTGTTTTCTCTTTTTGCAAAAAGCTATAAAAGCTAATATTTTGTGTAGCATGAAACAATAAGAAGGTTGATGGACCTGTGTAAAACTTAGTTGACATGGGAATAAAAGAGGAATGAGAAGGAAGAATGGTGGTACTGGAAGCTGCTGCAGCCCCAGCTGATTAATGCCTTGTAGAAGGTAGAGAGATGGCAGCACAGCAGAGTGAGGCACCCATGTATGTGTTGTAGATGTTGTTTTTTCTATTGATTTATACTGATGAGGACAGCTGTTGTTTCCAGTGAGCTGATCTGATTTATTCTCGATTATAAACCCCCTGCCTGCAAGCAAGGGCAACTCATACACTGATTGGCTTGGTTCTGTTTGCAGAAATGGCATGGAAGGGTCTGGAGGAAGTAAGGGAGAGCAGGGAATTGAGGAGTGAGGGGTAGGGAGCTAAAACATAAAACAACAGTCAATCACTTCATGAGGACAAAGACAAAGAAGGAAATCAAGAGACTCATTTATTATAGCTTTCTACTGGAGATGTTTTTTGTTACATGGCACCTGCAAAATTATTGTCATATTGGTGATGTCTAGCTAATAATTGGTGGAATCGAACCCCAGACAATTGTCAGCGTAGAACCATCGGTGCACGGCTGGTCACCTGAAAGACCTCCCCACTTGAAAAGTTCTCACTCTGACCAGGACTCGAACCTAATGGTGAGAGGATGATGAGTAGTTTTCTATATGGATCAAGTATTTTTGTTTTCCTTTTCTTGACCTTTAACTCAAGCAGGGGTGTGGAAATCCCATGCCCAACTAACTCCATGCGGGAAATTTCATTGTTGGACAAGTGGAAGTTTTTGTCTAAGTTGTAATATTAGTTGTATTATGCTTTTCATATAAAGATTTCTTTGTTAAAAGTTAATTTCTAACAAATCTGTAATACACTGTGGGGATTAACATTAGGAATGTCCGGCTGTTGTTTCTGAAAAATCATTTGAAATGTGACTAAATGCAAAATACATTCAAGTTGTTTACTTGTACATGCTAAGCATAGTGAATGGGTGCATGTTCTTACGAAATTAATAAATTATCGAATAAATATTTGGACAAAAGGAATTTTGTGATGGACAAGTAGATTTTTAAAGTCAAGATGCCCATGAACAAGTAGAAGAAAATTAAGGTTTTCTTCTTGTTTTGTGTTTTTGTTGTTTGGGACCATATCTATAGCTTAGGTTTTAAATTTATTGTTGTATATTTTTAGCTACAACTTAGGTTTTCTATTTGTTTTGATTGTCAACATGTATTTATATTCTATTTCCACTTAACTATAGTAAAAAAATAAAATCTTGTAAAATAAACAAAAAAACATGAACATTGATGTTTATATCCTCTTGAATTAATCAGAAGTAAAAATTTAATAGTCCAAGCTATTGATAAACACCAAGACAATCAAAACCTTACAACTCCAGGGCAAACTACTATCTACTGAGATAAGGAGGCGTTTCTTTTTTCCAAAGATTTTTTTTCCTGGAGATGCCTCCTGATCAGGTGTTTATTTAAGTTGATCATAAAAATCATGGTAATCTGTCAGACATATTGGGGTCTGGAGCAGGCATGTTGGGTTAGGACAGGAAATGCTAGCTGGTGTCAGATTTGAGGCTCTGGTTAATGGGCTGGATTGATGTGATTTGTGACCTGCCCACCACAGGGGGCTGGCTCCCAAACTGTTAAACAACATTTACATCAGTCAGGGTTATATACACTCTTAGAGGGGCTTGAGATCATCAATTTAATCTCATCTTGATATTAATAATAAATGATGGCATCATTGGTGGGGGAGGGGGGGAGGAAAAAGTTTGTTTTTGTGGCTAATCTCACTGACACCTGACCATTATACCCTCATTAAGCTATAATTGCTTAAGCAATCAAATTGATGTCTGGGTAGAACCACGGGCACACTGCATGTCAACTCAAAGACCTTCACGCAAACACTGAACTGTTACTTGAATCTACATTGAGTGAGGCTGAAGAGTCAGAGACCATTGCAGCAATTCTAGCCACTGGGCCATGGATTCCCCCTCTGAAACAATCAGTACTGTCAAAAAGCTCAATGTTTCATCTAAAAGGGATAGAAAATGTCAATCCCCCATCCAGTAGGCCTGAATTTCAATCACTGGCTGCGACATGGCACAGTTTAAACAAATAGTAGTAGTGTAGTTTGAAATTCCTTTCTAAAACCTTTATGCTGATAGTAAATGATGCCAAAATATAAAGCATTGCAGAAATAAAAGGTTTTCTAGTTAAGCGATTCAGAGGGTAGGGTTTTAAAAGAGTACTGCGTAGGCATTGCCTTCAGATACTGAAGGTCTTAGGTTCAATCCTTGGTCAAAAAAAGGTCATGATATAAGTCCTCTGCATATGCTTAGCTTATTAAAACAATACAGCCCAGAACTTGCTGGCTGGCTGTCAGGTGTTTATGACATGATGTCACAAAGAAGGCAGTACAGCACCTGATTGCAGTAAACACCCGCATGGGAATGAAAAAAAGACAACGGGTGGGATGTTAAAAGAAACAATACCACCAACAAACATCATCATGAGGTATCTAAGTGTTTGATAATGCTGCATTAGTGTATCCAAACACTAGGGACAAGTGAAAAACTTATCAGTAAGTGCATTTCATTATATGCTGCTGCTCTAATAAATCATATTTATTTACAAATGACAGAGTCAATTCTGAAAATAACCAGTTGCGAAAAGTTCCCAATCTAGCAATCCTTCATAAGCATGCAGAATTGCAAAATTTTCACAAAGAAGAAATGAGAAATTTCTCTCCATGGCAGTGGGTAAAAAAAGGGTCTCTCAATGGTTTTGCATGCTTGAAGCCGCCATGATGTAGCCAATCTGTTTACAGGGTCCAGTTAGGGGAAAACATGTGGTGAAACTTTTCACTGGTGAAACCGACAATAAATAATTGATTCAGCAGTGGCTTTATAGAACATAAAAGCAGCCGGATAAACATTAGCCAAAAGTATACACACAATGATTTGGATATAATGATTCAACTAAATTAAAGCACAGTTAACTGGTTCAACAAGTGATATTTAATCATGCTAGCTCATAATATTGTGGCATATAAAAGTGGGAAAGGAAGGGGAACAGCAATTCAAAACAAATCTAGGATGACTTAATCCATATCATTTTTATACTTTGGAAATACATCACAGCCATCGATTATGGTCATTAAAGCGATGTCCAGCTATTTTGGGAGAGGAAAACCCCAGACAATTGTCAGGGTAGATCCAATGATGCACCACAGGACAGCTGGAAGACCAGAAAGTCCTTAACGTCGAACTAGCCTCTAACCCAGGCAGAGAGAGGCTAAGCAGTCAGAAAGGTTATAAGCGAACCTGCAGTGGGCTGGTGGTTCTACCCAGAAATTTTCCTGGCTGAAAATAGCTAGGTGTCAATATAATGACCTATAATAGCACCATTGCCTAAACACCAAACTCACCAAATGCTTCAGTTTAATATTCACTGATTATCAATTCATTTTTTTTTTCTACTTAAATTGATTTTAAACAAAATGCCCTTCGGTCACAGATGTCCTATACATGTATCAATCCCAAAATCCTTTCCACAATTCCAAACAAAAAGCTCATTTTACCATTTTCAACGCAATTTCCTACATTATTACCAGCTAATAAATCAAAATTAAGATCGCAACATGCTTTCCTTTTGACAAAAAAATAATAACATACATTCATGTGGATGAATAGATTAAGTGGGGCACCACTAGATCTTTGTAACGAACAATCTCTTATTGGGAAGGGTTTTTTTTCTGTATGCAGACCTCTTGAAACCAGTAACAAGCATTTGTATGTTCATTCAAGCTGTCCTGTTACTGCTGTCTGACAAAGATAAAGTGCCAGCACAAGCACCTTTGTCTTGACTGGCTGGTTCCTTACCACCAATCACATCATTGACATTGAGTTTAAAGGGGAACCAGCATGATACAAAACATAATAGCCTGGTTCCACCTCACCAATCACTTCCAGTAAAGTACAGCTTTAAGGGGAACCAGATTATAATATAATGTATAATATCCTGGTTCCAGTGGACTAATGCAACCAAGTGACAGCTGAAATAGGAACCAGAACATACTTTTTTGTATACACAAATAAAAAGTTTTCAATCGGCTAATTATCTTAAGATGATGAAAGAGCATTTTCAAAAAATAGTCATAACTAGAGCATTGAAGAATTGTAGTTCTACATCTAACAGTTTAAATGTGACATAGTGAAATAAGACCCCTTACTTGCAGCAGAGCAAATTGTTTGCCAGTTACTAAGATTGCTTAATAAAATGCAAAGGTACCAAGGACCCCAACTGCTGAAAGGAAGATGGATTGAAAGATACAGCCGAATTTCAGTTATTTGAAGTCGCCAAGACCGCTGATTTACTTAAAAAAATGTATGAGTTAGAATAACCCAAATTGCCTCCACTGACAAAATTTTCTGGCTAGGAGTCTGGTCAGCATTTATACCTGCCCACCCTGAGAGTTTACGAAACTGCTGTAAGATAAAGTGAGAACATGTCAATCTTTAATTGGGTTGTCATTCTGCTTCATTATACATTGTAACTGACTGTCAAACAATTCAACACATCATATCAAACTGACAACTTTAACGCTCCAATAAACAAAGCCAAACATGGATGTTACTGGAGTTTTTTGGGTTTTTTTACCTTAAATTATACAGGGAGAAAATCAGGAAATCTAATGACTCTGAATAATACTTTGGCACCTGAAAACCCGAGTTTGACTGTAGCATACTATCTAGATTTAAGTGCAGTCTGATTTTTTTCCAAAACAAAATTTGGTTCAACAAGTTTTAGAAGAGACTGTCTCAGAAACTGCCTCAAAATTAATTACTTGATTAATATTGGTTGGCATTGCACTTGTTTCTCACTTTTGAGCCTTAGCACAACACAAACTATTTGTGTGACACTGAACCAAAGAAAAGATTCACTTGACAAAGCCTCCTTTAACACACAAATTACCAAAATCTCAACCAAAGAAATATGTCACATCAGCATCACAAATAAAGCCTTTTACACAGCACCAAAGACTGAACCATTCAATATGTTCATTAACACATTACCGGTATTCCAAATTTACAGACAAATGTACAAAATAGTAAATCCACTAAGTTCATTTACAATCACCATGAAACATCATTACTCAACAATTTTGGCAAGATGAAGGAATATTAAGAACATAGTTCGAATGTCGAATGTATCAACTGGAATGTTCCTTTAATCAAGCACACCACAGTTATATGACGGCTGCACATGGTGTGAATAGATAAGTACTCAAATCTGTCATTATTTTCAAGGGTGTGCTTGGTGATGCTTTTGAGAAATATTTGTTGTAAATTGAAAAGGATTTGATGGGTGACAAAGAGCAGGCATGTTTTTTTTATGTGGTTGGTAAGAACTGTTTAAGAGATTTAAAAAAAATGAAAATGCCATAGAGCTAATATTAGTCGATATAAATCTGAGAACTTTTAGGAGTAAAACAATAATATGAGTATTAAAAGGTTTATTGTTGGCTTGGGGAAATTTACCAGATATAATCACTGGCTGTAATAGCCCAAGTGGTAGAGCGTCAGCTTGCGGATCGGGAGGTCGTGGGTTCAAATCCCGGCTGGGTCAAACCAGACTTTAAAGTTGGAAGTAGTGGCTCCCCTCCTAATGCTCAGGACTAAGGGGACAGCATTACACCTGAATCGCCTGTGTCATTATAATGGAAAGGCCGGGATCAGTCCCTGGGCACCTCATAAGTGCCCCTGTGCTATAATGATAAAAATGTCCCTGCACAGTATCGGCAAGTGCCGGCAAATCCCAGAAATAATCTTCCAACCATACACAGATGTCATTCATTCAAGGCTGTTAGCAGCCTTCAATTGGATCTATTTTCGAAAATTTCCACACAGATTTTTCTTCTCAGTGCTAACATAGTGCAGCTATTGCTGTGATAGAATGCCAATTATCACCAGGAATGATATAAACTAGCACACAAATATGGCTCATTGTTAATGCTCCATCACTGTTGTCATGAGAAATATGAAAAGGGCCTATGAAAATTGCCACATATTAAAATTTTATCTATTGCTCGACAAAAGCACACACGTGTAAATGTAAAATTGATATAAAAACCTGAGACTAGACCTCACACACATGGAGAAATAACAGAACATTGGCATGGTCAGTCAGCCAGAAGACTGACTGGAGTGTTTAAACCTGGTTTGTGAAAATGGCAATGGCATAAAACAAATAAATACATGTAGGTATATAAAGTTACCTCAGGGGTAGATTTCTTGAAATCGCGACTTTGCTCGACAAGTTTTTTCCTCGAGATGTCACTAGCGTCCTGTCTGCTGGCTAGATCAGTGGCAGTCGTGTCAAGTTCTTTCTGAAAACACACACAAAAAAGAGCATATAGAAAAAATCATTATGTAAGAAAAGAATTAATTGTTTAATAAATAAAATAAAGGAAAAACATGACTAAAGAAATGAAAGAAAAAGATATTTTTGTAAAATAATATAAGGAAAAAAATAATAATCAGACAAAATAATGCAGATATTATCACATGAACATACAGGAAACACTAAATAAAATATAGGAAACAGTGTTATCATCAATGTTATCATAAAGAAAATATAGAAAAAGATGTTATATAAATTATATAATTACTATATAAGATGGATTTTGTAAGTGCAATTGATTTTTCAGCAAGAGGGACCTATTCCATATGCCCACAACATCTCTATGTCAACAAAAAACTGTGTATTCTAAATTCAAGGAATCACCCATTGTTTGCAACTCAGCAGGAAATCAGACACTAGTACCCATAACTTACACTTAACAATACCCAATCAGCTAGTGGGCTATGAGGGTATTACCCCACATCATACCAGGCCAATTTATTTATCTTTCGTTTTTTCAATGACAACTACATACAAAGATAATTAAAAAAAAAACGTTCAAAAAGTTCAGATTGTGATCCAACTGCTCTAGATCTACACTATTTGTTGATGTATGGTCAGTTTGTGTATAGCAGAATACACATGTACTGATCAAGACTGGACAAATAGTGCAGATGTAGACCATCCAGTTCTCTGAAAGCTGAATAATCAAGATATTGTTTCTAGCTATTTGTCTTGTTGTCTTTGCACATAAGTAAATAATAATGATTTTAGATTGATTACTAGTTATTGTGGCATGCTAAGAGCCAAGGAAGCAGAGAAAAGAAGAGCAAGGAGGAGGATATAACAGTAGGAGAAAAGTGTTGTCCACCAATGTTCTCAATTACTGCTGGCTCTAATGATACATAAAATGGCTGAACCAACACTTGAGTGTGAGCAACAATGCCAATTATTTCTCCCCTTATATGCCTAATTAAGCATCCATAAGGCCGAACCTGGCTCCCCTACCACTTGTATCTTCAATTGAACCCCAAGATTTGCTCACTTGTTAAGCCAAAGTATCGATGGCCAACTACTACCCCCCATCCCACCATCCTTAAACATATTAGTTTTTTACAGCACACAATTATTTTTGCAATAACTGTGTCTTTTTTGTATGTAAATAAACCCTAAGATTTGATCACTTGTTGAGCCAACATTTCAAAACCCATTCCCCTACCCTCAACCCCAAATCCCATTCCGAATCTTCTTTCAAAAGGAGCTGGTTGATCTGGATCAAAACTTTTGCCCAATGATGTTCAATTTGTGTTTATTAATTAGCTAATAAAGGGTGGAGAAACAGTACACAAAAATGAAAACTATGGTTTCAGCCCTGTAGTGACCACTCTTGCTTTTTTAATGTCAAGCATGGTACTTGTAATGTAATCCAACTCTGACCAATGGACCAGAACTGATGGGCGAGAAAGAATGGTGGAGGGATGTGGTAGATCAGGTTCGGCTACCTTTGGATACATTCAATATACCCAACCCCCAGTCCCAGGACATGCAGGTAAAGCCCAAAACTTAAAAGCAATCATTAACATCCATCAGAATGAGTATGAGAAGAACCCTGGGATCAGATTGCCCTGGCAGCATCAATGTGAAACCCAAGTCACATTATATCCCCTTCTTTACCCCCCTCCTATCCTTATTTATGGGCTACCCTAGGCCAACTAGTAATTAATTTAGCTGTTTTTAAGTCAGCTCCTGCATTTATTTGTTGTGCCACTACCTGAAGCTGAATCCAGATCATTACCTGATCTGTTTACCTTAATTGCCCCAACAAAATACCTCAAATTCCCCATACAAGGTGGATGCTGATCCATTTATCCGATCAATTAAGCAGCAAATGCCAAGAGACTGCTACAGGATACAAAAACTCGTTGTGAAAGCATTTATTTCCCTTCATGCCTGAAGAGTCACTTCCTTTTATCCAATCAAATTAAAGAATGCCATGTAAATTTTTATTTATCCAGCCAATCAGGGGCCAGAAATGACCAACTTTCAAGAATTCATCCAGGACATAGTTATTTTTCAATAGTTAACAGCAAAACTGTATTAAAATGCTAATTCTTTCATAACAGATAACACAATATGTTTTTAAAGAAAACACTTGAGATCAGGTGGCATGAATGAAAACAACTAAACCAGGATATTGATTCTCACATCAAATAACAGCAGGAAAAAGGATCAGCAAATAATTCGCTCAAGTAGCAAAAGCCGCCAATACGGGTGTCAACTTTCAGGACTTTTAACCAAAAAAATCTGCATTGAAGTCTTCACATTGTATCCTGTTCTAGGGATGCAATTAGTTGTTTGGAGAAATAACATTGACAATTGACACGCAATAGCATCTCTCTAGCACCCAGGTGTGTTCTCTCGTAGCCTGATCAAGGTAAATCAGCTTCACTCAGTCATATAACTGATACCACACTTATACTGCTACATGCTGCAAATAATCCATTCTAGATTTTAGACATCAGATAACATCTACTTGCAATGAAGTATAGACATAATGCGAGAGACAGCAAATAGTATAAATCCTGATGAGACAGGTCCTGGTAAGAGGTGAATGTCCTGGATCTAAACTATTTCCTAAATGATAATGATCAATATGTGGCCAGCAGGATAAGAGTTGACAGGTAATTGTTTGTTGGACTTGCTCCCGCTGACAGAATGCACCTGAGGTAGAGAGTAAATAGAAAGAAAAGTATAAGATACTGAAGAAAGATAGAGAGCGGATAAGGAAGAGATGCAGAGAAAGAGAGGTGACAATTGATTAGAAAATGAAAGAGAGTAATGGGGATTGGGAAAGAGAGGGGGAAGAGAGAGAGAGAGACAGAGAGAGACAGAGAAAGAGAGAGAGAAAGAGAAAAAAAGACAATTAAAAGGTCTCAATTGCTCCATTAGTCTTATAGTATCAGAATAAACAGCAAAACATGTAATGGTAAACAGACTTAATATTTAAAATTCCTATTCCTAATCAGTAGCATTGGTTACATAAATGATAAAATCCAACCTTTCAAACCTTAATCAACACAAATGTTGGTTGTGGAGGGTTGTTATTCATCAATTTAAAAGGACACCAAGTTTACCATCATAGCAAAATCATAGAAACTGCATAAAATCACCCAAGTTCAATAACTGAAGATTAATCATCTCTTCTAGTCAACCACAACACAATATGAATATTTATTTTATCTCACCACTCCCTTTTACAGGGAATGCATACAAGCCCAACAAAATCTGTCATATCTGTTTATCTAATGTAACTTAGAAACCTTAAATGAAAAAATGTGATTGATCATTCAAGTAGCTAAACAAACCAATCCTATCTATTGATACATAGAAGAACGAAGCAGATGAAAATCACATCATTTTGAACTTAAATTTCTTTTCCAGCAGACTTTTACTGAACCTAAATTTGCTGAAAAAAAGTTAGGAAGATGCTTATCAATAAGTATAAAACTTCCAAATTATTAGCTCGCCTATAATAAAAGGTTCTTTCATCAATGTGTGTAACTGTATAGCAGTGACAAGACCTACTAAAAACAATGATAGACACGAGGAAAACAAGTCAATGGCTTGGGCTTTTTTCTGGACAAAAGGCATAGGTTCAAGATAAAGATGTTGACCAGAAATTTAAAACAAGAGGGCCATGATGGTCCTTAATCGCTCACCTGATGACACAGGCTTTATGTAGGCTCAAATCTGGCATTAAGTAATTAAGAGTTATTTACTTTAGAAATCTTTGGTGAAGACTGGACCATTAGTGTGGCCACTGGGTTGATAACATTTTCTAGAATTTTACCAAGTAACCTACTGAATCCACATGACTCACTTCAAAACATATGTAAGATTTCATACTTGCAAACATGATGGTCAAGTTTGGTGAAGACTGGGCCATCAATGTAGCCTCTTAAGTGTTTTCACAAGCTTTTTCTAAAATTTAACCTAGTGACCTACTTTATGACCCCATGAGACCCAATAACGAACTCATCCAAGATTTCATGTAGACAAACATTTTGACAAAGTTTGATTAAGATTGGCCTATAAATAGGGCCTCTAGTGTATTTACAAGATTTGACCTTATGACCTACTTTTTGACCCCACGTGACCCAGTTACAAACTCATCTGAGATTTCATGCAGACAAACATTCTGACCAAGTTTGGTGAAGATTGGGCTATAAATGTGGCCTCTAGTGTGTTCACAAGCTTTGTCTAAGATTTGAAATAGTGACCTACTTTTTGACCCCACGTGACCCATTTATGAACTCATTTAAGATTTCATGCAGACAAACATTCTGACTAAGTTTGGTGAAGATTGGGCCATAAATGTGGCCTCTAGTGTGTTCACAAGCTTTTTCTAAGATTTGACCTCGTGACCTACTTTTTGACCTCACGTGACCCAGTTACGAACTCATCCAAAATTTCATGGAGACAAACATTCTGACCAAGTTTGGTGAAGATTGGGCCATAAATGTGGCCTCTAGTGTGTTCCCAAGCTTTTTCTAAGATTTGACCTCGTGACCTACTTTTTGACCCCACGTGACCCAGTTACGAACTCATCCAAAATTTCATGCAGACAAACATTCTGACCAAGTTTGGTGAAGATTGGGCTATAAATGTGGCCTCTAGTGTGTTCACATGCTACGAACTCATCCAAAATTTCATGCAGACAAACATTCTGACCAAGATTGGTGAAGATTGGGCTATAAATGTGGCCTCTAGTGTGTTCACAAGCTTTTTCTAAGATTTGACCTAGTGACCTACTTTTTGACCCCACGTGACCCAGTTACGAACTCATCCAAGATTTCATGTAGACAAACATTCTGACCAAGTTTGGTGAAGATTGGGCTATAAATGTGGTCTCTAGTGTGTTCACAAGTTTTTCCTAAAATTTGACCTCGTGACCAACTTTTTGACCCCAGGTGACCCAATAATGAACTCATCCAAGATTTCATGCAGACAAACATTCTGAACAAGTTTGATGAAGATTGAATAAAAATTGTGGCCTCTAGTGTGTTCACAAGGTAAATGTTGACGACGGACAACGGACGACGAACGACGGACGACGGACGAAGCGGTATCACAAAAGCTCCCCTTGAGCACGTTGTGCTCAGGTGAGCTAAAAATTGACTGAATGTAATCAGTGCAGAATGATGATGAATGATTGCATATGCAATGTATCTAATAATGCTATAAACTTCATACCTTTTATTCAAAAGATTTCAACATGGGCAGTAACTCTAAATGAACCTCTGATGTTACTTGCCTTTAATCTTTATTTAGTTATAAGCAATACATAAACTTGCATGTTTTATAAAAAATAACATGCAAATGTATCAAGACATATTGCTAGATACTTTGCAGCAGATAGTGTAAATCCAGACCAGGCAGCACCGAGTCAGAATATGTTCTGCACTTTTTGCTGTCAGAATATGTTCTGCACTATTTGCTGTCAGAATATGTTCTGCACTATTTGCTGTCAGAATATGTTCTGCACTACTTACTGTCAGAATATGTTCTGCACTATTTGCTGTCAGAATATGTTCTGCACTATTTGCTGTCAGATTATGTTCTGCACTATTTGCTGCAAAGTTTTTGGCAAAACATCATGTGATGCATGTAGTTGTTAGAAAAAAAGCACACTTGTATAAAGTTAACCTATAGGCAAAGTATGCATTCTAAGTAAAGGCTCATCCTTAAACTGTTACACTCATTAAAAAAACCTAGTTCCTCTTAAGTCTTGGCTTATTACTGAATACAGAAGTAATATGGAATTTTGCAAGTCTCTACAGCAGAAAATAACAATCTTAATTAAATAGGAGCCAGAGGGAGCTGGCTGATCCCAATCTACACTAATTGTTCAGGCCTAAAATCACATTGGGTTCGGCAGGTTCAGAGTTAACAATCAAACTTGTATACTTGTACGTCTACATTTAACGCGTAACATAAATATGCCTCACTGCACTTAGTAATTGCGACTGACCATTAAAATATGTAAATTAGTTCTTGATTGATACTCTAAAATCAATCAACATGTTAACAAGCTCAGCACACTTAGTGAGAAAGCATGTTCCAAGTTAAATGTTCTCTACACATTTAGATTTTAAAATAATTCAAATGAAGAAAAGAGTTTGTAACTTGAACAGGGACATGTAGAATAAAATAGAGATATAGACATTATTTTGTTCTATTGTAGTCTAAATTAGTATTTATATATAAACTGATTAAGAAACGCATGCACTTTACATACTTTTCAACATTAAATGTTGAACAATATGCATGGTCTACAGTAATCATTCCATTAATTTGAGGTATAAAGTTACATAACATTTTTATTTTTATTTTGTTTATTTAAATATATTTCTTATTATTGTGGTAATCATTCCAAATATCTAAACAGTGTTTTTTCAGTCAACAAAGTAATGAGATGCTTTTTCTTTTTGAATTATTCTGACAAAATATTCTGACAGAATATTCAAAATATTCTGACAAAATATTCTGACAAAAATTGATAATATCTACTTTTCTAAAAAATCTACCACCCAATTCTAACTTTGTCTGATCTACCACCCAATTCTAACTTTGTCTTATCTACCACCCAATTCTAACTTTGTCTGATCTACCACCCAATTCTAACTTTGTCTGATCTACCAGTCAATTCTAACTTTGTCTGATCTACCACCCACTTCTAACTTTGTCTGATCTACCACCCAATTCTAACTTTGTCTGATCTACCACCCAATTCTAACTTTGTCTGATCTACCACCCAATTCTAACTATGTCTGATCTACCACCCAATTCTAACTTTGATCTACCACCCAAAATTTAACTAACTCTCCTCTACCTCTTTCTCTTAGCCTGTGAAGCATGGACTGATTAAGGAATGCAAATATTGTCTTATCATGATCAGCCAGTTCCAAAACAAAGCTGTCTAATCAGGATCTACACTGTTTGCTGAATTGTCCTTGCCAAGTATCTTGTTACCTGTGCCTGAACTTCTGAGAAAACTACTTTGATTATTTAGTATGGATTATTAACAAATAACACAGGATAGGCCTTACTGTCACAACCCCTCAAAGCTTAAAAATGTTCCCTATTTTGCATCCAATGGTATAATTACAGTCCAACACTGTAGGAGCAAGAAATAATCACTGATTATTCTTCAGAGCCATTGTCAAAAGGTCACCTTGAACAAAATCATACTAACACCAAACAACAAACAAACGAAAACAACGTTCCATTGAATATCCCATCTATGAATTTCACCACACCTGTCTTCCAATCTCTCTTCACTAGCTCCACATTTTATGGACGTCTCTCTGAAAAGGTCGAATTCCGATTTCAACCCCGAAACCTGATCGATCTTTTGATATGCATGGCAACGCTTTAAACCTTTATGACAAAAGAAAAATTGAAATCTATACACACCAATGGCTATCTTTGCCGCTAAGTGAGCATAAGTGGTAGTTGTGAAATGGGGGCTTAGTGCAGTAATGCAGTAACAATAAAATGTTTGGTTAGTTGATCATATATAGGTGTACTAATAATAGAGAGCTTCCATAGAAATTGGTAAATCTGGATAAGGAAGTTTCAAACCTGCCATTTCACATATTTTTGTTTTGTTGACCAAGATTTTTAATTAGTTTTTTTATTGATTTTATGTGAGGCCATGTGAGATTTCTATTGTAGAAGCATGCACTTCTAGATAATGATGGATAGTGATGATGATGATGATGATGGTGGTGGTGGTGGTGGTAACAATAAAAGTGGTGATAATGATGATGAAGATGGTGATTATAATGATGAAGATGATGATGGTGGTAATGAATGAATATGCTAGTAATGCTAGCAATGATGAGAACAATAATAATTATGATGTTATTGATGATGATGATGATGATGATGATGATGATGATAGTCATGTTGCTACTCCTTCTGCTAATAATAATTAAAATGATAATGACGATCATGATTTTGCCAAGACTTTGCTGCTGCTACTGCTAATAATGAGCATTACAACAATGTTGATATCTATATGTACAACACTCCTGAATACCAACCTAGTTGGCAGGTAGTCATGTGGTACAAACACCCTTCATTAGAGTTATGAAACTTTGAGTCCAAGACAATTCTACAGCCTTTGATTAGTCATTTTTCAGACAGAATCTAACCAACAAAAGTATTGCCTTAGTCACAAACACAGACATTTATAACCTCCAACTATGATTTCACTAGTAGTCTTAAAAGTGTGCTTAAAATACTCAACAACATCAATCAAATGGAAAAGTATCAAGAAATAAAAAATGGAAGACAATATTGGACTTCTTTAGCATCAATTTGACAAGTTCAATGTCCTTCTTAAAGAATTCAAAGTTAAAAAGCTTAGAGAAAGAGATGCAAAAATTCACAGGTTTCTTTCTTGCATCTATCTACATTGTTGACCCACAAAATAATTATGCAGCTTCCTTCAGATTTTTTTTTTCGTTTCCATTTTGAAAGAGACTGTCACTAAAGTGAACAATGTAAGATGAGAAAGGTGCTCAACAGGGCTTTTTAAAATATCTCTTATATGACAATACACGATTTGCTAGATAAAATTTGATCTCAATGAATTTTGAATTAATTTGCCACAGGTACAGTGACAAGGGTGTCATGGATGAGTTGTAAACAGTATTAATTTCGTATGGTAGGCCAGAAGTGTAAAAAAAAAGAAATACTGTGTTATTTGAGTTTAAACATCCTTCCATCAATTTGCTAGTCATCTTGAGACAGTGTTTAGTTGACACAGATACAGTGCTGACTTCACTATGATAGACTTGAACACTTGACTTGATACCACACCCAGTCACATTATCCAGATAAAGGGTAAACCAAATGAGGAACTATGTTTACAAGTTGAGGGTTAGTAAAGAAGCTATTCCACTTTCATTTTTAAACTTAGATATTTAAAAGATTAGGCATAAACTATTAGTAGAATAATAGACAACAACCAAAAAGTTCCACAGGATCTTTAATCTTTAACCCAAGGCCTGTTACATGTCTTATAGCTAGTCTAGGGTCCAACATGTTGAGCATGTCTGGAGTTTGCTATGTCCAACTAACGTCACATTTCTTGCTTTCAGTTGTGCTGTGACATAGACCCCCGACTGTTGCAACTGGTTTAAGTTCTGAAAACTGATCATCATTAATTTATGATTCTAAGACTGATCATAAAATGACCATCACACTGATGCTGCAGGCCAAGTAGCAAATCTGTTGGGCCTGTCCTTAGTTGCCTCCAGCCACCTCAGATGACCCTTCCACTCTCACACTTTTGCACGACCTCAAATGACCACTCTAACTGCCCTGTGTTACTGATCTGGAGTGGTCAATCAGGAAACTGCTACCCTACAGATCTCTGTGAAGTGATTGTGCCAGACAAGTGGTCAGTTCTAAGAGCAAGTGAATAGACCTGCATTGTAATTATCCTTAAGTCTCTATTTCTAGAGTCATATTTATATCAAAGTTTTACTACTTAACCTGCATAAGCACACATTTTTCAGACTTTAGCAAAGAGGTTAGATAACTTGGGGCTTAGCAAATGTCAGGTCTGGGTTTAAGATTTTAAAGCATGCTATTTACCAAAAGGTAGAATATCTGCTTTGAAAGGCCTGTGGTTGACTCATTTGGGTCTGAGGCTATAGAGCCTTAAGCCTTAATATAGAGTCTGAGATCTTCCCATGCCTCTGATTGATCCGATTCAAAGCCGGAATCAAATTTTGATCAATGAGGTGCTTGAAGCTGTATCCAGACTTGAACTAACAGTTTGGCAACTTCAGCTTTAGTTCCAGTGAAAAAGGCTCAAGATTACATAGTTTAGACATAACAGAAATATCATTCATAAACAAAGCTATCTTCACATTAAACAAATATTAGATAAGGTGTATACAAATGGACTCATTTTTGGAATCATTAAAAAAAACACCTAATGTACATTAATCACTTCTCCCCTTCAAAGTAAATACTATTCATCTATTGGGATTAACAACTACTCCCTAGCCCCATTAATTTCAGGCTTTTGTCTCATGTATACAAGCAAAATGCGAGAAACTGGTAAGTCAATTTTTCTCATCATAGTCTTTACGACAGTATTGCACAGACTCCAAATGTTCCATAATCAATCACCAGCATCGTCAGCCACCCAAGAACCCCAATTTAATGGGATCTCCCTGGGAACTTAAAGCAAACCCCTAAAACTCTGAGAGAAACACATATGGTGATAATCCCCCAAACCCTATGGATTTCAGCAGGGTTATTTCAGGAATATTATAAATAAAAATACCTGTTAGATTTTGTTTTTGTTATCTTTCCTTTCAATGCCTCAAGGGGTCTCACAAACATGTAAGCTGTCAGTCCCTTGCATGTGGGTTCAAGCCCCAGCTGGGGAATTCCAGAGATGACCGGGTATTTGTCAATTTCACAACAGTCTTCTCCAACCATTTACTGCCAAAACTTTTGACACCTTTAAGCTTTTATCACTCTGACATCACCCCCAAAATATTCTTTTTTTACCATACAAAACCTGCAATAACCAAAATATTTGAACAACATAAAATTACAAATTAAGGACCCTGAGTAAAATGGACCTTACCCTCTGACCCCATATGACCTTTGGCCTTCCAGTGGGGGAGGAGCAATGTCTGGGACTATTGGTGTTAAGGCATCAAGGTAATTAGGGATCATTATGTTAGATTAGGGGCAGATTTACACTCAAGTACCTCTATCCCAACAACCCCAACCCATGGAATGATTGCCACAATAATATACATATGTATAAAATTGTCATATTGTCCCTTGGTTCTTGATTGATTCTAGCTGCATCTTTCCTTGTTTGTACAGAGGCAATTTCCACATGAAGGCAATATAGTGGTATGGTGTAAATCGAATTAAACATACAGCATGAAACCAAAGGACATTTTATCAGTTATTTATTGACTGACAATGAGCTCAAATTCTGTCTAAAAAGGAATTAGATGATTATTGGCCTAATTTATCTATTAAGCCAAGATTTTTATTATAAAACAATGAATTTGTTAGTCTGATGGTTGGGTCAATTGTCCTACCAAGAATCTTTCAGTTTTCCCAGATGGTGTCTGCTTGAAGCAGATATAGTGCTGCCTTCACTGTTATAGCATGTCATGAGCACCTGGCATGATACCACACTCAGTCACATTATCCTCACACCTGGCCCGACTAGTAGCAGAAGTAACCTTATACTTGTCTGATTGTCTTTACCACTACCATTTTGTAGGTCTTCGGCAAGTTAGGACCCAAGTTTGAGCCAGGGACCTCCGGTACCTGAAGCCTGTGGTCTAATGAATAAACAAGCCGGTCCAGTTTATACTTACTAGGTGTATGAAAATATACAGTTATCTCATGGACCAATGTCTCAATGACTTTTTATTCTTCATCCATGGACATAATTTTCCTATACATACCATCATGCTACCTGAACTATGAGCACATTATATCTGTTGTTGTTTTGTTTGTTACATGGCAGAGACAATTACTGATAGAGGAGATCCCCTTACATATGTAAGGGTAGATCCACCTGTGCAGCACAAGTCAGCTTTCTAACTTTCCCATTCAATCAATAAACAAAAAATAAACAGATATTTTATCAAGTCATAAGAACTATTTGATCAACTAGGTAAACTAATGTAGAACTATTAACAAGAACTGATTAGAAGAATTCATCTTCCCCATTCCACACAAAAATCCTGAAGTTTCACATTTTTTTCATCACAAATACTGATTACATTTGATTATATTTGACAGACGGCTAGAACAAACAATAACTTCTCCCTGTTACCAGGTCAACAACCTTTGACATTGATCATGCAGAACTCCTCTGATACTATCGGCCAGAAACATATTGGAACCAAGGTATGAATGAAAGTCCACAAGAAACACAAATGGAAGGTAATGACGAGTAAAAGCCATTAACCATTTGCCTACTAAGCACAAATTAGACAATAGGTGTTTATCAAGATATGCCAGATCTGGAAACTGTCTGATCAGGATCTACGCTTTTAGATGCTAACTCTTAGCATTTAGTACATTTTGTAACTTAAGCAAAATTGTGAGTCAATAAAAACTATATTTTATTATAAAACTGTATCTAATTAAGAATTAAAAACAAAAAAAGACAATAACTGATGGATGTTTTTAGGACCTTGTTGTTGTACACTAACAATGCATGTTATACATGTATTGTGAATAAAAGACTGATCCATTTTAGAGAGGGGTGGGTTGTAAACGACTAAACGCAGATTTTTAATCTGTCACCATCAAAAGATGTGGATTTCGAATATCTAACATGCATGAATAAGCACAAACCTGCAAGAATATTGTGTGATCAATTAACATAATGTAGACATCATGCAGAAAAAGACATTTAACACTCTAGGGCATGTACTATGTTCAAAATAAATTCAGATTAAAGGGGAAATCAAATATTCTTTTTTAACATTTAAAAACATGGTGAAGATGGTAAAAATATTTTGAAACATTTTGAATTTTGAAGGGGAAAGTAAATATATATATTACGGCTTTCAAATTTTTCTGGAACAAAAACAAACTTTATAGTTTGAGAAAAATTGTTGAGACATCAAATATGATCAGTGCTGATCAAAGATGATATTGGAGCCCTGAGAAAAATGAGTGTGCCTTAGATAGCGATGGTGGGGATTTATCTTTATGTTGACAGAAAACTCAAGTTTAATGATGAGCATGAAGGCATCCAGGCTGATGGTTATTGGTCTTTAATTGGTGGCTAAAGGAATCAATTAAAGGAGAAGAAAAATGAGTGGTATTTGTATCTCTGAGGTCAAGGTCATAATTCAATAAAAAATATATGTGTAAAATAAAACGTTTTTGTAATGTTTATAACTTTCTATTATTGGCAATACAGAGGACTTAAGTGATCTGTTAACGTTAGTGGCAATATAAATGAAATATATAAAATAATTTTTTTTTTACCTTAGGACAATTGTTACAATGCAAGGATGTAATTGCTGATTTCAAGCACTGCAAAATCTGTAAATCTGTACAATTTAGAAGTGGATCATAAAAAAACAGCTTTAAGTCATCTAAAAAAATACCCTTAGAAATTTTGTAGGTAAAACAATTATCTATGAGATGGAGCTGTATGAGCCTGTGTAATTGTCTCTGAAGTTAATCAAAGGGCCATCACTCTGTACAAGCTGATCCTATCAATGGTAAATTGGACCTAATCTTAACCACACAAAGGATTGGGGAACTGATGCCATTATCAGGTTCATTAGTAACAAGTAACCAATCCCAGCTTGTTCGAGAGAATTTCAGTCAGCTGTTACAATCATTTTCAGGAACAATCCACTGTGACAAGTGTTGAAAACAGAAACTGATCGCTGACACCATAATGTGGTAGAACCGCCTCTGTATTAATTTTTTTGTGTTTTTTTTTGGTTGAGTTTAACTCAAATCAAACATTTTTTTAACAATTTATATAAAAAAGAAGCAACATTTATTAATATTTTATTATCCATACTAAATCCCAGCTCTCTGCTAATGATTTTAGGAAAACATAAGTAGACATATAGCTCAAGATGTGGCAGCAAAAAGTAGAATAAGATATGGCTGCAAAAAGTAGCTCAAGATATGCTGCAAAAAGTAGCTTAAGATGTGGCTGCAAAAAGTAGCTCAAGATATGGCTGCAAAAAGTAGCTCAAGATATGCTGCAAAAAGTAGCTTAAGATGTGGCTGCAAAAAGTAGCTCAGATATGGCTGCAAAAAGAAGCTCAAGATATGCTGCAAAAAGTAGCTCAAGATATGCTGCAAAAAGTAGCTTAAGATGTGGCTGCAAAAAGTAGAATGAGATATGGCTACAAAAAGTAGCTCAAGATATGCTGCAAAAAGTAGCTTAAGATGTGGCTGCAAAAAGTAGAATAAGATATGGCTGCAAAAAGTAGCTTAAGATGTGCTGCAAAAAGTAGCTTAAGATGTGGCTGCAAAAAGTAAAATCTTAAAATCAGACTATATCGAACCAAAAGGACCATTGGCACTATTTCATCAAAGGTCCTAGGACCTGCTTATGGTCATAAGACCACCAAATTATCTTACGGGTTTTTCAATAGAAGTCCTTGGACAGGATACAGCCTAAGAATCAAGTAGACATTCTGGAGACGAGTCTACTAGTCCTACAACTGGTCATGTATGGCCGTAAGTTGTTTGATGAAAAGGCCCTTTTTCTTGCCCATGCCTGATTGCTTTTTACTGACTCAACTTCCCACTACCCATTGTACAATCACTCTGTGACAAGGGTTAACTTTAAGTTAATCTGATGCTGCTCTCACTGTGATAGCTTGCAAAATCATGCCTAAATGACCCATCATTACACCACACCCTGTCAACCCAACTTTATCATACTCATAAGTTTGGTTTAATTCCATTTATGCACTGACCAAAAGGAAGGTAATACAATATTGGCACTGTACCTAGAAACTTAGTTCTGATAAGACTCTATAGGGGAGAGAACTCTGACACCTCCTGCACCATATTCTTTTAGAAACATGACACAGTGAATTTAGTGAAATACTTTGCACCAAGCTTTTCTAGCTTTTATTGGTGAAGTCAGACTGGTGCACCAAAGGTAAGATGAAAGCCTTAACTTATAAAAATTTAATGCCCTGACAAGGGTTCAAACCCATGCAGCAAGGAGCTGAAAAGTTACAGGTCAGCAACACTAACTGATCAGCCACAGGCACTCTCTAACCTTCCCTGGAACCTACTGAGAAGTAACTTCATAGAATGTAGACAAATACAGGGTCAACCAATACATTAACTATAAAAGCCTCCAACAAAAGCTAGACATTTCCCAGATGTAATTAAACAACAGATTATCCACTACCTTTGGGTCTCATTTATCAGTGAAAAAATCCCAATTAAAGGTCTAATTACACTCCAGATGACCAATTTATAGACTCTTAACACTTGGGGTTGACTCTAACATGCTGGGCACCAATCAATAAATGATAAAGGAAAGATATAGTAAAAATATGGCATGCCTGGTTCCCATTTTCTTTTGTCATGTGACACCAAATGTGCTGATTATGTGAGGAGGGTGTGAGAGTATTGAACTGTCAAAGGAGCAGGTAGGTGTTGTGTAAAAACATCATCACCAACATCATCATTAACAACATCATCATAATTTTAATTAGCGGCATTAGCATCATAATCATCAACAACAATATCATAATCTTCATTACCAGCATCAGCATCATAATCTTCATAATCATCATCATCATCAACAACATCATTATAATCTTCATTATCAAAACAGCAAGATGATCATCATCATCATCATCACCATCATCAAAACTTAATAACAACACCCCCTGCCTTAGATGCTCCTCTTTCTTCTCATCTGACATCATCATCATCACTACCACAATCATCAAATCATCACAGCCATCAACACAACTATATCACCATCATCATTTTCCTCTCTTCAATTTCTCAGCACCATCACATTAACCATCATCTTCCCCTCTTCACAGCTTCAATAACATTTTCAAACTTTCAATAAAGAAACCATATCTTTTCAAAAGCAAAGAGTATTTCTGGCCCTACTATCTGCATTGCCAGGACTTCTCAATGTTTTGACAGAAATCCCAGATATGAAACCATTCAATCATTTAACAAAGACTGCTTTGTTCGTTTTTCATTTTAACATGGACTATATCACAGCATCAATCCTACACAGACTCTATCATTTTTTGAACGTTTTTGCTTGTTTTTGCTGAAAGAAAGTCGAACCAATGGGTCTTTTATTGATATGGAAAGCATTTAACTGGCTGCAAACAGCATTTAATCACAAAAGTGGTCATGAGAAATATGACATAACACACATAAGTATCAAATGTGTTTATCAGAACAATTTATAAAGCATTTTGTACACCACAATTTAAAAATATTAAAGGAGATTGGGTAAAATATTAATCAAAAATTGTGTTTTACTAATACAATAAAACCTTTATTTATAACTTAGAAAAATATTAGTCCTTGACCAGCCTAGTTATGATATTGGATTCTGTGCAAACTTTGAAAGTGATCAACTTCAGATAGCATGTACTGCTCACATGATGAAGCTGAAGGTGGTTCTATCAAAATATTCATTCAGAGCTTCTTTTACTACAATATACACCTTATACAGCTCAAATCAATATTACATAAAATACTGAGCTACTTTTGTAATCAATTTAGGATATATTTATGACTATATTAAAGCATTTGTCCATGTTATGAAGGTTCACCAGTGGAATATAATTAATAAACTTAATGTAATTATAAAAAAATCCAATAGAGCAAAGGTGCACTGGACATGCACAGCAAGGTAAGGATTGCACTTCAAGTCCAAATGTCATTTGGCTAGGTATTATTAAACACAGAACATAATTATAGATAACAAAAGCTGAAGCTGCATATATACCTGTTATGCTGCAGGCCAATGTCACACTTCCAGATCAAGTGTCATTTGGGTATATCAATGTATTGGATTTACTTGTCTTGCTATTATTTTTCCATACAAAAATATAACCCAAGAATAATAAAACTGATATTTATTGTGGTGATTTTAGGCAAATTCAATACTTATCAAATATACCTTCTGCACAAATACCACTGATCTAGAAAATATAAACAGAACACACTTATAGCACATACCTGGTGGACTACTTTATCACATAATACACATACTTTAACGCATAGCCTGTTAAAGCATGAACAAATAAGATTAAGCAAAAATACTGTTGATCCTGCTGATAGCTGGCTGTTCAGGATCTACAATATTTGCTTCCAAGTCTTGATACCGGTATTATCAACCTTTGCATGCATGAAGATATTAGAGAATAACTAAAAACTTTAATGGGATTTTAACAAATGGAGCATGATGGGAGTAAATATTATTCTAATCTAGAGTCTCTGTGAGGCTGCCATGGAAACCAAGACCAAAGGATTTGTTAGACAACCTTTGGACCTCAACTATCTTCTTCTAGACCAGATAGAACATTTCTGCCAATAAATGATAAGAGAGAAATATTGCATTTTTATTTTCCAATTATTTAACTCCATGATGACTACGCTATTTTTATTACCAAATTATCACTACCATAAATTACCTCCTCAGAAAAGCAAAGATACAAAATATCTGATTTCTACCAAAAGCCCCTAGAAATTTGGCAAAATCTGGCATAATTTGAGTTGATCAGGTCATTGATAAACTTTTAAAGAAAACTTATCAAGTTTCAGTGTTTAAAAATGTCCATTGTCCATGGTGAACAAATATGTCTAGGTAAAAGAACTAGTCATCGTCTCAGTTGTTCTGGATTTATATATCAGCTCAGAGTTTATGTATCAACCAGTTGCTCAGGGTTTATATATCAACCAGTTGCTCAGGGTTTATATATCAACCAGTTGTTCTAGGTTTATATATCAACCAGTTGCTCAGGGTTTATATATCAACCAGCTGCTCAGGGTTTATATATCAACCAGTTGCTCTAGGTTTATATATCAACCAGTTGCTCAGGGTTTATATATCAACCAGTTGTTCAGGGTTTATATATCAACCAGTTGTTCAGGGTTTATATATCAACCAGTTGTTCAGGGTTTATATATCAACCAGTTGCTCAGGGTTTATATATCAACCAGTTGCTCTAGGTTTATATATCAACCAGTTGCTCAGGGTTTATATATCAACCAGTTGCTCAGGGTTTATATATCAACCAGTTGCTCAGGGTTTATATATCAACCAGTTGCTCAGGGTTTATATATCAACCAGCTGCTCAGGGTTTATATATCAACCAGTTGCTCTAGGTCTATATATCAACCAGTTGCTCAGGGTTTATATATCAACCAGTTGCTCAGGGTTTATATATCAACCAGTTGTTCTAGGTTTATATATTAACCAGTTGTTCAGGGTTTATATATCAACCAGTTGCCCAGGGTTTATATATCAACCAGTTGCTCAGGGTTTATATATCAACCAGTTGCTCAGGGTTTATATATCAACCAGTTGTTCTAGGTTTATATATCAACCAGTTGCTCAGGGTTTATATATCAACCAGTTGCTCAGGGTTTATATATCAACCAGTTGCTCTAGGTTTATATATCAACCAGTTGCTCAGGGTTTATATATCAACCAGTTGCTCAGGGTTTATATATCAACCAGCTGCTCAGGGTTTATATATCAACTAGTTGCTCTAGGTTTATATATCAACCAGTTGCTCAGGGTTTATATATCAACCAGTTGCTCAGGGTTTATATATCAACCAGTTGTTCTAGGTTTATATATCAACCAGTTGCTCAGGGTTTATATATCAACCAGTTGCTCAGGGTTTATATATCAACCAGCTGCTCAGGGTTTATATATCAAAAATGTATCCAGGGTTCATATATCGGCCAGGTTATGTGTTTGAATCTTTTTCCTTCATTATTCTTTTTCTATATAAATGTATCAAATATTATTAAATATCACATCAACTATTCATCTATACAATCTGTGATTAGTAATTATCCCTATTATACAAATGTAAAGCTTCATATTGCAATATGGTAACATTTTTTATGATTAGATGAAGTTGGGGTTTTTTTTGGTTAACTTTCCGTGAAATCAGATTTTATCATCTTTACATCACAGTATATCACATACAATGATCACAAATCTGTAAGATAACCATCACAATCTTGACCATCTTACATCAGATCATAGACACATGCAGATATGTTGATACAATCAGGGACAAATCAAGTCGAGAGTTAATCTCAAGTGATTTGGAGAACTTTGTTCCCAATTAACCAATCAGATCAAAGTCCACTGCAAATCTTTGGCCAGCAGGTTAAGAATCATCAACTTTTGAAGAGTGTTCCATTTTTAGGGGTGATAAATGATTGGTCATTCAAAAGTTATGCTCTGATCAAGATTAACTTACAAGTAGGGTGGAGATAAAATACATTTTAGAAGTGCTATGACTAAGATGTTGGTGATGATGCCGATTTTCTTTTTCTTTCTTTATAAGTTGAATTTATTTATAGCATTTGAATGTTTGAATGATATAAATTAATAAAGCTAGTGCAATAAACTCTGTACATTCCTCATATACAGCTATGTTTGGCAGAGGAAGACCTTAAACAATATCTGAGTAGAACCACAGGCACACAGCAAGTCACAAAGGAGACCTCACTACAGGATGACTTAAAACAGGACGTAAACCAATATAGTGAGGAGGTCGAGGAGTTACAAGATGGCAATTTGAACTTCATAGGCACTATATCTCCCATACATTTATCAATTGAATGATATTGAGGCATAAAATATACATGTGTATTAAATTCATTCATGGCATAGGGACAACTATCAAAGTTGATTTCAGTTTGGACACTGTTATATATTAAAGGTGGTATCCGACAGTTTGCCTATATTAAATACACATAGTAATATATAACCAATGATTTGGTGAATATGGTCATACTTTTTGCATAAATCTATATTTTAGTTGTTATAGAGATGATTTTTAATCGCGAAAAAAAAATATTCTAAATTCTTTCTAACACTAAAAAAAGTGTGATAGTGGTCTCTGCTAAAAATCGATGTCAGAGTGGATTACCAGCATGACTACATAAAAGTAAGTGGTCAAGTACTTTTCAAAGTTTAAAAATAGCTATCTCTGCAGCGTGGCTAGGACAGGAAACACCTGTTTGCAATCACGAGTGGAGATTTATCCTTGACTGTTCACAAAGATCTTTGGCATCAATGAACAGCATTTTGCAAGACCTATTCAGGTACCAATGACATATTTGGTTATTTAAGGAAACAAAATGGACCAAACTGTTGGCACCACCTATAAGCAGCTTATGCCTTTATCATTTTAATTGCATCACTTTATAAAAAATCTACTAGAAATAATGAGAATCTTGCAGATTGAAGATCCAAAAGTTAGGACATCCATCATATTTTCCAAAATGATATAATTAACATATTGACATAATTCTAAGAAATCAGCTATAAAATGATCCTTCACAATCATATTCTTGGGCACTTATTTGGAAGTGAAAAACACTTAATTGTGATGCAATAATCTGACTGAAATCAACCAATGAAATCTCAAAACAAGCAGACACTTATATACAACCTGAACACAGCCCACAAAAGTGCTCAAAACTAACAATATAGACCCAACACTTAATAGTTCATGCTCCATCAATTAATAAAATAAAACAATTCTTTTTTTTTGTTTGTCCACCTACTTACCTCCTCCTAAGCACCATGTGACAGCCTGGCAGATGTTCACGAGTGTTGCGCGTACAAAAAGTCACCATGAACAATAACCCTCTTTCTCACGGAGTATTAAGTCCAATCACTTTCGGATGTTTAATATTTGAAAAAAAAATACAACTTAGTTTATCTTTCTATCGTCAGATTTCCGGTCTGACTGTGTGATTGTTGAATGTCTCCAAATACCATCCATACCAGGCTGCTCGATATCAATTGGACAAATTCATTCGTCCACTTATATCACTTGTTCGACATCTCAAGGCAGCAATCAGAGATTTTTACATCAACCTAAGTGTTGTTGATAATAAAGCTCCAACCCAAACTTCAGAGACCACTTTACTTGACTTTGCTGTATCTCTGATCTAATACTCTTTAAGACAAAGGTCACAATTTTAATTAGTGCCTCAAATCCATAAGGCTTGATTTTGTGATTGGTTGTTTAACTTTTATAAAACTTCAATGTGTGAAAACTTACAATGATTAATAGTTATTCCAGAAGAGTAAATAAGTAGGTGGAGCTGCTACAGTTAGTTGAAAAGAACTGAACATATTGATAACCTGTCAATTGTTGATAATTGATGAAAAAAGAGGAGTGGCTAAAACTTAACCTGATCAAATGGGTGTGGCTTATAGAGGTTAAGGGTCAACCAATCAGACTGTTAAAGTTAAAAGGCTATAGGACATCCAATCAGATCAGTGTGACTTTGATGGGATTGAGTTTACATTCCAGATTTTCTAAGATACATAATTTGTACCATTATCATGGCTTAATAGACACAGTGAGCTTATCTCTTCAATCTTCTTTAATGCAATGTGATTAATTATATAAATCAAGACTGTATGTTCTCCATTTCCCTAAATGCAGGACATTTTAAAGTTTAAAGACTTATCATGCCACTTTCATATTCATTAAATAAATAAATAAATAAATTTTAAAAGAAGTTCTTAGATAATGGAAAATTGTTTAAAGGTTTAATGAATGAAATTCTTAAGGAAATAACTACTTTATATAAGAAAAATTAATGAAAACTGATGGATATTGTCCTTGAGAGGTAAATATTTTACAATCCCTTGTCTTCTTAGTAAACCTATTCGGCAGGCAATATGAAGTCAAGTAAATTAAAAAAAAATGTTATTGTTGGATTCAAGTGATATAAGCTAGACAGCTTTTAACCTATATACAAAAGAGTGTATAAAAGTCTTCAAACTATTATCAAGCCACATTAATTTCTTAATAATACAAATTCTTATATATTTGCAAAGGTTACAAGACAGTTTGTAAGTGAGATAGCAGCAAATAGTATGGATCCTGACCAGACTGCAGTAAATAGTATGGATCCTGACCAGACTGCAGAAAATGGTATAGATTCTGACCAGACTGCAGAAAATGGTATAGATTCTGACCAGACTGCAGTAAATGGTATAGATTCTGACCAGACTGCAGTAAATGGTATAGATCCGGACCAGACTGCAGAAAATGGTATAGATTCTGACCAGACTGCAGAAAATGGTATAGATCCTGACCAGACTGCAGTAAATGGTATAGATTCTGACCAGACTGCAGAAAATGGTATAGATCCTGACCAGACTGCAGTAAATGGTATAGATTCTGACCAGACTGCAGAAAATGGTATAGATCCTGACCAGACTGCAGTAAATGGTATAGATCCGGACCAGACTGCAGAAAATGGTATAGATTCTGACCAGACTGCAGAAAATGGTATAGATCCTGACCAGACTGCAGTAAATGGTATAGATCCTGACCAGACTGCAGTAAATGGTATAGATCCTGACCAGACTGCAGTAAATAGTATGGATCCTGAACAGCCTGCAGTAAATAGTATGGATCCTGACCAGACTGCAGTAAATAGTATGGATCCTGACCAGACTGCAGTAAATGGTATGGATCCTGACCAGACTGCAGTAAATGGTATAGATCCTGACCAGACTGCAGTAAATAGTATGGATCCTGACCAGACTGCAGTAAATAGTATGGATCCTGACCAGACTGCAGTAAATAGTATGGATCCTGACCAGACTGCAGTAAATAGTATGGATCCTGATCCGACTGCAGTAAATGGTATAGATCCTGACCAGACTGCAGTAAATGGTATAGATTCTGACCAGACTGCAGAAAATGGTATAGATCCTGACCAGACTGCAGTAAATGGTATAGATCCGGACCAGACTGCAGTAAATAGTATGGATCCTGATCCGACTGCAGTAAATAGTATAGATCCGGACCAGACTGCAGTAAATGGTATAGATCCTGACCAGACTGCAGTAAATGGTATAGATCCTGACCAGACTGCAGTAAATGGTATAGATCCTGACCAGACTGCAGTAAATAATATAGATCCTGACCAGACTGTAATAAATAGTATAGATCCGGACCAGACTGCAGTAAATAGTATGGATCCTGATCCGACTGCAGTAAAAAGTATAGATCCTGAACAGACTGCAGCAAATAGTATGGATCCTGATCCGACTGCAGTAAATAGTATAGATCCTGAACAGACTGCAGCAAATAGTATGGATCCTGATCCGACTGCAGTAAATAGTATAGATCCTGACCAGACTGCAGTAAATGGTATAGATCCTGATCAGACTGCAGTAAATAATATAGATCCTGACCAGACTGTAATAAATAGTATAGATCCGGACCAGACTGCAGTAAATAATATAGATCCTGAACAGACTGTAATAAATAGTATAGATCCGGACCAGACTGCAGTAAATAGTATAGATCCTGACCAGACTGCAATAAGTAGTATAGATCCTGATCATACTGCAATAAATAGTATGGATCCTGACCAGACTGCAGTAAGTAGTATAGATATGGATGAGAATGCAGTAAATAGTATAGATCCTGATCATACTGCAGTAAATAGTATAGATCCTGATCATACTGCAGTAAATAGTATAGATCCTGCTTAGACTGCAGTAAATAGTATAGGTCCTGACAAGCGAGTTCCCAGCAGGTCTGTATCTTCACTATTTGCATAGGCCTAATCAATCGGTTCTCAACACGGTGAGAGTTAAGCCAGTAATAAACTCGGGCAGCTTCATCAATATCACTGGTGTCTACAGTCACAAGGATTAAACCAGCTACTACTTAAGTTTGAAACTTAAATGTCAAGTAGTTGACAAGATAAAGTTATCTAGCATAACCAAACAAACAAACAAGGGCCTTAACTCTTGATATATAAGCTCCCAAAACAAAGTTTGGAAACCTGTAAGCCTCACTATTTATACAGATCGGTCTCATAAGCTAACAATGAATAGAGAACTATCATGTCATGAGATAAGAGAAAATTGTCTTTATATTGGATCATGGTCTAATGGGTTTTTAATTGACATAAGGCGCCATGCATCATATAGTGTCATTAACAAGATTTTGAAGGGCATATACTACTAGTGAAATTGAGAATAGAAAACTCAAATAAAGATGTTTATGGGGTTTTCTTGTACATACAGCAGCTTTATTTAAACATTTTTGTTTTCAAATCTCAATGTTAACAATTGCTGTTTTAGTAGATTATTTGCATTTACTATTTAAGTTCAGAAACCTCAATTTCCGGCCATATATGGTGAAATGAACTGAACCTAGAGAAATCATTACAGTAGCTCAACACTTCTGGTTAGATGGTAGACCTTTTCTAAAAAAGTTTTTGCCCCATCTGCGATGTAATTGGTAAGATCCAAGTTGTAATGATCAAGTGCATACCTTGAAAAAAGATTTACTTACAAAAATATACCATAGGGCATATATGCTTTTACAGTATATTGTATCATGGTTTTTAATAGGTTTTTAATTTGTTGTCATGTACCATATAGTATCATTAACAAAATTGACAACATGAACCATGTGGCCAGAGACACCCATGTTTACATTGTATTTACTGATTCAAGGAGTTCGGACAAAAAGTGTGTGAATGAAAGCTAACAATTCATAAAATATCGTGAGTAGTTGAAATAATAGGCAACATTTTATTTAAAATACATTTTTAACATATCATATTATTATATATAATTTTATATTAAATTACAAGATTATGGTTATTTTATCGACGTCTAGCTATTATTGTTGGAGAAAAACTTCTGAAAAAGGTCTGAATACAACCTGAGACACACTGCACACCAGCTGGAAGATGTCCCCACAGGAAAGTTTTATGTTTTGATTGGAGCTCAAACTCGTGCAAAGAGAGGCTGAGGAGTTACAATCAGCGGCAATAATACATCTTCCAGCAGTTTTAAACAACCAAATACCACTTTAAACACAGCAAAAAACAGGTGTTGTATTCATACACCTCTTCAGTTGATATGAATAATTGACAGGCTGTAACTAATTGATTATTGAATCTTATAAGCCTTCCCCTGCTCCAGTAGTTACACCCTAGCCTGCCATATTTATCAATATCATCTTAAAATTCTGATTTTTTTTGCCTTCATCTTCATGCAATAACAACAAGACATATATTGAACTTATCAGCAAATATTGTAGTTCCGGATCAGGAAGCAGGCTGATCAGGATCTTAAAATTTTGCCTACGCCTTATCAATGTGCCTTCGATAATTTAATTATTTTTCCTGAGCATGTGGGCCTACTGGAGGAATATCAGAGTTGATAGGTACTTATCTTGTTCTTGTACACATTGTCTGATGCATGAAACAGTGTAGATCCTGATTAGACAGCTTCCAGCAGGGATCTCATTTCTACAATTGTTGCCTAAGACTTATCTAAAGATTCTAAAAAGGTTAATAACCCAGGACATGTTCTCAATTTGACAGGTGGGCTAGTAAGAAGAGTTTTTCCAAATGTTTGACCAAAACATAAAATATGTACAAAACATGTTCAAGATGTGTGATTATAACAAATCTACTGCTCTCAGACTGCCCCAAAAGAGATGACATAACCACTTCTATTCTATTCATCTTCATTACCTGCCTTAACTTGATCAATGACATACTTAGCGGGTAAGGAGTAAATACAATGTTTTTTACATGTTAAAATTGATGTTCATGTTAAATAAAGATGTCCAACAGTTGTTCAAGTGATGTTATTACAGCAGGCCTCTATCTCCACATGACAGGTGATAGAATTCTGGGGCAAAGGTTATATTTTAAGATCATTTAAGAACTGAAGAGATCAGCCAACATTGTGTCAAGATTGCTTATACCACCATGGGGTGGACATACTGACAAAATCAATTATAGTGATTGTAATATTCTGCATAATAAATCTGATAGGAAACAGTTGGAGTTGATCTCGCTTTGTAAATGTGATCAGTGTGGACAAATATCTGTTCTGGCTTGTTTCTTACATGGAGATAGTGTTCAGATAAAACATGTGATGATATGATGGATAAAATTATACAGTTGACAGTTAGAAAAAGATTCTGACTTGGGAATATAGAAATAAAAACATAAGAAGACTGACTACTCTGTGCTAAACATCTATGAACAGTGACAATTTTCACTGTTTTTGTTAGTTTAATGGGTTTATCATCCTACTCAACAGTATTTCAGTTATCTGGAGACGGTGTCCACTTGAAGCAGATATAGTGCTGCCATCCCAGTGTATAATATGCCATGATCACATGGCATGATATCACACCCAGTCACATTATCCGAACACTAACCAGTAGTGAAACTAACCTTTTATCAGCTTGAGTGGTAGCAACTATACCACTACCATTTTTAATGACTTTGGTATGGTGCGGCCCCGGATTGAACCCAGGGCCTTCCATCCTGGAGCTGATGCTCAACTGATTGCACAACCAAGTCCATTATTCTAATGCTCCATTTTGGACTCAAGATATCTTGTAAATTTTGGAACATATATATCAGCATCTCAGTTTTTATCACAGGGTCTTAGTTTGGTTTGTTGTTTGATTCATTGCATCTTCACAGTAATTGTCATATCTTCATCATCATCCCCCTATAATTGGTGAAAAAAAACCTTCACAAATGTTTGGGTTGAACAGCTGAAAGACCTACCCACCTCTAAGTTATTGCCCTGACTTAGGCTCGAACCCACGCAGTGAGAGCTGAAGAGTTCCCACTCTGCTACCATAACAGCCCAGCCTAGGGTGTCCCATATCTTATTTACATACCACAATCAGGCCAATAATTAGTGCAGGGAGGGTGGATGTGGGATGTGACTGGTAAGAGGGTAGATTATTGACATCATCCCCAGAAAAATCCCTGAATCAAGATTCCTTGTCAGTTGAAAGTGAATCCATTTTAACAAATTGACTTTGGTCCTGTATTAATCCCCGAGTTACTTAGAAACAATCAGTAGGGTAGCAATGTTTCGAATGAAGCCCCACTCTCCCCACAAAATCACAGGTAGATAAAAACATGTGATTATTCATCATCCCTAGTGTAGATACATTCTCCGACTGTCAAGGAACATTGTGATTTGGCAATAATCGCTTTGGCTCCAGAGGTATTGAACGGACAGGTACCACCACACCAAATCATCCCTTGCCTCTTCATCTTGGACAGGGAATGGTACAGCAAATCATCCCTTGCCTCTTCATCTTGGACAGGGAACATTACATCAAATATCCCTTAGCTTCATTTCTGTAACTGTGGTGCACCAAAACAGGTGATTAACAATGCTGAGCAATAACTAACTCCACAACCCCTCCATGTGTGGGTTCAACTCCTAATAAAGGCAAATACTTAACTTTAGACTGTCTTCTAGCTGATCTACAATTCAGTAGATTTTCCTTCCTCCTTTTTTGACTGGGCTTAGGGTATCTATGGATTTTCATGACTATCTTTTACTTTGTATAAAGGTTATAAAGGTTGCCTGTGGAAAAGTGGCTTGATTTGCGAACTTTTAACGCCTCAACACCTCTTTACATATTTGATACCTTGTCTGTGTGAGAATTTTCATATGGCAAGTCTCACAACTGACCTGCGATGTGCTGGTGGTTCTACCTAGAAATTTGTCTGGGGGATATTCCTCGGCCAATCATAGCTTGATATGGCTATCAAAATTATAATTGTGTCAGTGTGGTGTATAAGTAGTCAAAAGACCAAGTCATAATAATTTGTTAAAAAACTTGTATACCAACAAAATATAAAAAAACGTTTTTCATGAGGAACAACTAGCTTAACGTGCCTCCAACACCATTGTACACAAAACCAGGTTGCCAAAACACCAGCCATCAATGGAAAAATAATGGATTTCAATGGAAACTTAAACAGTAATCCAATGACTAAGGAATACCCCCTTACATGCTCCTTGATCATAAATCCCTCTTACATTCAACATCAGAAAATCTTAACTATTATTAAAAGGGCAAACAATTCCTGCAAAATTCATCTATCAACAGCAGAAATAGATGGTCCACAGTTTCCAGTAAAACTGACATCAAATTGTAGGAAAAGTATCAACAATGTTGTGTTGATGGATGGACAGACTTGCAGACAACCTCATTCCAGTATACCATCACAAAACTTCATTGTAGAGTTCTAATATTATATCTGAACATGAAGCAATATACTTCTCAACCAAGCCTTACATTGGTGGTACTCATAAAATATATCCCATTGATTCTTAGAGGTAACAGATGAAAAGGGTTTGAAAATCCAATAAAAAAAATAACCCATTTATGCAAAGATTTATAAAACATATTCTGTTAATTATTTTCTCACAACTTCATACAATGATACCAAAGATGTATTGGTAGGGACAACAAATAGTGATGACCCTTATCAGTGACCTCCCAATCTGCCTTAGTCTGATGAACCAATGTTTACAAGGATAGTAGTTAAGCAGGGTAATAGAAAGTAATCAAAATTACAACCAACACCTGTATCTAGCCCTGGTAACACTTCACCAAACCATCCTGCAATCATCAATGACAGGGAGATGTCAGTTGATGAACAGTTAATCATAGCTACCTTTAGTCTCTCTGTTTTAACATAGCCTCTCAGGTGTCATAGCTATCTTTGCTCTTTCTGTTTTAACATAGCCTTTCAGGTGTCATAGCTGCCTTTGCTCTCTCTGTTTTAACATAGCCTCTCAGGTGACCAAGCTTGATTAAATCTCTTCAATTGTCAGAACTTTGTTTATTTTTTTCTCTTTCTTTCTGGTGTTAGTTGTGCCCTTGATTGAATCAGCCATAACTTTCAAGATATTGTAAAATTTTGAATGTTGACTGGAAGATCAGAATTCTTTAGAAGGTATTCAAGGTCATACATTTTCAAGTGCTGTCAAAGGTGGTATCCAACAGTTAGCGTAAATCAAATGTATTAAAATGTACTTTTACTGTTTTATGGAATTAAGCCCTAATTTCTGCATCAACTCATCGTACAGCCAAATAGTTAAGATGAATCTGAACACTACTTCAATGGTGAAACAGTAAAATCATGAAATAAATTACTCTAAATGGTTACATTTTCCAAATTTATAAATACTTTGTGGATTTCTGCTAAAAAAAAATTGTTTTTGCTCTTCAAATACATCGCTGAGACCAATTATGATCATTAAAGCGACATCCAGCTATTTAGTGGAGGAAGACCTCAGACAAATTGTCTGGTTAGAACCATGAGCACACCGTCAAGTCAGCTGGAAGACCTGTCCATATTCAGCCATTTGACCCAAGTGTGACTCAGAGTCTGAGGAATTACAACTTATCGACTCTACCACTACGTCACAGGCTCTCCCTCTACTAAAATAGAGCAAATTACAAGGTGATATAACATGATCTCAAAAATAAGAGGTCATGTGGTTTTCTAAGTTATAAAAAAGTTAACTATGCAGCGTGGCTCAGATAGGATAAACAAATATGAATAAATGTTTCGGGCATTTTTTTCCACATTTGACATAGATGTATGGTGTTAATGAACAGCATTTCCTGTGATCTTTCCATGTAACATAATTTATTTGGTAAGTTAAAAATACTTGGTCCCCAAACTGTTGGATTCCACCTTTAAAAGCTACCAAACATCCTGATTTTGTGACAACCACTATGAGCCTGTTAAGCACTAAGTTATTAGGCTAAGGCAAATGGTGTAGATCCAGATTAGACAGTTCCTACACAAAATTGCCCATATGGGGGCTCAAACTTACTGCTCTAAGGTACCACGAGCTTGGTTTTTTGACAGACTGCAACAATATTCATGGTTATGCCAGCAATATCCAGACTTCTATCAAAGAGGTCAACTCTAACCAAAGTAATTTGGTGAAAAACAAAAAGAAACAAGCAATCACCTGTTTATAGCTACTACTGCATTACAAGTTGGAAAGCTTCTACAGTTTTGATGTAAGTATGATCATTTTAGTAATGTCTGGGTATAACTGGTAGAACCAAACAAAACACATATGAAGATCTTCATCACAACTTGGATTCAGGATGTAATTCTGTCAATATTAACTGCTAGGTTGTGGATTCCACGTCACCATACGGATGTGCAGCTATAACTGGTGAAGGTTGAACCACTGATGTATCAACGGTGATCTTGCAGACCTTCTTAAATCAAAATTTTCATCCCAGAGTGACTCCCATCTACAGATTGAAGGGTTGAAGGAAATATGAAAAGATCCAATGAGAATTATCATGCATTATAAAAATTTAAACGACCAAAGGAGAAGGGCACACATACATGTACATGTAACTGTAACAAAAACATAGAGACAATCTATAACTAGAGACAATCTATAACACACATAGACAAAATCCAACAGTTATCACCTTGGAACAGTCAGACAGCGAAAGTACCAAGAGACATGCTTAAACCTGGTTTAAACCTGGAGCCCTCCAACCTCACAACTCAAACAGCTTGACAGTGGGTATCTACTACCTAGCTGAGAGGTCAATAATGTAAGCACAGTTTCAGTAGCTGGCTGGGTCAGCAACCTTCTGTCTCCATGCCAGGATTATGGTCCTTGTCTACCAGCTCTCAGCCACTTCAGCTCAAGTAGCAAATTTACATACATGTGCATAAACTTGCTTTCATCTACAAAAACACTAATAGATTAAGGAAGGGAACTAGCATTTTAACTTATTTGGAAAGCTTCTGTTTTTTAAGATTTTCTTCTTTTTCTTTTAGTTCTTTTTTTAACACAATTCACTCATTTTACCACCTAAGCAAAAATTTAGTATTTTGTCTTAAAAACAAAGTATTTTCACTAACGCATCTAATAAATATTTTTTAATTCTTATAGCTTCATTGGTTGTGCAACAACATACTGAGAGGTTTGACCTGACTGTGATAAATAAATAAACCTTTTTAATGTATACTTTAAATCACTCCTTAAAAAAAACTTTCATCATAAAATCTATTTGCAAACTATTCATTGAGATACAGTGCTGTCAAAAGTTGATTTCACAATTAAAATGCTTCATACATTTAAAAGAAGAGCTTTGAAAAGTTATTCATACCACTACTACACTACTACTTGGAAGTGAATAGCCACATTTCAGAACAGACAGGTGAAACACACAAAGCGACTACTATCTAACCCCAATGACTATAGTGCAGGTACATATATAATACATACAATTTTGTTCAAGTGTGTGTTTGTTAAGATATATTCCAAGAAACTAATGGGCATGGATAAAATATTTAGGACTCTGAATGCCCGACTCTCTGACCAAACACCCAGCTTCAGAACCTGAACTGTAAAATACGTGTCTATAGGAGCTCTCCAAACATTATATCAATCTATCATCGCCGGAGGATGGCATCACCTAGTGATACAAGCATCTAGCGATCACTGATCAATTAGGAATCCTTGCATGTTCCCCTATCCAAGCCACAGACGCAACGTCGTCTAGATTAATTCCTTAATATAAACAAACAAACGGATAAACATGATTTCAAATTCAAACATTTTTATCGGAATTTGTAAGAGATTATTCCGAATTAGCGTCCGCCGTGATCCACTTTCGCTCGAGACAAAAAGGATTTGAAATTGATGATACATAAATAAACACTGACATAGGTGATTTTCCAGGTAGTGAAAGTATTAGGAGTCAAATGTCAAGGGATTAGTGACAGGGGTAAGATCAAACTTTGGGTGATTGTGTACCCACCTAGGGCAAGTATCTACTGCACAAACTGATAAACCTGGGCTGTATTAAAACAAACGTCCAAATCACAGCCCCTAATCATGGGCTTAGACAACAAGGATTGGAATTCTATAATTCAGGAATTTAGGATTTTTTTAGTTTTGGAGAGTAAGACATGAAATTTGTCACAAAAGTAAAATTAGGGTTCATGACCTCCAGATGTTAGTCATATCGTTGAAACAGTATATCCCATCATTCTTTCAACACCTTATGCTGTGGGCACTCATTAAAATAATGTCAAGGTAAGATGACTGGTTGTGAATCATTTCAGGTGTTCATGACATCACAGTAAAGGCAACACTTACAAACAAAGCCAAGTTTAGACATTGTTATACACTAAGTTGATTCTTTCAACATATACAAATCCATCATTGGGTGAATGAAACCCACCTAACAGACAAAACCTGATCAGAAAGTCTCCATGTCTCTGTAATGTCAAGGAAAAGACATCACTAAATTGCTTATTTATAAAATGAGAAAATATTAAACAGACAAAAAAGTGCTAATAAGAAACATGCATCTTTAATGTTTTTTAAGTGATAAAATATTCAATTTATAAAACATCTGGAGTAAGCAGGATGTTTTTATGTAGTTATTATGATAAACATGTATATAAATCAAACAGGTAAGTTTCTTTTTAAAAAAGATTACAATTTTCTTACATAACAATAGTTCTGATCTGGTTTTGGGTATTTTTTATTTTGGGGGGTGGGGGGTAGGGGTGGGGGGTTATAACAACATGATCACACATCATGTGAGATTTTATATAATTTAATTGCTTTTTATATAAAAATACAATAATTAACCCAAAATATTACTGTGACCAAAAATCAAGATGACAACCGTTTAGAATTGGCAGCAGTCCAGGTCAGTATTGAATACCATGATACCATCTTAAGTGTTATGCATACATTATGCATTAAAATTTGAGCCGTTTAAATGACTAGGAATAAAATATCTCTCCTCTTTTGTTCACCTTCATGCTAAATACATTTGGTATATATAAAAGATATCTAACGATAGATCGCATCGCCGTAGTCGTTTCAATTTTTATAGGTTTTTCATTGGAGAATCTGTCTCTCAAGGAGTCATATTATGCTTTTCAATGTTTCGGCTCGACTGAAAATAATTTATCAAAATAATGAATTCAGTTTAGTTGATATGGTTATTGTTGACTAGGTTACCGAACACTGCTCACTTAAGGCAAGTTCTATAAAGACAGAAGATGCAGTAAAGAGGGACCATTCAATCATGACCAAATCACATGACTGGGAGATTTATATATGCCATGAAAAATGATCTCAGCCTAATATAGGAGGAATAACATTGAAAACTGAAGCTTTTATCACCACAGTAAAATGAAGACAAAATTTACATAATGTAATTTAAAATTCCAGTTTTTATTTATATTTGCAATCACTGTAACAGGGTATATGTAAATAGAGCAAAATGGCCAAGATTTTAGAAGACCAATTGACAAAAAGAAAATTGTCTTGTAATTATATTGTTGTCATTGATTGTTATTTGGTTTTGTTAATTAACCTGCATTAATAACAGTGAAATACACAAACATCCTTTAACCTGATATAGTACTACATATGTATGACACACAGAATTTTAAATATAACATAATACTTTATCAATTCAATTACCCTGATTTGTACCTAATGAGTTCTAAACTTTGACAAGGTGTTTGTTTTGCTGATGCTCACATCCAACCACCTTTCAGTTATCCAGTGATGGTGTTCCCTAGAAGCAGATATAGTACTGCATTCACTGTTATATTTATATATTATACTTCACCTTTAACATGCCTTGTACCCCTAACATACCACATGCAGGTACATTATCCTGACACCAGAGCCCAGTCTGGAATTTTATATGGTCATATGGATAAAAATCTTAGTTTATTTTCCACTTAGACTAGAAAATCTTGGGCCGAACATTTCTTTGTAAAGATTTTTTCTGAATAAAACTTAAGAACTTTTTTTTACATTTATGAACATTTTCCAACTTTAAAGGAAAATGCTGGAGTTCTTTTCATAAAATATTGGGGCTAAAAATCACTTTTTAAATAACACCCCAGGTGCTAAACAGTACATAGCACAGTTTTAATATATAATTATAAAATTATATAATAATATTAAATGTGATGCATGGGTTACTGGGCTCCCCTTTAAAGCAGCTCATGACAAATTTGTTGACACCCAAAGTTTACTTTCATAAAGGGCCAAAGAACAGGTCTCTTTTGGAGATGCATATTTCAAAGTTACAAACTCACTGAGAACAAGGTCTGGGGTTATACAACTTTGAGCTTGGGTGTGAGTATAGCCTCAATCATCTCATTGGTTGATTCTTTACTTAAGGTTAAAATCTGACCAATCTGATACTTGAGAAAAATCCCAAGATCAAAGTTCAATAACCGCAGACCCTGTGCTATTTGTTTTGGGTTTTTTTTGTAATTGTTACACAATTGTGGTCATATTGACGATGTCTAGCTAATTATTGGAGGAGAGACCTCCAATTTAAATCTGGGCAGAACCACAGGCACACCATAGCTGTGCTAATTAAAGACATAATCGGTCATAATGGTTCTACCCAGACAAATGCCTGGGTTCTTCCTCCACCAAATTGTTATAATGATCATAACTGGTCGCTGCAATGTATTTTAATAAACAAAATAAAACAATACAGACATAAATTGTATAGTTTGTTTCTATTAACATAAGGCAAGAAACAAAATGCATCATCATTATTGTGATATTACAAGAGTTTGGTAAGTTTGCTGAATCTTTAATTGAACCATAAAACACAATTAGCCCGGTAAACTCTTCACTGCACAAAGTCCTGAACGTTGCATGTCAATATTGATGATCATTGGTAATAAAAATGTCAACCATTACTCTTCTAAATTTAAATAAGTCCCATGATTTCTGTTTGAAGGTCGCTCCATCAGTATAAGGTTTTACAATGGTTTTACGTATTACATATCCATATACACAGTTTTATTTTTGTTCTGCAGTCATATTTGTTCTTTTAAATTGCTCAATTATTAGTTATCCAGATTTGTTTTGTTTATTGGGCTTATCGTCCCACCAACAGTATTTCAGTTATCTGGAAACGTGTCTACTTTAAGCAGATATAGTGCTGCCTTCACTGTGTATAGCATGCCATGAACAACATGCATGATACCACACCAAGTCACATTATGCTGACACAGGACCAACCAGTCATGGAACTACCATTACTTTTGCTAGAGCATTAGCAAGGAAGCTATGCCACTACCATTTAAACGACTTTGGTATGTTGCGGCCCGGGATCGAACCCAGGGCCTCCAAAACCTTTGTGATAAAAAAAATTTGGTCCAAACTATCAGATACCACCTTTAATAATTGAACATGGACTTTTAAACTTAAACTGGAGTTAAAATGAAACTTGTTTAGTTTTTTCAAATTTTACTAAGATGTAATTATCGCAAATAAAAAATACACAGATGCTAAAAGCTTTACTTTCTTCATAAAACAATGGAGTGCAAAATATTGCATATAAAAGAGTATATGGAATAGAAGTCTAGCATAAACAATTGCAATTTACATCTTTTTTTGCCCTGACTGTATGTCAAAGAAAATGATAAGTGCCTTTTAACGTATGTAAATTTATAACCTAATAGGTTTTCTAGACTTTTTTTTAAACCACAGACCATTCAAAACTTTTATTCCTCGAGTAGATGAAGATAATTATTTATTCTAACTTGTTTACTCTTAACAAATCTTAGACATGAACATACACCTTTTAGCAGAACCTTTCCAGAATAGCACATCTGTTTTTTCTTTTATTAGTTATACTTATGTTTCTATAACAAAGTCTCAGATACCACCCTTGAATTCATGCTTGCATCCCTTTAAATAAGACACAACATTACCGAAGCCAATGAAGCACATCATTTACACCATGCAGAGTCATGATCATGCATCAAGTGATGTAGCAAAACATACCAAAAACACATTTTCTTTAAGGTAAAAACACTGATTCTGATTGATATTTAGGCCAACAAATGTAACAACAGGTAGATAATGTGTGCTGTCCATGATCTCATGTGTGTTCACAGAAAGTCCTAATTTTTAAAACCTTTCTGTTTATACTTCATTGGGAATGATGTTCTCTTGAACTGCCGACATCCTGGGTAGAACGTGTACTCAGGATATAACAATGTGGCAATGTAAAGTAAAAAGTCCAGATATTAATATGTAGTGGATGGTTTTTGTTTTGACAGATGGATCCTTGATCAACTGGTAAAGGAAGACCTCAGACTTAAGTATGGGCTGAACCACCAATGCCGCACAGGTTAACTGGAAAACCTCCCCTGATGAAAGTTTTCACCTTGACCAGAACTTGGAATGCAGTGAGGGACTAATCATTGATTGGCCAAAGACTTGTATTTGCTCTAAGTCTGTTTAACAGCAATGGATCAGGTTAAGGAAAAATCTGTAGATCCTGATCAGGGAAATAATGGAAAGAATGGATGAATAGATAAATTTACTAATAAAGTATAAGTAACATTTTTATTTAATTTGATTTTATTTTTCAGCATAAGATAAAAAAAGTTAAATGTAAGTTCATATGGGAATTGTTTTAACATTTTAAATTTAACAGTAACATGCTCAATCATAAGTTTCTTCAATGTCAGCATCAGAATAAAACTTGAATGAAAAAATGTACAAAAAAGATCTGATATGGGTCGGGTTTTGTTTATTTTTCTTCCATGATTGACTGACAAAGGACAGGAAATGAAAATCATGAATCAAACATACGGTGGTCAATAATTAACAACTATATTCAATGAGTCACATATCTTGATTAAAGATGTTCCAAAAAATACAATACTTGAATGACAAACATTGTGACCTTTCTGGGTACATAAGCCATGAAGGGGCCATAAATCACATTTAAATATCAGTCATTTCCCTTCCATGATGGTATTTAATGCTTCAGTCAATAGCAATTCTATCAAATTATCACCAAATTTAACAATGTTCTTCCTATCACCCGTCAATATACCATCTATTTGCCCATTTGCCATCAAATGATGCCCTCTTTACCTTCAATATAATATCTATTTTCCTATTCAACAGTAAATGATGCCCTCTCGAAAAATTATGCTTTCAAAAAACCCTGTATCATAAATTAGGTGTGAATTTGATTTTCAACCCGATATAGAGATGACCTCCGTTAACTGTATCTTGTCAGAAAGGTATCATCAAAATGAATCAACATATTGGCCCCTGTATTATACAGGACACGCCAATATTTTCCATGGCCTGATCTGAATTAATGATAGTACAGCTGAACATTATTGGTGTACTGATGTAGAAAGAATTTGAAGCCCAGACTCTTTTTAAAATAGGACAATGTCCTGTGATAGAGAATTGATGAACTGGTTTTATTCAACAGGAGATGCCCTTCAAAACTTTCATAGAGGTGTAGTGGGGGGAGGGGAGGGGATGACATTGATACAACACATCACTTACAGGCTGGCTGTGACCAGTATTGGTTTTATAAGACCTACTTCGATACCTTCATGGTGCAAATTAGAATTCAAAGTCTTGACCCCATTGTAATGCCCCCAGGGGTGACATAGTTTCCATGGATACCTTCATTCTGATCATGCTACATATTTATAACCAATACTAAATTACTAGTTATCTGTAAAAACTATATGGATTGTTATATATGTATATATATATGTCATATAACTGAAAGGATAACAATAAATGTCTAAAGACTAAAAGGGTGGTATGAGACTAAGTAGCAAATAGTGCAGATCCTGATCTGAAACTACACCTTTTGCCTAAGCCTGGCTTTGGCTTGGTAGAATAAGTGTTCATACAAACTAGAACTATTGAGAATTGTTGGTTATTTTGTCCTAATAAATATATTTACTATTCTTATCAAGGAGAAATGGTCTCAGCTAATCTCTGTCTTAACTCAAACTTTAGCAAATGGCGTAGATCTTGTTCCCTGCTGCAAACAGCCTGATAAGGATCTACATTATTTGCTGCAATGTCTATATAAAGATGTCAAGTAAGGTTTTCCTACAGCTTTATGCAAATAACTATAAATTAAGTATAAGTAAGTCACAAATATAACAGGCCCTGTCTAAACTGAGGCAATGACTCTCCATCTAAAAAGATGGTAGCAAAATCTGAGCTGCCCTTTTGAAGTGCCCCAGCTTCCTTAATCTAGCTAGCGATGCAGCTATTTCTGGTCAATAGATAATTTCAAGCCATTTAAAACAAACTTTGAACACATTCTGAAAGTGATATGCACTTGTTTACACAAGATGTGAATCTAAATTAAGAGAAATCCCAACATCACTGCAAATATACTTTCTTGAAAGGGATGTAACTTATGTGGGTCAGATGAGCCTTTTTGAAACCAATTTTAGAGGGTGTTTTTTTATTCACATTTTGAAAGAAAACCTATAAACAGTATAAACAGGAGTATTCAATATTAGCATATCATGAAAAAAATGAAAACACTTAAAACACAAAAAATTCATCACCTTCTTTATAGAACAGTAACAAGCAAGAAATTTTATGTTGACATTGAAATTTGACATACTTTCAATGGCATTTTTTAAAAATGAAAACAGAGTGATAAAATTCTTATGTACAGTACCTTAAATTGAACTTTTAAATTCACTAAACTGGATGCATTTACTAAAATCACACAATCAGTTGCTTGCTTTTAATAACAGGCAAAAGTAACTTGCCACAGTGCTACACTTAACTGCAAGTACAAGAGTGGTGTAGATATACACACCTTGGCTAAGCCAATCAATTGAGGATAAGTTTACATGGTTTCTAGTTAACAGCTACAACCACTGACCACAAGCAATCCACACACAAAAGTGTAGTCAAAATATCATTCATGAGAAAGTAGTCAAGATACAACTACTGACCACAAGCCCCAAGAAAGTGTAGTCAAGTTACAACCACTGACCACAAGCCCCAAGAAAGTGTAGTCAAGATACAACTACTGACCACAAGCCCCAAGAAAGTGTATTCAAGATACAACCACTGACCACAACATCCAAGAAAGTGTAGTCAAGATACAACCACTGACCACAAGCCCCAAGAAAGTGTAGTCAAGATACAACCACTGACCACAACATCCAAGAAAGTGTAGTCAAGATACAACCACTGACCACAATCCCCAAGAGAATGTAGTCAAGATACAACCACTGACCACAACATCCAAGAAAGTGTAGTCAAGATATAACTACTGAGCACAACCTCCAAGAGATTGTAGTCTAGATACAAGCACTGACCACAACACCCAAGAAAGTGTAATCAAGAAACAACCACTGACCACAAGACCCAAGAGATTGTAGTCAAGATACAACACTAACCACAACTCCCAAGAGAGTGTAGTCAAGAAACAACCACTAACCACAACCCCCAAGAGAGTGTAGTCAAGATACAACCACTGACCACAAGACCCAAGAGATTGTAGTCAAGATATAATCACAACCCCCAAGAGAGTGTAGTCAAGAAACAACCACTAACCACAACCCCCAAGTGAGTGTAGTCAAGAAACAACCACTGACCACAAGACCCAAGAGATTGTAGTCAAGATACAACCACTAACCACAACCTCCAAGAGATTGTAGTCAAGATACAACCACTAACCACAAACCCCAAGAGAGTGTAGTCAAGAAACAACCACTAACCACAACCCCCAAGAGAGTGTAGTCAAGAAACAACCACTAACCACAACCCTAAAGAGAGTGTAGTCAAGATACAACCACTGACCACAATCCACAAGAGAGTGTAGTCAAGAAACAACCACTAACCACAACCCCCAAGAGAGTGTAGTCAAGATACAACCACTGACCACAAGCCCCAAGAGAGTGTAGTCAAGATACAACCACTAACCACAACCCCCAAGAGAGTGTAGTCAAGAAACAACCACTGACCACAAGACCCAAGAGATTGTAGTCAAGATACAACCACTGATCACAAGACCCAAGAGAGTGTAGTCAAGAAACAACCACTGTCCACAAGACCCAAGAGATTGTAGTCAAGATACAACCACTGACCACAAGCCCCAAGAAAGTGTTGTCAAGATACAACTACTGAGCACAACATCCAAGAAAGTGTTGTCAAGATACAACCACTGACCACAACATCCAAGAAAGTGTAGTCAAGATACAACCACTGACCACAATCCCCAAGAGAATGTAGTCAAGATACAACCACTGACCACAACATCCAAGAAAGTGTAGTCAAGATATAACTACTGAGCACAACCTCCAAGAGAGTGTAGTCAAGAAACAACCACTAACCACAACACCCAAGAGATTGTAGTCAAGATACAACCACTGACCACAAGCCCCAAGAGAGTGTAGTCAAGATACAACCACTGACCATAACATCCAACCACTAACCACAAGACCCAAGAGATTTTAGTCAAGATACAACCACTGACAACAAGCCCCAAGAGAGTGTAGTCAACATACAACCACTGACCACAACATTCAAGAAAGTGTAGTCAAGATACAACTACTGACCACAAGCCCCAAAGAAAGTGTAGTCAAGATACAACCACTGACCACAAGTAATCCCTTGTGAAGTCAACAATCCCTAGTGAAGTCAAGCTGAATATCTTCCCAGCAATAAGTTACTGATAAAACACCAGGTATTTTATTGCTTTTTGGATATTTGCAAAGAAATTGGCTGGGCATGATTTCAAAATCACCTGTCTGGTGTTGGTCAGATAAAAAGAAATACTGATAGTTTCCAAAGATATGATCAATTGCTAACAACTGTTTTATTTGTTATTGATATGTTTCCTTCCCATCAGTCATTGCCTCATTTGCATTTCATCATAATGATTTTGGTGGATAGCAGGAACAAGGTTATAGGAGGAAGTTACAAAACTTTGTCATAATTATAAGTATTATCTCTGTCCATCAATAATCAATCAAAACCAAAAACAGATATTTAAAAAGGATCAGGATTGATGTATGATGTAATTTACTCTATATATTAATGAGAGGTTGTTTTTTTGAATTGATATGGGCAGTGGTGTAACATTGGTTTGAGAAAATGATCAACCTTACCTGATTCATTTAGCAACAGGACAAAATAATTTCTTAATTGTTAGCTAGTATCTTTATGAAGAGATAATATGGCAAATTAAGAAAGACTCAACAGCCAAAAGGGAATATTCTGAGCAGAAGGTTCCCAGTGGGAGCTTGCTGTATTGGATATTGCTGATCTGTATTTTGCTGATCTGGATATTGCTGATTCTGTATTTTGCTGATCTGGATATTGCTGATTCTGTATTTAGCTGATCTGGATATTGCTGATCTGTATTTTGCTGATCTGGATATTGCTGATTCTGTATTTAGTTGATGTGGATATTGCTGATCTGGATATTGCTGATCTAGATATTGCTGATCTGGATATTTCTGATTTTGTATTTTACTGATCTGGATATTGCTTGTTGAGAAAATAATAAATTGCACCATCACATTTATGGTAATTAGGGTAACTTGCAAGAACCTTTATATCGTAAATACATCGTCAACTGTATGGTCATCTCACATCCAGCCATCTCATATCATTCTGTAAGTTAGTTTCTACCCCAAGCATTATTCTGGGTAGAACATCTGACACACATGTCATGTCAGAAAGAAGACTCTTCAGTAAAAATCAAATAACTTATTGCTAGCTTTAAGATAAAAACATTCATTAATTTTGCAACATAAATGATCTTCTCTTTTCACTTAACTCTTAGCTTGTTAAGGGTCAAATAAAATGAAAATGTCATTTCTGTTGAAAATTCCCTTTGCTTGTCATTAAATAAAAAGGAAATAGAGTGTGCTTAAACTTTTGTAACCCTATGTTTGGGATTTTAAAAGCGAGCCAATATACAGGTCTTCGTAAATCTGTACACACTTATTTCTCTTGGAATGACGTAAATTTGGACCCTTTGGTCCATCTGACCTGCAGCCCATGTGACCTGCTAGAGATATCTGTCAGTCTGTTACTGTAGCCATGTAAAGATGCAGAATGGTGAATTTCACAGCTTTCAGGTGTAACTCATGATCAAGTTGCCTAGGACCTACCAATCAGTCTTATATTGGTTTTATCAATTTCCCAAGGACAGGAACTGATCAAAGTTTGGGCAAGTAAGATCAACCGTGGTAATCCAACTGACATATGGAAGCCTTCCATGCCAACCAAACACAGAAGGTTGTATTCATTGCTTTTGTAGAAGACTTTTTTTTGCTGAAATATTTCTAATAAAAACTAATCAAGACATTAAATACGATGATGGTACTTTTCCCAGGCAAGGCAGACCTCAGACTGTCTGCCATAGAAAAAAAACATCAATCGAGTTACTGAGTCATTTTTTTCTGGTAAGAAATGCATCAAAGTTTTTCCAAACAATTCCCAAATACAGGTAAATTAATACATTAGTATTATACAAAAGTCAACTTTTGACATCAATATAAGGACAAATGGAATTAACTTTGTCACACATAAAAATGTGTACATAGTGTCATGTGTAATATAAATTGGTAAAACAACACAAGCTAGATCCAATAAACAATTACATTACAAACTAGGCTAACTGGATAATATAGTGGGGTATGTCTTATGGCATGGTCATAAATCTGCTAATTATGCCAGATGTGCCACCTCTTTTAATGCCTCCTCTTTTCTTGTGCCACCTCTTTTCATGCCTCCTCTTTTCTTGTGCCACCTCTTTTAATGCCTCCTCTTTTCTTGTGCCACCTCTTTTAATGCCTCCTCTTTTCTTGTGCCACCTCTTTTCATGCCTCCTCCTTTCTGTCTCCTTCCACTGCCCTTCCACTGACAAAGAATTTTAACTGCCCATGACAGATACATGCAATGAAAGAGGCATGTAAATGGGTTATTAGAAAGAATTTTGTTAATAGTTAAAATATTGACTTGATATTTCTCATATAATGGACAAGTATCATAATGAATAATGACTTTAGAAATGATTTTCAGACACCTAGGTAGGTCTTTTCTAGCAATAAATTATCTCTATTTTCAATATTTTTGGACAAACAAAATTCAAATAAATTTAACAAAAGCCATGAATACAACTAGAAAAATTAGCAGTTAATGTTGTTTTTGAATTAATAGCATACACAATGCGATACAATTCTAATTTAAGCTGTGTCAAACGATAAGGCATTTTCCAACATGGCTGACTTTGCCTTTTAACAGGTGTTCTCAAGATGTGCTTGCAGCATAGATCATGTGACAGGAAATCAAGGTCAGATTATCATGTCAGCTACAAAAATAGGCTGTGATTTTTTGTAGCACTTTATGTGTTATTTTGTGATAATTAAAGATTAAAATGTGGTCAAAATATGTTTTCTTACATCTTTTAACCAAATGGAAAAATGAAAATGCCAAAACTAAAATAATTTAATTTGACCTTTACTCATTTAGGCTCAGTCAAATATTCAGATTTAGGCAAATATTGTAGAGCCATATCAGCCAATACCTAACTGGGAGCTATCAAAGCAGGATCTACACTACTTGCTGCCAAGTCTCTAGCTATGTCTAATATAAAAACATCTAAGAATATGTACGAGTTATTAACAAACAAAACAAAGTGTTATGTAGGTTGATTCAAGAGCGTGGAAAAAACAAGAAAATAATGACACGCTGTCTAGTAGCAATTCAGAAGCTGTCAAGAGACAATTAAAAGTCAAATTACATTCTTAACTTTTTAGTAAGTAATGTCCTTCAGATTAGTTAAAATAAGCAAGCTGGATAGTACCAAAAATACAATAAATTTCCCTTATTTTTTCAGCTTCCTTGTCAGATGATAACTTGGAATGCAGAAACAAGTTTGTTTACATGAAGTACTACAGAACCATTTAAACCACTAATAAACATTTAAGATTCTAACAAATGACCTTGAAAGAAGAATGACAGTTTTTTAATTTAGCCAATCAAATTAAACCATTCCTTCATACATCCTGCCTTATGGATTTTTTTCAACTCTGACTGGGTTTTGAACATGAAAAATTTAAAGTTTGTATACTGTGTACATTGTAATGTAAGACAAGTACAAAACGGCCAAATATATGATGTACTCAAATGTGAGTGGTCAGATATATAACAATTTAAGCAATATCAGAATTTTTTACAAAATTACCGAACTTGAATGTTGTTGTAAATTGTGTGAGTTCTTTTCAAGGGGTTAGTTCAATGTACTGATTTTTTAATATTTTAAGTTTAATTTGTTTCTCTTGTTAAGAATAATCTTATATTCATAAATTGGTCAATCTGTTAACTATCCTGGAAATAGTTTTTCTAAAACCACTTATATTTTACTAATTGTGCTGGTAAATTTTTTAAATCTCTGCATTTTGTAAATGACACTTAAATGTACACCACTCCAAACATAACTTCAAGTTATTTAACTAAGTACAATTTTTTTAACATAAGAATAAAAAAAATAAATGTTTGTTTTACCAAAATGGAAAAAAGTGCTGACAATTATGTCATTTTGACCTGTTACATAACAAGCACTTTACACCCATGACCCTGACCTTTGATAATTGGTCAAAATGGCCCTGACTTTGACTGATTCACCTTAAAAATTGACCCATCACTTTAAAGGTGTAATAGCATTGTTATCTAAAGATGCAAGAAGGAGAACTTTCCTTGTCCATCTTGAGTACTGCTGACAATTTTGACAAACGTGCTTATGTGCATTGCACAATTATCAGTAATAAAATGCCTTCCTTCTTTCCATTTTATTTCTTGAAATACATCATTGCAACACAATAATAGTAATTTTTGTGACATCCTGTTATTATTGAAGGAGGACTTACCCAGAGAAATGTCTGAGTAGAACCTCTGATGCCCCACATGTCAGGTTATAGATCTCCTCACATGTAAGTTCTTGCCCTTACCAGACTTGAACCCATGAGTGCCACAGAGTCATAGGAGAAAAACAACAACAACTCAACCCTCTAGACTGCAGGTGCCCATCTAGAAACTGTAAACAGCACTGTGTGTAGAATCATACTTCACCTTTGCATTAAGCCTTCAAAGTATCTTTTTTAGCTATCATTTTAAGTAAGTAAGCTATACGACTACCATTTAATGTGTGCCATTTATTACTAATACAACCATAACAAGTTTGGTATGTCGCAGCCCAGGATCGAACCTGGGGTCTCCAGTACCTGGAGTCGATGCTCATAGGATGGCACTTACAGGTCCGGTCCATTGAAATTGTCAGTAATATAAGCCTGAAATCCCAGAGATAGGCTTATGTTTATAGATATGGAAATACATGAGCAAAGCTCTATGACAGTTGGGTGATATATTAAATGAAAATAATCAAATGCTAAAGAAATTTGACAGCAAATATTGCAGGTATTTGTTGCTATAAATATAAGACAGGTCAGACTGAGAGGCTAGTGATCTTGATCTACACTATCTTCTGTGTGTCGGATCAGTTTGTGCTGAACAGGTTAAAAGTTAACGGCCTTAGATGTATCAATCGTTTAAATGGATTTGGCACCTGGGGTCTAGCCTGGCAGTAGTAAATGACCCATGTAAGATACTTCTCAACCATATCCCATTAAACATAATAGAGACAAATTCACATTTAATCATTTCTAAACTAAATCCTACAGTGGCTTAAAATTAAATTATTTGTTTTGTTTTAAAGTACATTGTCCAAATTCCAATATGATCATTAAATCTATGCTGTGCTATTAGTTGGAGGATTATGACCCCAGACATATGTCTGGGTAGAACCACTGGTGGATCACAGGTCCAGATATGTCTGGGTAGAACCACTGGTGGATCACAGGTCCAGATATGTCTGAGTAGAACCACTGGTGGATCACAGGTCCAGATATGTCTGGGTAGAATCACTGGTGGATCACAGGTCCAGATATGTCTGGGTAGAACCACTGGTGGATCACAGGTCCAGATATGTCTGGGTAGAACCACTGGTGGATCACAGGTCCAGATATGTCTGGGTAGAACCACTGGTGGATCACAGGTCCAGATATGTCTGGGTAGAACCACTGGTGGATCACAGGTCCAGATATGTCTGGGTAGAATCACTGGTGGATCACAGGTCCAGATATGTCTGAGTAGAACCACTGGTGGATCACAGGTCCAGATATGTCTGAGTAGAACCACTGGTGGATCACAGGTCCAGATATGTCTGAGTAGAACCACTGGTGGATCACAGGTCCAGATATGTCTGGGTAGAACCACTGGTGGATCACAGGTCCAGATATGTCTGGGTAGAACCACTGGTGGATCACAGGTCCAGATATGTCTGGGTAGAATCACTGGTGGATCACAGGTCCAGATATGTCTGAGTAGAACCACTGGTGGATCACAGGTCCAGATATGTCTGGGTAGAACCACTGGTGGATCACAGGTCCAGATATGTCTGGGTAGAACCACTGGTGGATCACAGGTCCAGATATGTCTGGGTAGAACCACTGGTGGATCACAGGTCCAGATATGACTGAGTAGAACCACTGGTGGATCACAGGTCCAGATATGACTGGGTAGAACCACTGGTGGATCAGAGGTCCAGATATGTCTGGGTAGATCCACTGGTGGATCACAGGTCCAGATATAAAGCCTTCCCACAGGAAAGTTCTCACCATGACCAGGACTCAAACCTACACTGTGTAGGTCTCAAGTGTTAAAGAGGTTACAAGTTTGGGACTGTACCTGCCTGGCCAGGTACACCAGGCAAAGGAGGCTTCTGCTGACTTAGGTTCTTGTAATATTTGACACAACTTCTAAAAACAGTAGTCATTACAAGTTGAAATAAAAAAAACACAAGAATATCAGGCAGATCATTATTCTATGAACAAAAATATAAAAACAGGGGTAGAAAACCAAAAGATTTGGCCAAAGTCAACAAATCATATAAACTACTGAAATTAAAGCAGGGTTTAACACGTCAGTAAGCAGTTCTGATTTTTTTAATTTAACAGGGATCAGCAAGTAGCTTTTAAATTTTAAATGTAAAAGAGACCTATAAGTAGTTAAGATTTTTAATTTAATGGGTATTTGAAATTGAACTTTAGCTATTTAACATAAAGCTTGCCAATTAGGAAAGGCCAAAAGTACAAGTATTTATAATGTTAAAACATAAGTTGAACATACTTGACTTACAGACTGCCTATTTTGAGTGATTGATCAACATTTTCCTGTGTCAGGAAGATTAGGAGGAGCCTGGCCATTCAAATTGGACTATGATCCATGTTTATAAAAAGGAAGCCAAGTCTCGTGAGCTAAGAATAATTAATTTCTAGTCTTGATATGAGGAAAAATGTGTTATTTGGTTCAAGGGTGAAGTGCTTGTTGTCTAGAGTTCTTATAGATAAATTATAATTACAAACCCAGACATTTCAATCTGTACTCTGGTAGTTAATTTCGGAGAAAAAGAAATGCTGTTCATTTCTAAAGGAGACAAATACTGTTAAATTTAGCAGGAGAGAAATGCTGTTAATATCTGATGAAGAAAAACTATTATTTTAGTTAAATGACCTAATAATAATCTTTCAGGTATCTTGAGACAGTATACACTTGAAGAAGATATTGTACTGCCCTGGCATATAAAGTCTTACACTGCTAAATTTGGAAGTAACAGATACTAGTTGTTAAAGAGTTGAAATCAACTTAATGTTATGATTATATGAAATTTTTAGACCCTAAACATAAAAGAGTGCAGATTCTGGTCTGACAGCTTAAATTTGGGAAGACGGATCAAGCTCTACTCTATTTGGGTATCAATTCACTACAGCTGGCCCTAACATAAAGGTCTACGATGATTTCATGGACAGAGAAACGGGTATCAATTCACTACAGCTGGCCCTAACATAAAGGTCTACGATGACTTCATGGACAGAGAAACGGGTATCAATTCACTACAGCTGGCCCTAACATAAAGGTCTATGATGATTTCATGGACAGAGAAATGGGTATCAATTCACTACAGCTGGCCCTAACATAAAGGTCTATGATGATTTCATGGACAGAGAAACAGGTATCAATTCACTACAGCTGGCCCTAACATAAAGGTCTACGATGATTTCATGGACAGAGAAACGGGTATCAATTCACTACAGCTGGCCCTAACATAAAGGTCTACGATGATTTCATGGACAGAGAAACGGGTATCAATTCACTACAGCTGGCCCTAACATAAAGGTCTACGATGATTTCATGGACAGAGAAACGGGTATCAATTCACTACAGCTGGCCCTAACATAAAGGTCTACGATGATTTCATGGACAGAGAAACGGGTATCAATTCACTACAGCTGGCCCTAACATAAAGGTCTACGATGACTTCATGGACAGAGAAACAGGTATCAATTCACTACAGCTGGCCCTAACATAAAGGTCTACGATGATTTCATGGACAGAGAAACAGGTATCAATTCACTACAGCTGGCCCTAACATAAAGGTCTACGATGATTTCATGGACAGAGAAACGGATATCAATTCACTACAGCTGGCCCTAACATAAAGGTCTACGATGATTTCATGGACAGAGAAACGGGTATCAATTCACTACAGCTGGCCCTAACATAAAGGTCTACGCTGATTTCATGGACAGAGAAACGGATATCAATTCACTACAGCTGGCCCTAACATAAAGGTCTACGATGATTTCATGGACAGAGAAACGGGTATCAATTCACTACAGCTGGCCCTAACATAAAGGTCTACGATGATTTCATGGACAGAGAAACGGATATCAATTCACTACAGCTGGCCCTAACATAAAGGTCTACGATGATTTCATGGACAGAGAAACGGGTATCAATTCACTACAGCTGGCCCTAACATAAAGGTCTACGATGATTTCATGGACGGAGAAACAGGTATCAATTCACTACAGCTGGCCCTGACATAAAGGTCTACGATGACTTCATGGACAGAGAAACGGGTATCAATTCACTACAGCTGGCCCTAACATAAAGGTCTACGATGACTTCATGGACAGAGAAACAGGTATCAATTCACTACAGCTGGCCCTAACATAAAGGTTTACGATGACTTCATGGACAGAGAAACAGGTATCAATTCACTACAGCTGGCCCTAACATAAAGGTCTATGATGATTTCATGGCCAGAGAAACGGGTATCAATTCACTACAGCTGGCCCTAACATAAAGGTCTACGACGATTTCATGGACAGAGAAACAGGTATCAATTCACTACAGCTGGCCCTAACATAAAGGTCTACGATTACTTCATGGACAGAGAAACAGGTATCAATTCACTACAGCTGGCCCTAACATAAAGGTCTACGATGACTTCATGGACAGAGAAACAGGTATCAATTCACTACAGCTGGCCCTAACATAAAGGTCTACAATGACTTCATGGACAGAGAAACAGGTATCAATTCACTACAGCTGGCCCTAACATAAAGGTCTACGATGACTTCATGGACAGAGAAACAGGTATCAATTCACTACAGCTGGCCCTAACATTAAGGTCTGCGATGACTTCATGGACAGAGAAACGGGTATCAATTCACTACAGCTGGCCCTAACATAAAGGTCTACGATGATTTCATGGACAGAGAAACTTTCTTCTACCTATTAGGCATACAATATATCAATCCTAGATTAATAGTGTTTATTTAAATATGGTCTTATATTCAAGTATTTTTTTCTTACTTAAGCTAAGAAATGTCCTTAAGTTTTGAAAAATACTAAATATTTCTTAGATTAAATAATTAATTAATTCTAAGAAGTTTTCGTTTATCTAAGGAGGTATTTAAAGATTCACAGAAATGTCTTAGTTCAAATCAGAAGAAATAAGTAAAATTCTTAAGGGATATGTTCCCAGCATTTATCCACAATAAGATAGCTGAGAGGCAGGCTCCTTATGGAGTAGGCAGTTGTCTAGAACATTGCCTCAGAAAGGTTGGGCAAATGCTACCTTTAACATGCTAAATGCACAATTTATTTCACCTAGGCGTAAAAGTGTAGATCCAGATCAGCCCTCTGTGGAACCCTTAATCACACTTAAGATCCTTTGAAGAGCAGAGAAGGCACTGGTCTAGGAGTCTTAAGATGGATGGAGAGATGCTCATTCTAAACCTGATAAGTCTACTGTTTAACAAGCCTAGGTAAATAATGTAGCTCTAGATCAAGTAGCTCCCAATGATGGCTTCCTGATCGGGACCTGCCCTTATGATTGTCTAACAATATGCCAACTTATCAATAATTCCAGAAGTAGCAAAAACAACAAATATATGCATATTACCAAAAGTTGCTGGGCTAAGGGCCAGAATCTGGGTCAAGACACTGTAACTGTTGTAATTCTATACTGATCTACCAATCAACAGTTAACTGGGAAGCCTGAGCATATTTTTTTTACCAGGGTGCCACGTAGATATAACCACCCAATACATTAATTCTTGAGTCCCAGGACTCACAGCTTGCCCTGACAGAATGAAATGGAACCATTATACAAGAGAGACATTATCAACATTATTGTTCTTCCTCCAAAGATTTCTCAAGTGATTATATCCACTAATATGTATTAATTAAGCAATCAAAGACGACCTTATCCATGATAGAGTGAGTGTTTCGCAGAGTTCTGTTTCTTCAAATCACAGGCAAGGGGTGTGCAGTCCTGAACGTTCACTTCAATTAGCATTGAAGGGACAAACAATGGGCTTTGTCTAATGTATATGATTTTATCTTTGAGGAATGTGTTCAGTGCTGCTAATTTCTTTTGTTATTCTTTTTTTTCTACAAAAGCTGTCTGTTGTTTTATCTCTTCAATAAATATAGTTATATAGGTTATCAATTCTAAACTAGAATGACATTAAATCAATTCTAATCCTTATCAGAATAATTTATTCTAGTAAAAAATAAGTTAGTAAAAAACAGGTATTAGATACCTCTCAAATTCCCTTGAAGAACAAGTACTACCTAGAGCAATGGCTTGTAATAAGCCTTGAATTTACTGGCACCATCAAGGTAATACTTCCTTAACATGCCATCTCTGGTATAACCAATATTACTTTTGACTTAATTGCTCCATTTTTTATCAAATATAAATAGATTTAAATATATCCCTTCAGACCTAAATACTTCCTCTCAATCCAAATAACATCTTATAAGACCTAAATACACCTTCTAAGACCAAAATACGCCTCTCAAATATAAATGAACCCCTTCAGATCAAAATACACCATTTCAGACCTAAACACACCCTTCTGGATCTAAAAACATGCACTCAAATCTAAATACACATCTTAGACTTATACACACTCTTTCAGACCTAATAAATACTCAGTTACTTAGACTTAAATACACCATTTCAGACCAAAAGCACACTCTCAAATTTAAATACATCATCTCAGACCAAAATACACACTCTCAGATCTAAATACTTCATCTCAGACCACTCTCAAAGCTAAATACACCATCTCAGACCAAAAACACACTCTTAAAACAAAATATACCATGTCTAACCAAAATACACACTTTCAAACCTAATTATACCATCTCAAACTGAAATACATATTCTCAGACCTAAAACACCATTTCAGAATAAAATACACTAACACATCTAATTATACAGTGTTAGATCCAAATATAAAAAGACCTAAATATATACTTATAAGCATAATTATCCCACCTTGACCTGAAAACACCCTAACTTACACATATAGATCTCATCTCAGACCTAAATTAATCCTCTCTGACCTAAAAAAAATATTCCCACTCAGACCTAAGTACTATATCTCAGAAATAAGAACAAAATACCCATCCAAGACCTAAATAAACCATCTTATAGATTAATGCCTCCTCTCAGACATAAAGTTACACCATCTCAGACCTTAATACCATCATCTATATCCTTCCTCACCCCCTCTTGTGTTTCTCTCCCAGTTCTATGAGTGGCGCCAATGTACCATTATGTTGTCATACAGCTCTAGAAGAGGGCTGATCGCAGGCAATCAGGGCTGTTTTTGAACACCATATCTCTATCAACAGAGGCATACAGGCTTTGGGTAGTGTTGACTGGTGAATTAGAAAATAATTTCTTAATCAGCAAACCTATTTTCTGGTCCCTACTCTCCACCCTGTGACTGTGCATGAATTACAGAAGCTAGAGCCAGTTGATGGTGAGAAAGCTGCATAATCAAGTAATATTCTCAGGTTTAATTTGTGTTGCTATGATATTTTGCAAACACAATTAAAGTCATCATATTGGAGACATCAAACCCTCCCACTTGCCTTGCACAAACCACCCCACCCCCACCCACCCCCAACTCCCACCCCCAAAACACAGCCTGATAAAGGATGGGATGGGATGTGCCGGCATTTTTGCCGATACTGTGCAGTGACATTTCTGCCACAACTACCAGCTTTTAAGTCTTTGGTTTGACCCGGACGCTGTTTGAACCCACAACCTCCCAATCTGCAAGCCGACTCTCTACCGAGCTATTGCGGTCGGTTCCACCCTGATAGATGTCTGTGTAGAACAACTAGAGCACAGCAGATCAGCTGCAAGCCCTCCACAAATTAAAACTTTCACAATGACTGATGAGTCAAACTTACATAGTGAGGGGTGAGAAGTTTCAACTATCTCAAATGGCATGACCACTGCACCACAATTCCTTATTTTTAGTTTTCTACAACCACAGTTATGGTTAGTCATAGACATGTCCAACAAAAAGTGTTTTTAATATCCAAAGTAATGGTTAATTATTGATGAAACAAAAATCAAAACTTTACAATAATTCTTAAAAACAGGATTGCCAATATTTGTCCACTAACTTCAATGCTAGACAAATTGTCAGCGAATCCATGACCTGATGTTATACATGCCTGAGATCATCCTTAAGCATCCGATTGGCCAGATGTTCAATTTAATTTAAAATTCAGCCAATCAGATCCTTGGGGACGATCTCAGACTTCAGCTTAAAGTTTGTATAACCTTGGACCAAGGTGTTTCTTCAAACAAGTATAACTTTTCACTATCTAATTACTATCAACAGATCATTAAAACCAATACTCACACCATCTATCATTATTCATTATGGCATGAAGAAAATTACCTGTGAAATGATATGATCAAAGACTTAAATATCAACCCAATTGTGATGAATTGAACAAATCGCTCGTATTAAAAAACAAAAAAATGCTTGAAAATGCTATGCATGTTTGATTTGATGAAACTATCATTACCTAATGGATCATTAAGTCAATTAATACACAATGACTGATATGGCAAATGTAGAATCAAGAAGTGATTAATTCATAAATGTTGCAGGTTACAGTCCTTTTTAACATACGAGACACAAGTAGATGAGATATAAAATGTCTCCATTGCCACATGCTAACAGTTAAGGTCCTGATCAGTGACTGCACTTCACAACCATCCTCTGTACCATACAGAATCAACTAGGTCAGCTTAAAGATTCAGCATATGTAAATTAATAAATCAGTATTAAGGTTACATAAAGATACATTGAGTACTGAATTTCTGCTAAATGGTATTTATAAGTGATTTAAAAAAAAAAAAAATGTTTATTTTATACAAGGATTTTGAACAATACAGTTTTAATAATCAAAGGCTGAAAAGCCACAGTGGCGCCGCGCAAGGGACTACTTAAACAGGTGTCAAAAACTGAACATGATGTTATAATGACTAATGAAGCAGACTTAAGTGATTAAAGAAACCTAATCTATACTCTCAGGATGTGGTATTTTTACAATTGATAATACAGATTAGTTTATAAAGGAAGGACAGACAGCACTAATGATGATAATTATCTTTATAATTAAAAATTTAATTATCCTAGATCTATATGTTTCCTAGCATTATCACATTACGGATACTGTATAATACTTCCTGAAATCACAAATAAAATTTAAGATTCTGGCTTCTGCTTTTATATTCATTCACATTTCATCAAATTAACATTAATTATTAGGCATTAACAATTACATTATAATTAAAAGATTAAAAGTAAGAAGGACTTAAATACTTTCAGGGGAACCTTAAATCTAGGGAGTGCAGGTGAGGGGGTGGGCATGCTCGCAAAAAATTCAGGCAAACCAATATCTTGGTAAGGAGTACTGTACTCAGCCATGTTTATATTTAAAACTTGACTGCTCGATCAGCTTTACTTGGTTCCCAGTGCTTAGTGTAGAGTCAACATTTTTTTTGCATGTAAGGGTAAGGGCGCATACAGTACAATGAATTTTCAGGGCTGTGCTACGGTTTTCAGTAACAATAAATAAATCTATGTTTCTATGATATTAGATGCAATAGAATGTGTAATTAGAGTATCTGAAGTATAGAGTATCTGCCTATAGTGCCTACAGAAAGCTATGCCACTGACTTTGTCATTTCTATAACATTAAATGAAGTTTTGGTGCAGAAAGGGTTTGTTTGTTTATTGGGTTTATCGTCCCACCAACAGTATTTCAGTTATCTGGAGACGGTGTCCAATTGAAGTAGATATAGTGCTGCCTTCATTGTGTATAGCATGCCGTGAACACCTGGCATGATACCACACCCAGTCACATTATCCTGACACCGGGCCAACCAGTCATGGAACTACCCTTATATTTGCTTGAGCATTAGCAAGGGAGCTATACCACTACCTTTTTTAACGACTTTGGTATGTCGCTGCCCGGGATCGAACCCGGGGCCTCCCGTGCCTGGAGCAGACGCTCTACCAATTGCGCTACTAGGTCCGGTGCAGAAAGGGTACTGATGATTATCATTATTATTATTTCGAAAGCATCAAATGCATTTTTACACTTTCATGGAGTGGTAAGAAACATATGGGTACGAAAATGCATTTCATTTGAAATATGACATTGGTTCAAAATATTGGCCTAATCTGCTTTTATGGCTGCATTAGTGTTTGTTCAGTTAAACTGTTCTCAGTCTCTGCTTCTGTTTTTTCTTAAAATGCTTCCAAATTTGCTTCAATATTTCCAAATTTGGCAAACTTGTATTATTTGCAGAAAATGTGAAATGTCAACATTATATTGCCAACTAGGTCAGACATATTTTTCTATTTTCTCTTTTGTAAATACATGTACTTGATATTACTAATGGAACAAGCAATGTTCAGTTACCTTTTCCTCATTATGCCACACACACACCTTTGTAGGCTATGGATTAAACTGAATATTTTTACATTGCCAGTCTGCTTCAGAATCGCCAAAATGGCTGCCACTTTTCCTGCGCTTTCTGTGTTGTTTACATTTAGCCCCAATGAGTTTCCTGCAATATTTTACAAGTGAAAGATTCCATTATTGTGCGCTGTGTTTCATTATTCTTGTTTGAACCTGTATTCGCACAGTTTCATTTTTCTACCATTTCCACTATCTCTACACTAGGGCATTTAAAAAGATACAAAGCCTAACTTTAATAATGAAGATATATTGCTGCATGTTTATGTCTGCTACAACACCTACCACCCCTAATATATGTAAGGACTATTCCTTCATCAAAGCCATTCATTCATAAATGTTACTGTCTTCTTCTGCATTGTAATAATTTGAACTTTTAGTATAAATTTTATTTGTACATTACTTTCCTTTGCCATAACAGCAACAATCACCAATATAAGTTGTATTAAAAAGATTATGAATAGGAAAAACAGCAATTACTCTTGCAGCTATGACACCAATTAATCTTCCGACGAACTACTTCTTGATGTTGTGTCGTTGGTGCAGAAAGTAAACACAGCATGATCCCCATATGCTCTCCATCTTCGCTGAATGCCACAAAAAGAAAAGTCTTTACTTATAACAACTAAAACAGTTGGATAAAGGAACTAGAATATTTTTATATTGACACCTATTTGATGAACAAGAGCCTGATCTTATATATCCTTACAAACCTTCTGAGACATTAACCATAGAGTACTGTAACCAGTATGGGAGCATGGGTTTCATGCAGTCCCAGAATGTTTGATGCTTATTGCGTCAAAGTAAGATTGAACATAGACCCTACCTGAGGTACAAAGTAAGATTGAACATAGACTCTACCTGTGGTACAAAGTAAGATTAAACATAGACCCTACCTGAGGTACAAAGTAAGATTGAACATAGACCCTACCTGAGGCACAAAGTATGATTGAACATAGACCCTGCCTGAGGTATAAAGTATGATTGAACATAGACCCTACCTGAGGTACAAAGTAAGATTGAACATAGACCCTACCTGAGGTATAAAGTATGATTGAACATAGACCCTACCTGAGGTACAAAGTAAGATTGAACATAGACTCTACCTGAGGTACAAAGTAAGATTGAACATAGACCCTACCTGAGGTACAAAGTAAGATTGAACATAGACCCTACCTGAGGCACAAAGTATGATTGAACATAGACCCTGCCTGAGGTATAAAGTATGATTGAACATAGACCCTACCTGAGGTACAAAGTAAGATTGAACATAGACCCTACCTGAGGTATAAAGTATGATTGAACATAGACCCTACCTGAGGTACAAAGTAAGATTGAACATAGACTCTACCTGAGGTACAAAGTAAGATTGAACATAGACCCTACCTGAGGTACAAAGTAAGATTGAACATAGACTCTACCTGTGGTACAAAGTAAGATTAAACATAGACCCTGTCTGAGGCACAAAGTATGATTGAACATAGACCCTGCCTGAGGTATAAAGTATGATTGAACATAGACCCTACCTGAGGTACAAAGTAAGATTGAACATAGACCCTACCTGAGGTATAAAGTATGATTGAACATAGACCCTACCTGAGGTACAAAGTAAGATTGAACACAGACCTCACCTGAGGTCCAAAGTATGATTGAACATAGACCCTACCTGAGGCACAAAGTAAGACTGAACACAGACCCTACCTGAGGTACGAAGTATGATTGAACATAAACCCTACCTGAGGCACAAAGTAAGACTGAACACAGACCCTACCTGAGGTACGAAGTATGATTGAACATAAACCCTACCTGAGGCACAAAGTAAGACTGAACACAGACCCTACCTAAGGTACGAAGTATGATTGAACATAAACCCTACCTGAGGCATAAAGTCAATCAGATTGCCTGGTATTTAGAAGGAATAGGCCCTAACATCCTCAGAAGAACACAACGGATGAAATTGTTGACTTACCTGAAACAGAAATAAATAATCAATATTAAAGTAGAAACAAAATTGAATAGTTAGTAATTACATAAAAGTACTAGTGCAAGTATGGGGTTTTATTCATTACTTGACATGTAAAAAATATATGGGAACTTAAACATACTTATTTCATTATAAAAAAAAACAGTATAATTAAGCTACAGAATTTAATTCTCTGAGAAATAATGTAATTTCATAACGGGAAAAATTAAATACAATAAAGCTTAAGACTTAAATTCAATGTAATTACACAATTGTATTACTAATTATGTAAAAATACATAACTTTATAACCACAATGCTAGCAAAAGCAGGATAATCCCTAACTTTATTTAATTTTGTTATTTTATCCATGTCAAAAGTTACTATAATAAAGCTAGATAATGCATTTTTATGCAATTTTACAATTGTGACTGTATCTAGTATGTGCCCATTGGTTTGAAATTTAAACTATTTTACAAGGAAAATAACTTCAAACTGGAGAAAAAATGAGATTTCAAATATGAAATTTAAATACAATTTTTTACTTTTCCTAGACTATTACCTGTCTACAGGTACTAGATATAAACTACTTTACAAGGGAAATAACTTCAAACTGGGGAAATGAGATTCAAATATTATGTTGTTTTTACTGTTCCTAGACTATTACCTGTCTACAGGTACTAGATATAAACTAATTTGCAAGGGAAATAACTTCAAACTGGGGAAATGAGATTCAAATATAATGTTGTTTTTACAGTGCCTTGACTATTACCTGTCTACTGATACTAGGTAGAAACTATTTTAAAAGGGAGATAATCCTAACTGGGGAAAAGTGAAATTCAAATATTGTACATTTTTTACTTTTCATAACTAAAGTGTCATTGCTTCTGTTAAGATCTTTCAGAAACATGTTCATTGTAAGCCTTCTTAACCAGTCTGTTATAAAAGAAATTTTACATCTAAGTGAAGAAGTCAAATAAAAAAAAAATTAGTAAGATTTCAAAATATGAACTTTCAATAATCTGGAAAAGCATGTATTGGCATCTTCTCCCTGTCTTGATACAACAATTTATTCATAATTTATACACATAACATAAATGCATGGTACTTTAATACACTTATGACTTATACACATTAAATTCTTTCAACCTATTTTGTGCCATCATGTTTTAATGTTTCTACTTTAGAGTTTACTAAAATGTAAACATGTGTAAAATAGTGTGTATTCTTTTTCAGTGAGTCTTTGGTCATGATCAAGTACCACAGACATTTGGTTGTGAATTGTTTTGCCCCAATTACAATGTTTCATGAAAGTAAGTATGGTTTTAAGGTTAGTAGTGTCAGGACAATATGGGGCATTATTTCTATCAACTATTTATATGTTCAGTTCAGTTAACCACTGTGTCCATAGTGTTAACTACATTGTAATTTGTTTATAGTTAACTAGGAAACAAGATCTTTCAATTTACAATCTGTACTGACTGCTCACTATCTGGTTTGAACCAGTTCTCTGGTCAGCTGAAAGATCTCCTTACACGACAGTTCTGACTCCAACCGGGACTCTAACCCATGCAGAAAGGGGCTGAGGCATTATATATCGTGACTCTAACAACTCAGTCAAGGGCGCTCATCATGTAATCAGTTATTAGAAAATCAGACATTTTTCCCATCAAGGAAACAAATGACAATTCACCATAGGGGAACCTGACCCCTGGTCACAGCTGGAGTATTAAATAGAAAACCCTTACCTGGCTACATTTATTAATTTCAAACACACGTTTTAATTTTTTATTTTACCTCTAAATGCGATAACAACAGGACATATTGCTAGAGACTCAGCTTCAAACAGTGCAGATCCTGATCAGACAGCTCCAGATTTTTTTAGCTGCCTAAGCTTGATCAATTTCTTCTAAGCAGGTTAAGAGTGATGATTAACAAATTGAACACAAGGAAGAAAGTCGCGTAACTTGACACCTATGAATCTGACATCGATAATTATAAGCCCAAACTTTGTCAATGCATCGTAAAACCCTCCTCTGTAGTCTATAGTACTCTCTCAAACCTTTTCTGAATAACAGCGGCGGAAAGATATATTCAGTGCAATAACAACACATGTAGAATTATGGGTAGACTTAGTTAATCGAATTTTGTCACTAGGTGACAAAACTGTGACTGACTGTCACACATAAGGTTTCAATACACAAAACAACCACCTCAACAGTTTATTACTGTCAATACTGCAAAAGTATGAAAAGGTTGCCGTGACAACGAAGATATCTGGCTAGAATCAATAGATCAATATTTACAATTCACCAGGTTTTATCATAGCTATTGAAGGGGAAAGATTGTCAATAGTGGAGCGCATACCAATGGTTTTACGAAGGTACACCAAGCCTTGAAGCAGTTGTCTTCATAACAAATGATGCTTGAACGGGTTGCAATAATGGGCAAGGATATTTAAAAATATTCACAATAGAGCTTTAATAGAAAATAAACATATTGCTTTGAAGACAAAATTGGCTACAGATTTATTTGTATAATGTATGTGCACACCCTGATAAAGAGGTTTTTCAAGAGTTTCATGGCTACAGATATATTTGTATAATGCATATGCATAGTCTTCTAAGATTCATTTCTGGAGAGTTACATGGTTACAGATATATTTGTATAATGTATATGCATAGTCTACTATACTCATTTCTGGAGAGTTACATGGTTACAGATATATTTGTATAATGTATATGCATAGTCTACTAGACTCATTTATGGAGAGTTACATGGTTACAGATATATTTGTATAATGTATATGCACAGTCTAATAGATTCATTTCTGGAGAGTTACATAGTTACAGATATATTTGTATAATGTATATGCATAGTCTACTAGACTCATTTATGGAGAGTTACATGGTTACAGATATATTTGTATAATGTATATGCATAGTCTACTAGACTCATTTATGGAGAGTTACATGGTTACAGATATACTTGTATAATGTATATGCATAGTCTTCTAGACTCCTTTATTGAGAGTTACATGGTTACAGATATATTTGTATAATGTATATGCATAGTCTACTAGACTCATTTATGGAGAGTTACATGGTTACAGATATATTTGTATAATGTATATGCACAGTCTACTAGATTCATTTCTGGAGAGTTACATGGTTACAGATATATTTGTATAATGTATATGCATAGTCTACTAGACTCATTTCTGGAGAGTTACATGGTTACAGATTTATTTGTATAATGTATATGCACAGTCTAACTGATTCATTTCTGGAGAGTTACATGGTTACAGATTTATTTGTATAATGTATATGCAGAGTCTAACTGATTCATTTCTAGAGAGTTACATGGTTACAGATATATTTGTATAATGTATATGCACAGTCTAACTGATTCATTTCTGGAGAGTTACATGGTTACAGATATGCATAAATGGTTTATTTTGTGTTTTTTATCTTCTCATGAATATTTCTTTAAGTATTTAATTACAGTGTTCATTTTTCTCTATAAAATTATAAATATATTAAATGAGGAGGTAATTACATGGTAAGAAATGAACTATGTGTATTTTAAGGTTAGGAACTAATGTGTTCATCTTTACTCATATAATTATTCACATATGATATTACAGATGAGGTTCTTTAAGGTAAAATTGACATTTGTACAATTTGAACTTTCACAAAATAATTGAAATGTTCTAATTAGCACACTCTGGGATAAAGTTTACTTTTCAATTTTAGTTTGCATTTCATTAGCATTATTACTAAAATAAAAAAAAACAACACACAATATATTATTATACAGCAGTTGACATTATTATATCCTAGGATCCAGAGGATACAAAATATTGACAAGAAACTCCAACATTGACATGACAGGTATCCTGTGGACTTTTCATTGTGTTGAGTTATATTTTTTGTTTTGTTTTGTTTCTGAAATAAATTGCAGTGATCATTTATAATCATTAAAGCAATGTCCAGCTTTTTGGTGGAGGAAGACCCCAGACGCATCTCTGGGTAGAACCTCCAGCGCACCTCAAGTCAGCTGGAAGACCTTCTTACAATAAGTCCTTCAACCAGAACGGGACTCAAACCCGCGTGCTGAGAGGCTAAGCTGTCAGAGGAGTTACAAATTGGCAACTATACCACAACATCAAGAGCGTCCCCGAGTTACAATTTTTAAATATCTTCATTGTCCGAACCACCTAAACTTTAGAAGGGGTTAAAATTTCAAACTAGGTTTTCTGTCAGCATACCAGGTGAAAATGATAGCAATGAGCATTGATATATGAATATGTTTTATGCAGAAATTACAACCAGATCTCTGTATTATGTGTGTTCAAAAGGCAATGTTACTCTTATTTTATAACAAAGACTAGGCCCAGTATTCAGCAAAGATGTTAAAGCCTACATCATGAATTGAACTCAATTCACAATTTTCATATTAGCAAATCCAATATTTTTTAAGAAGTTTTGATCTGTTTTTCATCTTAAAGTAGTATCACTGAAATGCCATGCAAAATTTCAGAAATATATCTTGAAATATTGTCAAGATATTGTAACTGAAAGTTCTTGAAAAAGTAAATGATTTTACCTCAATACGGTCCTCATTTGTTAGCTCACAACTTTATGCATATGCAACAACTGGATCTACACTATTGTCTTCAGCCTGATTAATTAATACTTTGGAGGTTACAAGTGAATAAATATTGAATCACAAGGAAATAACAAGGAAATGGTTTCTTATCCACCACTGATCATGTTTTATTTGTTGTGTTTTCCTGAATTTCTTTTTTGTTTTTAGTAAAATGCTGCATCGTGTAGACAAGAGTAATGGAAGAACTATTTCTTTTCAAAGAGCAACTGTTAGCTTGTTAATCACATATTTACAAAGTTTAATAAAAAAAAATTATTGTTCCATATCAGAATTCCCTGCTAGAAGCTGCTTGAACAGGATCTGCATTGTTTGTTGCTTGGTCTCTATTAATACGTATATTAACCTATGTTGTAATATGTATCATGAGCTTTGACAAAATGTAGTATGAAATGGCTTAATAATGGCTAATCACACAAGTTGGAAGAACATGTCTCCGTATTAACTTTAAAAAGTAAGTTAAATTTAGGTAAAGATCATAAACAACAACATTTAGGCCAAAAAATTTTGTGCTTTACTTGAAGTTGCATATGATTATCTAAATAAGGGCATTTTGGTTTCCCATCAAGGCAAAGCTTGCAGTGAAGAATGTGGAGGGGGTGCAATTTGACAATGCAAGATGTAATTACTGTTCAAACACAAAATCAGTTTAACAAAGTGCAAGATTTAAACATGATGGCAATACATGATGAATGAAATGCCAAAATCTCAAGAATACTGCTGTATTTTTATGTTGCTGATTTGTGTTCACAGTTGCTTTGCATCTCGAAGTAACACCATTGTTATGTTAAAGGGTTCATTTGTTCAGGGCATCTTCTTTCATGTTGATCCAATTTCAATCACTGAATGACACAGAACATTTGACCCACATACAAACTTAGCCTGAGAAAGTTTTAACCTCTTTTGTTCTCTCTCAATAATTTTCATACAATTTACAGATACAAATTTCAATGAAGAGAATTTTAATTTTTAAACCCTTCTAAGAAAATTTATTTTTATTACTAAATTCACTAAATCTTAAAACATTTTGCTGTTCTTATAAAAATATATATGGTAAGATAAAATCATTGAAACATCAATTTATTCATATTGTTTTATTGTTATTGCAATACAGTGCAGCGAGCCAATTAAGATATTTCATGATCCAGCTATTTATTATTACAAGAAGGTCCTTGACCAAGTAGCACACCATAGGTAAGCTGGAAGACCTACTGGCAGGAAAGTTCTAAAAGCAACAGGGATCTGAACTCATGTGGGGAGAAGATGAGTAGTTATACAGAGGTGACTCTATCAACTCTATAATTCATTATTTTAACCTTCAAGTTCTACCAGCTGTAGCTGTTGGCAATAGTAGTGAAAGTACCCTTGCTGCTGATGATGACAATGATAAAGAGAAGAAGCAGGAAAATTATGCAATGATTTTATGATGAAGAAGAGGAGGAGGAGGATGCAGATACAATGATGATGATGATGATGATGATGATGATGAGGATGATGATGATGATGATGGGGATGATGATAAAGATGTGGACATCAATGATGTTGATATTGAGGATAAAGATTATATTTCCTCCTATAACATGTGTTTTATATTTGTATTGCCAGTGTGACATTTACCTTTGCTCTCTTGAATGCAAATCATGATTGCAACAAAACCACAGCCACAACAATACTACCATGCACCTTTTATAAAACACATTAAATCTCCATTTCTGAGAGTCAACCTGAAGACCAAGCATACTAGATCAGTTTGCAAGTGGTCTAAGTCTGTAAAGATCATAAACATCACACCAATATGTCTGATTTTTTTCACAATGAACCAAATCCCCTTAGGAGGCACTAGCGACAAGCAATCTAGATTCATAGTTTTGTCGTTGCTACGATCCAACAGCAAAATTTCGGCAGTAAATCAATAAAATTGAATAACAGAAATTGGAGACAGGTTCGGTACCTAGGGAAATGAAGGAATGGAAATCGATGAAGCATTTCTTGGTGATAGGTATTGATTTTTATCAACGGTTTGCCATGGCATTTGTTCTAGTTTCTAAGAAACCATTTATATATCGAGAAAACTCTTGATCCCTGGACACAAACTGTCAAGAAAAGAAGCCTTTCCCTTAAAGTTATGGTTGTGTTATTTCCTTTGAAATAACTTAGTACAAAGCAGGTATACAATTTTGTCTACATACTTCCATGACAAACTTTAAAAATAGCATTATTTCTTTTCCAATTATTGAATCCTTTTATTCCTTTTAGTTTAATTAAAAAATCAAACTGATAACAAGTAAAGAAAAAGTAAGATTAATTAGACTTTGTTACTTATTAAGAAGATCTTCATTTATACACCCCCAAAAAACCATCCTTCAATAAACTTAACTTACAGCTGTGAATTATTCCGGCTTAGGCCAAACGGTATAGGTCCAGATCTGCCATCCCTTATGATAAATCTGATCTACTTTTACATGTAGTTGGTTATATAAATAACTTATTTTTTTTAGTTCTTATAAAAGAGTGTATTAATTTAAGGGTCGATGTGTAACATCAAAGAGAAAACAATCAAATTGTTTGCACACATTTAACCAGAGCGATAAACTTCTTTGTCATAACAAAAGCAGCGAACTAATCGTTTATCATCTAAATGCATTGATCTGGTAACAAAATACTTCCCTGGATTGCTTCCCTTGAGAAATGTGTCGCACAAATCGATGGCGATTCTGATCATCGTAAAGTATTTTAGCTAACTGTGGTGACATCTGTCGTGCAAGAAAATCAATACGACTTTCTAGACAATCTTTCTGCATCTTAGTCCTTTTATAAGAACTAGCTGATACAAGATGGGATTGAGTTTCAAGATTATTTACTTATTGGTTGTAGTTTATTGGTACAGCACACTAACACAGTGATGGTCATATTAGTAATGTTTAGCTTCTCCTCAATGAGGACAAATGTCTGGGTAGTACCACTGGTGCACCACAGAGCAGCTGGAAGATCTTCCAAATTTAAAGTTCTTATCCCAACCGGAACTCAAACCGATGCAGTGATGTGCTGAAGAGTTAGTTACTCTAACCATTCTGCCATGACCATTTTGTTTTATAAGATAAGATCATCAGTTAAAGAAACCTTTTACAAGGCTGGGATTTATAACACTTTATCAGGAACCTAAGAGTTGGACATTTTTTGCTGGTTTAGCTTAACAGGTAGAGCATTTGTTTTGATAGTGAGGAACCAGGTTTGAACCTTGGACTGTTGTAATTTATTGCTTACATTTGATATCTAATGAGGAACCAATGACAAGTAAAACCAGAGCTGTCTGAAAACATCATGCTTTAATTTTCTCAATGCTGGATAGTATGATATAAATTCTGTTGAAAAAGGGGTATAACTCTACAAAAATAATTTTTTAGGGTACCAGCCCATTTAAAATGTGTTCACCCTTTTGATAGCAAATGAGTACATTTACTGTTTAGTTAATATCTTTGACATTTTAGAGAATTAACCATAATAAACAAGAGGGCCATGATGGCCCTTAATCACTCACCTGATGACACAGGCTTTTAGTAGGCTCAAATCTGGCATCAAGTAATTAAGAGTTATTTACTTTAGAAATCTTTGGTGAAGATTGGATCATTAGTGTTGCCACTGGGTTTCTAGAATTTTACCAAGAAACCTACTGAATCCACATGACCCACTTTAAAATATATCTAAGATTTCATACTGGCAAACATGCTGGTCAAGTTTGGTGAAGATTGGGCCATCAATGTGGCCTCGTTAAGTGTTTTCACAAGGTTTTTCTAAAATCTGACCTAGTGACCTACTTTTTGACCCCACATGACCCAATAATATACTCATACAATATTTCATGCATACAAACAATCTGATCAAGTTTGGTAAAGATTGGGCTATGAATGTGGCCTCTAGTGTGTTCACATGCTTTTTCTAAGATTTGACCTAGTGACCTACTTATTGACATCACGTTACCCAGTTATGAAATCATCCAATATTTCATGAAGGCAAACATTCTGATCAAGATTGGTGAAGATTAGGGCCTCTAAGCTTTTGCTAAGATTTGACCAAGTGACCTACTTTTTGACCCCAGGTGACCCAATAATGAACTTATCCAATGTTTCATTCTTCCAAACATTCTGTCTAATTATGATGAAGATTGGATAAAAACTGTGGCCTGTAGTGTGTTCACAAGCTAAAATGTTGACGCCAGGCGCCAGACGAAGCGGTATCACAAAAGCTCCCCTTGAGCACATTGTGCTCAGGTGAGCTAAAAATATAACAAACACTCACGATAGTGTCATGACCATAGAGCTGTTACATGACACTGACTTTTTGAAATGGATAACAGTGCTTGAGAGAATGATGTTAGGTTAATAGTATTCGAATAAATAACTTTTACCTGCATGAATATATGCACTAAAACTTTTCTCTCTGTTGCACCAGGACAATACTCACAAAATTCAATCTGGAACTGTCAAACTTGATATCATTGCAATATATTAACAGTGCACTTGCAAGAAAAACTTAAGTATTAAGGCAACATCCATGCTTGAGTGGCTGAAATAGTGACTGCCATCTTTATTCACAGGAAAGTTGAGCTAAAAACTTTCACCATTTCTATGTGATCGGCTAGCAATAAGAACCGGGAATTTGGGCCAAGACATGCTACATGTACACAGACAGCTAAGTAAAAGAACATTGATACATCGCTCAGTGAGGCTGAACCAACTGATATCAGACACCTAAATACTCCTTCAAAATCACAAAAGAAAATCTATTTGTATCGAGATAGCTACATCACATGATGGGTACAGCATTGAATTGAAAACTATCCATCGCCACCACCACCACCCCCCATCCCAGTTTCTATACCTGGCCGAAACTTCACTTGAAAGATGAGTATGGTATGATTAAATAGTTCTACATACATGTTTTCTATAATGAAATATTTAACGTAGATTATCCTTGTAGTTTGGTATTTGTGTGATGAAAACTTTGTTAGAATATCAATGTAATTTTGGGATGTGTGTGTATGCATGCTTTTGTTTGTGGCACAAACATGTGTGCTTACAGCACAAACATGTATGTTTGTGGCACAAACATGTGTGTCTATGGCACAAACATGTGAGTTTGTGGCACAAACTTGTGTTCCTGGCATTAACATGTGTTTGTGGCATGATCATGTATTTTTGTAGCAGTTAGTGCTCTGCAAACCAACATGAAGTCCTACCAAAATTTAAGCTAATTTTTCTGGGAGTCAAACCCTCAACACAGTGAAGGGCACAGGATTTAGATTGCGGGAATCTAATCACCTGTCCACAGGCCTTCCAAACTCCCCACCCCTCCTTACAAGCATGTTTTCACCTCATCTGGGACTTGAATCCCTTGACACAGTGAATGGCTGGGGATTTAGACTGGGGAATCTAATCACCTGTCCACAGGTGCTCCCACCCTCCCCATCCCTCTTTACAAGCATGTTTTCACCTCATCTGGGAATTGAACCCACACTTTTAAACTCAACTGACCAGTCAAAAGTACATAATATTAGTATTAGTATATTTACCCATTACATAAACTTGCAAATATTAATGTCTGGCAACTCAGAAGTATGATTTCAACAACCCTGAATTGTGTATTCTAAATTGCTTATTAGTAACCAATTAAGAAATTAGTTCTCAATAGTGGATTAAGTGCCAAAGTGTACTTCCTCTAATAAGAACAATAGACACTTGAATACAAATTATGATTTCGTTGAAAAATATGGATATTTTAAACTTCCTTTACTCAACTCATGATTTTTATTTTGGAATATTATTTATATACTAGCTTAGCCTACAATGTACAGGCTATATCAATCTTTCTGCATAGTCTCTAACAATATAATTATATGTAATGAAATATACAGAAAATAACTAAGAACAAGAGGACCATGATGGCCCTTAATTGCTCACCTGATGACACAGGCTTTTAGTAAGCTCATATCTGGCATCAAGTAATTAAGATTTTTTAATTTAGAAATCTTTGGTGAAGATTGGACAATTAGTGTGGCCACTAGGTTGATAACATTTTCTAGAATTTTACCAAGTAATCTACTGAATCCACATAATTCACTTCAAAGCATATGTAAGGTTTCATACTGGCAAACATGCTGGCCAAGTTTGGTGCAGATTGGGCCATACATAGGGCCTCTAGTGTGTTCACAAGCTTTTGCTAAAATTTGACCTAGTGGCCTACTTTTTGAGCTTACATGACCCAATAATGAACTCGTCCAAGTTTTCATGCAGACAAACATTCTGACCAAGTTTAGTGAAAATAGGGCTATAAATGTGGTCTCTAGTATGTTCACAAGCTTTGGCTAAGATTTGACCTAGTGACCTACTTTTTGACCCCACGTGACCCAATAATGCAATCATCCAAGATTTCATGCAGACAAACATTCTGACCAAACTTGATGAAGATTGGCCAATAAATGTGGCCTCTAGTGTGTTCACAAGCTTTTTCTAAGATTTTACCTAGTAACCTACTTATTGATCCCACGTGACCCAGTTACGAAGTCATCCAAGATTTCATGCAGACAAACATTCTTAGCAAGTTTGGTGGACGGTGGCTATGAATATGTCTCTACTGTGTTCACAAGTTTTTCCGAAATTTTAACCTAGTGACCTACTTTTGACCACAGGTGACCCAATAATGAACTCATTCAAGATTTCATGCAGACAAACATTCTGATCAAGTTTGATGAAGATTGGATAAAAAGTGTGGCCTCTAGTGTGTTCACAAGCTAAAATGTTGACGACGCCGTATCACAAAAGCTCCCCTTGAGCATGTTGTACTCAGGTGAGCTAAAAATGTGTGCCTATTAAATGGTTTATAACTGCTTAATTGTCGCTGTGAAGTGTAATCAGTTTAATATGTAAAAAAGAACAATATTTACTATGGTTCAAGTTGACCTTTGGTGTTAATTTCAAGTTATGATGTTCCTGCTCTGCAATATTGTGTAAAATCACTGGATGGTGTTGACAAAAGAATTTTAAATACTGTTTTTCCTGTCAGTTATATAAATAATCCCACAAAATGTAAATAATTAATTATAAATGTACCACATATTACCTAATTTAGTACAAGATGGTAGGATAAAATGAAACAACCAAATTGAAATGTAAAAAAATTAAAAAATTAAATAGGGGTAATCATCGAATATGCTCAGAAAATTATTGCTCTGTATAAAACTGAACTGGATGTTACCCATTGCACAATTAGCAGTTTGTACATAGCGTGGCATTATTATAGCGAAATGTGCCTAACACATCATCATTTTGAGCAATTCAAGGCGGTATATCAAACTTATGTTACGATACATTACCTCTGCTTTGGGGAATTAAGACATACTTTTCTGCATAAGCACATACTTTAGTATGAGTAAAGATTGCTTTGAACACTGCCTATATTGTCAGACAGAACAAAACAAGATAAAAATTCTCTTAAAGTTCAATCATTCCAAATCTATAAATTAATAGTGATCTCTACTTAAAATAGATACCAATGTCAGAGCGGATTACCCGGATGACGATATAATGTTATCTCAAAAGTGAGTTGTCACATGGTTTTCCTGTTAAAAATAGCTATCTCTGCAGCGTGGCTCAGACAGAAAATACCTGTTTACAATGAGGAATGGGGATTTATGTTTCGCTGTCCAGTGACCTTGGGCATAAATAAGCACCAATTTGCAAGATCTTTTCAGGTAACAATGACTTATTTGATTCTTTGAGAAAAAATATTTTGGTCCAGACTGTCCGATATAATAAAAATATTAACAAATACGGAGAAGCAGCCATTATATGTCATAAAATACATATCCTAAACACTCTCTCTTTTCTTTTTTTTAATGATAAAAATCCAATCAACATATAACTCAAGAAGTTCATGTTAGCAGTATAAAGACGATTTAACAAAATGTAGTATATTTACCAAACAAACTTTCCATGCTAATATTATGGTTGTTCCCAAACCAAATTCCTGCTACTGGTTCTATATGCAAATGCTATGACAGATTTTGTTTTTTTTCCAGGAAAAACACGACCCCCATGAAATGCACCAGCATCAAGAGGTTGATACAAACTGATGTTAAACAAAGAACAACTTTATTGCAAAAATATTCAATTTCTAATCATAGCCAGTGACCTGAATATTGAAGATTACTTCTTAATTGTTGCTTACTTCTGTCATTTAGGTCAAATGAAAATTCAATTTAAATTTATTAACATGCATCCAACAAATTTTTTTATAGTATGAGTAACTATGAAGTGTTAATGCATAACCATCAGATAAAATAGATTAAATATATGTTGGCCTGGCCTAAAAGCTAAAAAAAGGCACACATCTAAATGGTGAATATGATAAGAAGACGACAGCATCCAATTTCAGGCAAATGCAAATTTATGGATACCGGATAGGCGAAGAAATTGATGTCGTTCAAACGCACTGAAATGATTTTGTAATAGCAGCTTTAGAGACAAGCTCAGAAGTTTACTGTGATACTTGTGAGCGGCTCCACTACATCCTTACAATAGATTGATCATTTTAATTGTACTGAAACGGTTGCCATAGTAACTGCAATAGGTGGTTCAGTGGTGAGTAGCATAGTAATGATATATGTTTTACTAAAGAGATGCAGAAAGTGTATTTTATTTTCTGTTTAACCACTTTTTCATGATTTTGATGTATAACAAAAGCAATTAAGAAATATTCTCCTTAAAAAAATCATCAAACTGCTTGAAAATTTATTTTGTAATCATGTGCTTGTCTACTTTTCCATCTTCTAATAATTTCCTAGAATAATAAAATAACTACATGTTTGTAAATGTATTTTTTTCCATCTCTTCATGTGAATGCATCACAACTTTTTTTGTAAGTCACTATTTTACAGCACAGGACAAAAGTTAATTCATTCAACTTGAACATATTAAAGTTCACTGGTGACCATAAATACAAACACATACAGAGCAAATGTAGAGGATTTATCAATTATTTAACAACATACAAGAAAAAAAGAACAACCTTAAATATGGTTACTTAAATAGTCTTTCGCAAAGTAAAGGCTTTTTTTATCAATTTTATCCAATGGATCATGACAACCCATTCACTTGATGTAACATGATTCAAGGGACATAACCAATGTAAAAAGACATTAGGTAACATTAGATAACAGGGCACTTTAATATTTTTATTCATGAAATACATATTTTTAAATTAATATTAGATTAATATCAGATTTTATTGTTGTAAGAAAAGTGTCTACCATAATGAAAAGATATTTTTTCAATGAAGCAAATAGAAATATCAGATTGTAATATAATATTTTGTCCAATTCATGGCACATCTTGATACCAGTTTTAAAAATATATGAAAATGATTTAAATTGCAATTAAAAAAAGCATAGAGCATTAGAAATGTTTTATTTAGAAAAAGTTTTTTTTCTTTCTGTCAATATTAAAGTTTCGAATCATACAATATACTTGAAATGTTTATTATAAAAGCCTTTTAATAAGTGTTAAATACTTTATTTAGATATATTACATTAGACCTGCTTAGCATGACTTAGCAGTTTGGACAAAAAATATTTTATTAAAGGTTATAATAACTATTGTTACCCGAACAGATCTCGCAAAATGCGGTTTATTGATGTCCTACACATGTCTGAAAAGTTAACCATAACTTCACAATCCTAATTTCAAAAATGTATTTCCTATCTGAGCCACACTGCACCGTTAGCTATTTTAAAACTTACAAACCCACGTGACCACTTATGTTTTAGCTCATACACTTATCGATTGTGACATTGATGTCCATTTTTAGCACGAATCTCAATAGTTCCTTTTTTTACAGATTTGAGAAGAATTAATAATTACGTGTTGATTAACGGGTTTTAATGCCCTAAAACTGAGAGACTGTTAAAAATCTTTAAAGCTTAGACTAATGATTGAGGGGGGTTTCTGCAGAAATTATGTACAAATACCACAAACAAATGTCTGATATTGTTACATATATAAGATATAGGCAAACCATGGGATACCACCTTTACGACAATAGAGAGTAGATTCAAAAAGGCCTGATCATGCTCGAAGCTATCCAATCAGGATCTGCACCATTTGCTGCTGAGTCTCTGTCTTGTTTTGATATCTTAACATGCTTTAACCTTGTTTATCAAATATTTAAGACTTTGTAATGCTAAAAAAAATTTATTTGTTTTTACTTTTTTTAAAATACTCCGCAATGACATAATTATGGTCATTATAGTGATGTCCAGCTATTCTGATGGTGGAATACAAATATATGGGTAGAACCACTGGTGCCTTGCAGGTCTGCAGAAGACATTCCTACATAATGTACATGTTGATTCAGGCCGAGATTCTTCAATAATGTCGCACTATACAGACTGCTTACTTTTGTTTTCATTTTTATCAGCAATTTCCATCACATCTGACTGATTGTCAAGATGTTTCTTACTTTGCTCATTAGAAGACAATGTCTTTTAAAATGTATCTATTTTTTGTGTGTTTTTAGCATCGAATAGTTTTATTGTTTTGTTGTAATTTTTCAAGTTGTGAGACGTGATGGATTATGACAATCATCAGAAATGGTTCGACCGGAAATAAACAATCATTCAACTGGCTTCCGCTATTATAAATAAATCAGATCTTAATGCTGGGTCACAACTGGTTCTCATTATCACAAATAGCCAGCATCAAATGTTAGGATATAGTGTTCGTGACTTAGTTTATGTCTATATTTAGCAACACTCATCAAATAATACTTTGTATCGTGCATACATATTTTCATTTATAACAGAAACTGAAAAATTGAGCATTTACTTTTTTTACAAAAATTTAACACAATATAAGAGGAAAAGTGATTTTCAAACACTGACTATCCGCAGTTAATAAAATACAAACACTGAGAACAAACACAGGATCTCTGACTGTACAACTTATTGCTAGGAAATTTAAATTTCATTTTATTTCCATCAAGTGACCAATAAATGACTTTGTTGGTGGCTAAATGTCAATGTCATTTCAAACCAGATTGTGTAATTATTAATACTATTCCTCAAACAAGTTATCTGAAAGAAAATTGACTCAAGAAATAAACTTTTTCTAATAAGAAAAATGGTTTGTCTCTTAAATTTTAAGCAAAACTATGTCAGAATTACATGGAAAGGAAAAAAACAACTACAATATTTTTATCTTATAATGAGTTAATGTGAAAGTGTACTTCAAAACCATATCATCTCCAGCAAAACACATAACAATTCAAAAACATTATATGAAACCAAAGACTGACCAAAACAATGGTGAATCGCCACTATCTGGGCTGGATTTTAAGCCAAATAATGAACACACTGGTTGAAAACATTTGCTATTAAGTCATATAAAATGGGTCATGTTGCAATGAATAATGAAACAACATGAAAAATCATGCAAAAATCTCAGCGGCACAGCCGGCAGAGCAATGGATAGTCACTCAATAGGTCACAGATTTGAATTTACAACAACCAAGCATTTTTAATTTTTGCTTCAATCACATTTTCATCTTCTTTTTTCATATAAATACTAATAATTAAGATTTACTGAATTGCATATAACTGTCAAGATCACTTTTTTTCATTGATTACATGATTCTGGTTATTTTTATGTAGAAGGTTAAGACAAGGCACAAAACTTCCATATAAATAAATGCTCTTACAATAGTAAAATAAGTTTTTGTCAGGTCTTTATCAGTATGAGTGTGAGACAGCTGACCTTTTCCCTTCGATTACTATCAGCCACTTGAACTATACTCTTTAAAATATTAGGCAGAGATAAACAATTGAGTTACAGTTTAAAGATAACAGGATCAATAAATAGTGAACCAGCACCACAAACATGATAATAAACATGATAATAAAAATTATATAGGTTAATTTAATGGAAATTACGTTTTCTCCATTATCAACATGCAACATATACTAGTCAAATGAAACTTTAAAGGAACAAAACTATCATCAGACTATACATATACACGCATGCACTAAACAACTGAATGGATTATGGAATTTTTTAATTTTGAGAATGTATCTCAAAAAATGCTTAAATCTATAAATCATCCCTTATTTTCATTGTACAGCCGTGACAACTTATATGCTTGATAAAATAAGTATACGTGAACCATGTTATGCTGTTTCAAGATCGGAACTATTACCTGTAGGTCTTGTAAGTTGAAGTTTTTCCAGTAATCTAACATCGACTGCACACTAGCAGCCATCTTGGGTCGAAATTGATTGTGTCACGTGATCGTACACTTGTCAGTTTCCCAACATAACCTCCACATTGCTTACATAGACAAATTGCTGATTGTGTATGAATTGCTATATTAGATTTTTTGTTTTGTTAATTTATCATAGTAATAAACCTGTCTTCTTCAATAGTTATTTTGTTATTTTATCAATTATATTTTTGCGATCATTCTGGTTTAAGGTTAAATGTAAAATGGCAGCTGTTGACAAATGGCGCACATGTTTGAAAGAGAAAAGTTTTTTGAAAAAACTACGCGAAAACAACGCAAGAGAGTCTTTTAGAAAATTGCAAACCGAGTGCAAAGGTTTGCTAGCCGTAAACGATAATGATTTTTTCATATGGGACAACAGTACGTCTCATTTCATTTACTACAATTTGAAAAATTTTACAGAAAATTCAGAAAGAGAAAATAGATTTCAGGTCAGTATTTCAACGAAAGTGAAAATAGACAACCTGTCAGCTGAATTCATTTTTAATACACAAATTAAGAATATAAATGAAAATGAAGAAAAGATAACGTGTTAAGTGCATAACATATCCTATATTGTTTAATTGATGCGTCTTGTTGTTTTTTTTTTCAATATAAAATCCAAAATTTCTCTACCTCATTTTTCTGTAGTTGGTATCTTATTAGTCCTCATTTAGTGGTTTGTGTCATACAGTTCAGAAAACACTTGTAAGAATGTATTGACAAGAACTGTTTCTTGATTCAAAGGCAAAACATAAATTACTCTCTTAAGTTAGAGATTTTCTATATAGATTTTCTGAAAATTGAATATATGTTGGTAAGCCATTGCTTTAATTAAAAAAAAATTAACAATGAACACACTTGACATATTACAAAAGTATACAGTTAATTATATGATAGTTAATTAATTCCTAACTAACTATCAAGAGTATTTACATCAGTTCAATTCATAGCTGTTATGTTTATTATCAGCCAGTCATATTAAGTTAAGAAAACAAATGTATCTGTCTACCATATTGTTATGTCTTTTTTGTCATTTTCAATACAAGGCCATTTCAGTTGCATGATATATACTTTTACTTACTACACTTTCTCTGCGTTAAAAAAACAACAACCAAGCTTCATTTGATGTTCTCACCAGCTACTTTTATATTGTATATTTCACCGGATTCTGGCCGACTTCTACACTCCTGAATATAGTAGTCTTTACATCAGTAAAATGCTTTGGGTAAAGCTAATAAGTATTCAAAAATGGCAGCTAACGAAATATTTAAAATCTCTGTGTAAGGAAATGCTCATGAAGTCTGATTCTGACAATGTATATTGGAAAAACAACAACATCCATCATAGATTTTGGCTGACATTTCATCAGAAATGAACTGTTACATGATGATTGACAACATCTTTGGCTTTTCAGACTTTGGCTATTCAATCATTTTGAATTTTTATGTGATGACGGGAAATCTGCAAAACTAGCATTTAGTCATTTGGTTTTGGTTTTTTTTCTAACAGAATATGTAAATACATTATATATTTCTATCTCTGTTTAGGCATAGATCAATATCTAAGATGTTATTTCAAAAAGAATTTCCAAGTTAAGAAATTGTCATTTGGTGAGGACAATCTAATTATATTATACTCTTTGAAAAGAAATACTAATGCATTATCCTTATTTGATTATTTTCTTATAATAACAATAACATCTAGACATTTCTGAAAATTTCGTAGGTGATGATAGTGAAACAGACTTGATCTTTCCCGATTTTCCTGGGAGACTCCCGATATCAGTGGTCTGTCTCGCGCTGAGCTCATCAGTTCTCCTGCTTTGATTTTCCTGACAGACAATCTCATTCTTCCTAAAGACTGCCCCAGACAGTATCTACCAGCAGATTATTTAATTAAGTAATATAACCTACTGCAAGCGACCAGCATCTGCGTGTGTAGGTGTGCAGTTAATCGGAACAGATCATTGCCCATAATTGAGCATACCAAGTGTTCATAGGTCACGCAAATAATTTTGTGCTCCGCCTACTGGTGTTAAAAGGCAACTGCCACAAACTGTAATCCCTTGATTGACAAGATAACCACACCCATTTAGTGAACGGCGGAGATCATGCTCAATCAATCCCACATATTCTATTTTCTAATACAACTAATGGAAGCAATGCTTAACGCACGTGCCGACATGGGCATTGGACTGAGCTTCAAAATTTTAAATGTTCAATAACCTGTTAATATGGTTATATGAGAATTTTTCTGTATTTACCCAAACATAGGCTAAGGTACTAATTTCCAGCATTATTATTGCGTTTAACAAACCACCTGACTGCAAAAAAAGTACAGTGGTTTCCGTTTACTTTGGTAAGCTAACTACACTACTTAAATCAAGTAAACATGCAGAAAAATGGAACAGCATGCTTTTGAATGCAGGCAACTTACATGACAGATATTTCAGTTACCAAATGACCTGCGTACGTGCCTTACAAACAAAAAGTAAACTAGTGCTAATTTGTGACGTCATCGCATCATAGCACCATTTTGTCAGCAGATATCAGCATTTGTTGGAACTGATGTGCTCGTGTGTACTCAGAAAACCCACTGTAGTATTGATTTTCTTTTTCTTAAACCGAGACTGTTGTGTAAAGTTTTACCATGTTAAGGTTAGTGTCTAAATGGGCGGGTCATCATGGAATTAGATACCAAAGGGAGCGAACGAAGCGAGCGACCATGGTTTCTATTCCATTAATAAGAACATATGACAAATTCCTGTGAGCATTGTAATATATACTAAAATCTGAAAAGGCAAAGGACAAAGGTACTCATGTGCAAGTCAAATATAAAAGTAAGTATGTGATGAGTCATTTAACAAAATGAGCAAACCCAACAGTTACCGCACTGGAACGGCCAGTTGGCAAAATGGACCAACTGGAAGAATCACCAATTTAGATTCAAACTCTATACTAAGAACTTGTCGTGTGTAATTAACATGGTTGGAAATAAACATTATGTAAAAGTAATAATGGGCATATGAAATTAACATAAAAAAATGTTTGCATGAAAAAGATGAAAGTGTGAAACAGTAACACTGCTAAATATACAGAGCTTGCAGCTTGTATATTTGTGCATTGTGCTACTAAAACAAATCGTTGATTTTAATTTGATACTTTGTAAGGCATTTTGCTAACTGCATATTATTTAGAACATTATCAACACTCACAAAACAACAAATTGTGTGAGACATGTAGGCAAGCGTCTAGCCCTGAAATATGTAAGTGGTGGGAATTAAGAGACAAATCTGCAACGGTCACAGTAACATTAGACCATATCAAATCTAAGAACTGGAGGACATGGCAGAGTTTCCCAACATTGTGTTAAGCTTACTTTAACTGCTTTTTAAGATGAGTAAATCATTTCTTTACTTTACAGTAGTGTTGTTTCTATTTAAAAAAAAAAATTCTTCTTCCTGCAAATATAAATTTATCATAAAAGTAAATGGTTTTTGTGACAGTTGATACCATTTCATTTTGTGCATGAATAGTAATTAAAAAGCCATTCATTGACACTTTTAAAACAAATTTTCCATTCATCTTGTTTAAACTAGTTTACATCGTTTATGTTATAAGATGATACATTGGCAAAAGATGAATTCATTTATTAATGTAAAATGATTTTAGCTTTTTTTACATAAGCATGTGACTTCTATATGTAAAAAAAATCTGGACAGTTATCTATTTACTACTTTGTCATAGAAAAACACTTATTTCCTATTTGTTCTTGATTAGCATAAAGTCTTCATGTATTCTTAATTCATTTTACTTTAATTTGTGTAGACATAAATGGTATCATAGTGTTTACCACTAATACTTTATAATTATCAAAACTCTTTTGTCACTAACTTACAACTATTTTCATGCTTGCATACTCATTTTTTCTTTGAAAACCTTTATGACTTGTTTACACCATGTTTGGCTGTTGTTGTTTTGTAGGTCACAAGCTTAAAACCAAAGCATGAAATTTTTGTCTAGATAGTGAACTAAAAAATGTAAGATCTATTTCAAAATTCATTTAAAAATATTGTAAAGAACAATTTTAGTACTGAAATTACTATGATTATTGATAAAAAAAGACAAAAAATACTGTCTTAGAAATAGAAATAAGCCAACAGTCAATTTAACATGCATTCATGGAAATCTTCCTTCCTGGCACCCCAATCTCCCTCTCTGGGAGCCTAAGTTTTCCTCTTCGGGACCAAGGAAAGATAACATGTCTGTGAAATCATAAGAAATGTGAAATTATGTAAACTTGAAAAATACTAAGCACTATGTTATAGTAGAAGGATTATCTATAATAAAGTATTTGCAATAGTTTATTAATTTGTAAACACAAGTAATAGCAGCAATAAGCACTTACATTGTTTTAATGTATCATATGATATATCGATTGTATGTTTTAGATTCTACAGTTGACAGATCCTCCGAGTTACGATGTGGACTGGTTACTATGGAACCTAACTCAGACACATCTGCTGTTATGGGGCCAGCTGGGTATTTCAATTATTGAATTACCTCAAAAGTGGGGTAAATATGCTGAGTTCCAGGGTGGAAAAGAGTCTGTGCTCTGCAAGTAAGTTGATATATACTTATATATGTACATTGATTTAAATAAACACACATCCAATTATCCTTGGCAACTGAAATTAAGAGTAGAAATGTTAATTTTATAAAGTTTGTGGCCCAATGGATGCATGTTTTTTTCTTCATCTTGAAAGTAAGTTCAGAAATGAATTGGTTGGATTTTCGCACAAATGGTGCCTCCAATTACAGTACGATAACAAAGAATAAAGACCTTGTTGTTTCTGAAACTAAACTTGAGACGAGTAAAATGTGTTTCAGGTCAATGACTCTCCAAATGTTACACACCAGAATGTGATGAAATTATTGGATCTTTATTTCGAAGACTGTTTATTGTCTGACCAACAATTATTAGATGTTAATTTTGAAGACTGTATGTATGAGGTCGGGGTGTATCGATATATACCTTCAGGCGTTATACCGCAGTTCTCTATTCACAGTTTGGTTCACGTTTCACTTCTCATTAATTACGGTATGAACCATGGGATATGGCTAGGTAAAAATTCTAAATTGTGCTCTTGAGTTCACATCAAATTGTTGTTGATTCAGTGGTGAATTTTTATTTTAAACCGGGAAAAGGACAGAGTTGATCAAGATTTAGCACTTTTGCGACACTTCAAGTGACGTTTGCTCAGAATTTACAATCGACCATTCTATACTAGAGTTGTTTCCCCTAGTTGCCACTTTACGTTACCTGTAGCTTTACGGTTGTGTATAACTTTGATCAACTGTGTGCGCGAATAATTATCCACTACTGCTCTGCTACACACGATATGGCATCCAATATCAAATAAAGATCACCTCCACCAAATCTTATATTGAATATTTGGACACATTTTGGGTTCCAAACAAAAGATAAGGTCGGGATTGTATCTAACATTCCAGAGGTAACAACCTGCCGCCAATGTTTCTCAAATGTTTCATACATAGCACTAACTACTTATTACCAGAATGGGTCCACACTTCATATTGTTATTAACTTCATCTTGTTTTCTTTGACAATGAACCAAACTGTTATATTTTTTTTGTGATAGACATTCAGAATTTACAATAAAGATAAGAAAAATATTTGAAGAAATATTATATTTTATTTTTAAGATCTTAAAAGTTTTAGGTCATAAAAATAAAATATTATATAATAATATTTAAGTTTTAAGTTGTCCCACTAGTTAACTCATTTTCTATGTGAATAACCTTTATGTCATTCTGATTGATGACTTGTAGACTTATAATTTCTAAGTTTTGGAAAATTGCTGTGCTAACATATTGTTTAACATAAGTCATGGTGTCAAAGCATACCTATGAGATAAGCAAAAAGGTATCCTCAGTACCAAAATATGTACCTCGATGCGTATGGTATCATGTGTTGTATATTGCGATATTTATTGTATCGTTACACATTGATATGAGAAATGTACAGTGCCTTTTTCCTTTCACCATAATATTCTGGAACCTGGACAGATCTATTTCAGCATGCCATGGTGATGCCTTTTTTCATAAATTGAAGTGCTGTTGCTTACGTTTAAACCTTGTTTCAATTAGGCAAATACCGTATTCACTCGTGTAATCGCCGCACTTTTTTACCCGATTTTATCGTTAAGGAGTTGAGGGTGCGGCCATTCTATAGGTGTAAGGCCTTGGGACATTTTTTCTAGAACGATTCTGCCGATTTTTGGGACGCCATGCGTCTAGATGAGCTCTCTAAGTAGGAGGTTGACGGACGATATGAACGAGATAGCGCCGTTCTATGCTTTTGTCTAACCAATATGAACATATTCCATAATTTATAAATGACTTCCTAGTTTTATCACTTGTATCATATTTCTAAATGTTTGCATCATCAAACAATTTCACCCAGCTGTTATGTGCACACTACCATGCAGATCAAAGGATTTCATAGTATAGCCGATAAAACAACACAGCTTTGATACGAGGCGACAATCTCCTTGACGAGGTGAAAAATGAACAGGAGCGTCGACCAGTCATGCTGTCTCAACAAAAGGGTTAATTGGTAAACTGTGACTGTATTTTTGACAGGTTGCGAATGTATTTAGTCGCAGTCGCACTGCTATCCTGTAGCTCGTGGCGGCATGAAATTAATTTCTTTGATCTACGTCACCAAGTCTGGTATGACAGTACTCAATATATCGGGGAACAGTGCATGGAGAAATGTAATCGGCAGCTGCTTATAATTACACATCGTTCACTCCCTCACTGTCAAACTGCTCCGATCGATATCACCTTGACAACAGCTTATCTCAGAGTCAGTCACTTGACCTGTGTAATGAGGCAAGTCTACACAGAAACGCCAAGTAAATTACAGCTTAGTGTATTTAGCAGACTGAAGTTGAAAGTTTGTTTAAGTGTTTACTGACGGATAATAAGCTGTGTTTGCGGTCATTTTGGGGGTGCGGCCATTACATTGAATTAGGATTTTTTCTTCAAATTTTGCGGTCATTTTGGGGGTGCGGCCATTACACGGGTGCGACCATTACACGAGTGAATACGGTACATACAGTTTTTAACCAGTATACAAAACTGTATAGATATTTGGGCACTTCCAATTAAGTGGTGCCTATAAAGTTCCATTTTTATTTTAAGGTCAAATACATTGCTACTATTCTAATACTTATTTTATATACCAGAGGACATAGAATGCAGTAAACCTACAAAGAAATATAAATAAACATTTTAGAATGTAACCTTGTCACATACAGGGGGTTACTCAAGTGGGGCCTGCTGCACTAGAAACTAGCTGAGCATTTTTATACCTGTACAGAGGGGCACCCGGTTAGAGCCAAGGACTTGTAACACATTTGCCCCTCAGCATGTTGGTTCACTTCCATATTGGGGCACAACTTTCGTGGTTTTCCAGCTAACCTGCATGTGTCGGTGGTTCTACTCAGAAATAAGTCTTCCTCTGCCAATAATTAGCTGGACGTTGCCTATGTGACCATAAATGTGTTGGTGCAACATAACAAAAACAAGACATGTATGTCAAATTAGGGAATGCTGTAGCAGTTTTGAGTTGATAGATAATGAGTTAAACTTTGCATGTTTTTTTCTCCAAACAACAGTGCAAAAAAATGCGATGTTGACAGTAGTATATTGTGGGTTTTCTAATCTGATGTAAGATAAAAGATTTTTTTACTTATTATTTTGTTGTTTTTTTTTAAATATATTTTCAGGTGTATCAACGTTGGTGAGCACTACTTCTCGGGCCACCGTGGTTTGAAGCTGTTACAAGTCAGGTGGCATCCTGGCAGCTCCACAAATTCACACATAGTCTTTCTCACCTCAGACAACCTTATCAGGTTTATATTAACATTTCTGTCTTATTTTCTGCTCATTGCAAATAGAAAATACCCAAATACATTGTGAAGTAATTTCATTTTAAAGAAGCTGACATATGGGATGAAACCGGACCTGGTTGCGCAATCGGTAGAGCGTTGGCTCCAGGTACGGGAGGCCCCGGGTTCGATCCCGGGCCACGACATACCAAAGTCGTTAAAAATGGTAGTGGTATAGCTCCCTTGCTAACGCTCAAGCAAATAAAAGGGTAGTTCCACGACTGGTTGGCCTGGTGTCAGGATAATGTGACTGGGTGTGGTATCATGCCTGGTGTTCACAGCATGCTATACACAGTGAAGGCAGCACTATATCTGCTTCAAGTGGACACCGTCTACAGATTACTGAAATACTGTTGGTGGGACAATAAACCCAATAAACAATAAACATATGGGATGATTTGTTACTGTTTATGTGTGTATATGCAATTTTTTTAAAGTCATTGACTTAAAAATTAAAGGAAAGAATGTTGCCCTTTAGAAAGAATTGGAGTTAATATAAAATAATGATAATCACAAAGCATCCACAATTTCTTTTACAGAACAATACAAAAATCAGATCAAGCTAGTTCTGATATCCTTTTTGCAATGTAACCCTTAAAAATCCTTTGTTACCTTGATTTAACTTCAAGTACAAAATAGCTGAAAGGCATGTGTTAACTTCCAAACTGTAAAATACACAGTATGCATTCCAAGCACTGTGCATTGACATCTATTTCCATACAAACTGTGTGGTGTAATCGCAATGTCATGTGCATAAGACTAGTTGTTTAACAAACCATTTAATTTCTTATAAAAAAACCTTACAAAGTCAAAGTTTAAATTCAGTCTGGAATCAAAATGCTGACATACAATAGTATTATATCTACCTGTCATAACCAGAAAACTTGCAATGATAGCAGTTTTACTCTTAAGTGAAGTGAAACAATAGAAAACATCTTTACAGTGTTTGCTTTCTATATAATAACTGTTAAAAATACAAAAACATACAGTCAAACTTCGTTACCTAAGTTTAGAGGGGACCACAATAATTACATTGACATATCATTGGTATGTAGATATTTTGCAGTTTTCTGCTTGTGATTTAAACAAGACTACAGGTAGTTTGGTAACTATGTATTTACAAAAGTCTGTGTATATTCAGTATTTAATTATTAAACATTAAGGAAATTATATATCAGTACTTGTAGGCATATTACTCTGAAAATATTTTTTAAAAAAACCCCACAAAACAGAGAAATTATGAAAAACATACATTTTTGGCACATACTTGTAAATCTAAAAAAAGCACACTAAAATGTATAAGGTGACCAGTAAAAACAGCACAGTCATGTAACGTATGTGAAATATACACTGTTTAGATTATCTGTCCACATATTTGGCAAAGAAGTCTTTCATCAATTACGGTAGACATGGTGAGTGAATAACTCAACAAAACTAATCAGTTGTGGTCATAAATTAAACTCTTAGTTGACGGTTATCTATTGAGAAAGCGGGTACAAAGCGTGACACGTCTTCGATCAAGCTTATGACCAAGTGCCGTTACCCTACTTGATTTTTCACACCTTCGAGGCTAATCAACAAATGATTTATAATTTAGTTAAAATATTGATGTTAGGACTAAAAGTTAAGTTCTCACTTATCCGAGGCCATGATAGCAAAGTTTCATTGTACATTTAAACATCTTCCTAACAACCATTTAGGTCTATTCATTTATTTATACCATGTTGTAAATTGTTCTAGAGGGAACTGTGTTAATTATATTTTTTCTAAAAATGCTCTCTCTCTATAATATAAAGGAAAAAAATGTATAAATATTATTAATACATTTATTGATAGTTTTGCCCATAGATTTTTTTGGATGATACCCAAACTTCTATGATGTTGGTCACAAATAACCCCCATAAATTAGGATGGAGTTGGCCGTATCAGTAATATCTTAATTTACATGTCTTAAGGGAATTAACTCATGTTGACAATTTTAAAAAGGTACGGGAGGCCCCGGGTTCGATCCCAGGCTGCGACATACCAAAGTCGTTAAAAGTGGTTGTGAGCTCCCTTGCTAACGCACAAGCAAATATAAGGTTGGCCCAGTGTCAGGATAATGTGACTAGGTTTGGTATCGTGCCAGGTGTTCACAGCATGCTATACACAGTGAAGGCAACACTATATCTGCTCAAGTGGACACCGTCTCCAGATAACTGAAATACTGTTGGAGGGACAATAAACCCCAAAAACAAACAATAGTAAAAAAATTAGGAGTTTAATCCAATTTTTTATTTGGTCAAACCTTGATTTGACATATTTCTTTCATGAATATAATATGTTGCTGCAAGTGGGATATTTTTCTTCTTCCCTTATTCTTCACAATGACATTTTATACTACACAGAGGTTGTGACATAATGTCTTGGACAAGGCATGTTTTATGGAATTGCTGTACTATGCAAACATACAACTATGATAAAGAAAATGACAGTATTTGAGACAGAAAGAAAGTAAAACAGAAACAAAAACATATAGATCTAAAAGGTGTTGTTTAAACAATCTTTATACTTAAAACCTATCTGTTTTTCTTAGTTCAAGTACGAGAAGTGCAATAAAATATTTGTTTTGTTATTTAAAATTTGGCTTTAATAATTTTCACATTTTAGTGTTTGAATGTACAGTAAATTGCAATGAATGCAGCAAGATACACTTTAAATAGCAGCACTTGAGGTACACTTTCACAAAACATCCAAAGAAAGCATTCCTCCCAAACAACCCTCCAAGCCCAGTGCATCATGCCTTAAAAAATCCTCAGGAGTACCCTGCTATCATAGTTACCCTTTCTTAGAAAATAAAACAAAAAATTGATGCCACAACTGGGAACATCGGGCCTCTTGATTGCCAGTCAAGCACACTGCCACCCCACAACAATAGCCACATTGAATCATTAATGTTAATTATATATGTATACCTATGTCCATGCTTCAGCAGAATGGAGATTATGTCTCTTAACATCACTACTTTAGTCCCTTTTTGATTTCTTCAACAATTTGCAACAATAGGCTTATGACATAATAATTATTAGAAAATCAATATGAAAATTGACTGTCACAGCCAGGAAATAAGCAACAGGTCTCTTGATTACATAAATACTTTATATGGCAAGCTTGACCTATAATAAAGAGGCCTGCGGTTTGATTCCCAAAGAATTCTTTTTTTATTTAATAAAAAAAGACATGGTTATGCCAAGAAATATTAGCCATATAATATAAGGTTTGGAAAAAAAGAATCTAATATTTTGGGGTCTTTTTAAGAAGTTGTCATGATTGTTGTCATTGATTTTTTCTTGCAGTATCTACGATATTGATGAGCCTCACAAAGCCAAGCAGACCATCCAACTGGGGGAATGTGAGCCATCCTTCAGTCTGTCAACAACACGCCCATTATTCAGCTGTGCTCTTGGGGACAATGTTGTAGACTTTGATTTTGGCCCACAAGTTGAAGTTCAGCCTAAGAATCAGTACAATCGCTCAACAAGTTCTGATGCTCCATGTCAGGTTTGGCCAGTCTACTGCATCTGTGGAAATGGGGATGTGCACATTGCATTCACAGATTTGTCACCCAGGTCAGTGTTATAACATTCCCATCCAGTACAATTTTTTTAATTCTTCTTAAAATATGGGCAATTGTTTGTAATAGTTAAAATATTATAAGTGAAAATTTCTAAATGCAGGTAAAGAGTGTATTTAAACATTCAAAGTAATATTTCATATGAAAGACCAGTGAATATCAGCTGTACATGGTTTTGAAGGAAAAATAAAGCATTTAGATGTTGCACACATTCTCTAAATGTTTATAAAGCTTATTGTAGACTATTGTATTCAGGTGATCCTTATTTTTTAATTTAATATTAAACACTTTTGCAAAAATACCAAAATCATTTTGGATTTATTTATGAGAAAACTCCAAAGGTTAGGGATATTGGTTATTTTCTTAATTTTTGCTGAAAAAAAGTCCAATATTAAAGCCTTTCCACCCTAGACCTGTTAACCTGCCAGTCCAGGGCCCGCTGTTAATGCATCCGCCATCTGAGGACAACTATGGCACAGACGCATGTGCCATCTTGTGTCTTCAGACCACACCCACACTGGTTGTCATAACAACATGTGAAGGCCGGCTCCACCACTGTCTTGTACTGCCACGAGATCTTGATGAAACTATTGCTGAGGTAAAGAGGATTTTATATACATGTTGGCAAGATTGTTTTTAAAGGTTTAAATGGTTTATGTTATTATTAAATGACTTGTTATTAAATTACCACTCAAACAAATATAATTAAGAATACATTTAGTTTGATGTAAATTGTAAAAGGTTATTTTCTTTTTTGAGAGAATTTATTTGTTGTTGTAGTCTGCCTCCTCCTACCAGAGTGACTCAGCCCGTACCAGTATATACACCCCTCCAGATGAGGTGATGCTGTATGTGTATGAGAGTGTGGAACTTGAACTCTCCCTCAGCACTCCCACCTTTGACAACAGTCCCACACCTGAGGATATTTTCACCTGTCCAATTCGCCTGATTAAAGGTAAAATGCAACTCTTTTTTTTTTCATCCAAAAACATGATTAAAAAAATACCAATAATATTACTGTTTAGAAAAATGCACTACTTGTATCACTGGCATTGTGGTTGATGTCCTTATATTAGAGGCATGCCATCCTGAAGCTTTGTCTACATTATCCTTACTGTTTTTGTGAATTGGCATTTTCTGCCTTTGTTTGCTATGAATTCTGCCCTGAAGCAGTCTAAAGAGCATACTGCATTATTGTGACTCATATTGTTAGTTCCTTTATTTACGCTACTGACATATCAGTCTTCTGGAATACACACAACAATAGATGTTGACCCAACAAAGAGGAAATGAATTGCTGTTTTCCTTAGTGAGTTGACAACAGGTCTCTAAATGTCAACTTGTTAGCCCATGATTATGATGTTTTTAATCATGAACTTTATTTGCAAATATGCAGTTTGATCTTGCAGATTGTTCTCCTAAATTATTTCTGAGCATTCAGCGCTTATGTCACTTTCTGCATATTTTGTTTAACAAGGAATTTAATAAGAGAATATGTGGTACAAAGTACTGACAAATGTCATGTAACATGTTTATTTTATTGCATGTAATAAGTTACATTTAACAGGCAAATTATAAATTAAAAGAAAAACATTAAAATTCAGTATGTTTAAATACATTCTGAAATTAACTTCACAGAGCCTGGCAGTTTGCCTTTGGGACAGTGCTAACTGATACAGTAGAACAGTGTTTAGTTTTTCAAATAAAAACTTAAAAATTAATAGCAAGCATAAAATAGCATGTCTTAATGTTTATTGATAACATGGCCTTTAGATTTTCTTGTCCCAAATTTCAATGCTATAGGTAACAAATAGCTACCATTAAGTTTGAAGCTGACAGACACACTGCTAACTTATAAAAAGAAAAACATCCTATCTTTATAATTATCAAATATACTCAGCCAAAAAAGAAACCTTACAGTGTATGTTTTTTCTTTTTTTCAGTAACCAGATATCCGAATCTGGAAATGATTGTTGGACATGTTAAAGACATGCATATCCAACACAGATAGCATTTTGTTTTTATTGGTTATGTTTTAAATTTGTTTAAATACTGTTTTTTCATTCATAGGGGTCAAAATTAAATTTATCAGTTTTTAATTGGTGACATTGAAACATTTTATGACGGATGCCGACCATTTCATTTGCATTTGAATCATGTTTGAGTATTCTGTTTTTGAAATCAATATCTGTTATGTCCACCGTTTGCTCTAATCAGTGTATCTACCCGTCGACGCATCGAATTGACGTAACGTTGTACGAGCCTATTGGGAAGGTTGTCCCATTCAATGATCAAGGCATTTGTCAACTGCTGGATATTTTGTGGAGCATGTATACTGCGAACGTTTCTGCCAAGCACGTCCCAGATATGCTCAATCGGATTCATATCTGGAGACATTGCTGGCCATTGCATGACGTTGACGTTGGATGCTGCCAAGTGAGCGCGTGTAATTCTTGCAGTGTGAGGACGGGCATTGTCATGTTGAAAAACAGCTGGAGCATTTCTCCTCAAGAAAGGAATAGCTTCTGCGTTTAGGACATTGTTGATGTATCTCTGGGCGTTTAAGTTGCCACGCAGAACAATAAGCCTGGTTTTCTGTCCCCCCATTATCCCGCCCCAAACCATAACACCCCCGCCGCCGAAACGGTCATGTTGTCTTACACAGACTGGAGCGAACCGTTCACCTTTACGACGATAAACGCGTACACGGCCGTCGGCATGGCTTAGATTAAACCGTGACTCGTCCGAAAACAAGACAGTGTTCCAGTCACGTCGACGCCAGTTGCGGTGCGCACGTGCCCATCCAAGGCGGGCGCGGCGATGGCGTAACGTAAGTATACCACCAGTATATGGACGTCGCGCTCTAATTGGGCGCCTTTGTGTGCGCAACCGATTGCGAATTGTCTGAGCACAGACGTTATACGCCGGTGCCGTCAACGTCGCGGGTGTGAACCTGTTACGTAAGTGCAATAGGACAATGGCGCGATCGTCCCTTTGGTTAGTTGCTCTTGGTCTACCCGACCTTGGACGATCGTGAACATCACCTGTATGCCTAAAACGCCTAACAAGATCATGAATTGTGGTACGGCTGCAATTAAACGTCCTACTAACGTCAACAACGGAAACTCCACCCTGGATCATTCCAATAGCCCGATTTCTCTCGGCCTCTGACAATCGCGGCATTGTAAAACCTGTCAATTTGAGATGTGAATTTATCTGTGCGCTTACTGAAGACATGTACAGTGTTTTGTAACAATGACTATCGGTTACCATACCGCGTGCACGAGGTTCATGTGCAAAAACTGAATTTTTACGCTCGCTTGAATACCACTGATACCATGAGTGCAATATGGTTAACGTGTAGAGTGAATCGATAGTAAAATGTTCTGACACATACATGTTTTGATTTAAATAAGATATATTGAAAATATCTTAATATTAAAAGTGTAAGGTTTCTTTTTTGACTGAGTATAGTTTTAGCATTTGTCTAAAATTAAAGCAAATTAAAATTGTAATTGTGTTCTTAGATTTTGGGGCATCATGATGTATTCCTTTAAGTGTTAAACACAAAATTAATTTAAATTTTAAATCTTTAAATTAAGTTATATAAACATTTTCAAAATAATGCAATAAGCCAGCTCAAATGGTCAGTGTGAACTTAGTTAGATTAAATTTCCAGCTGTTGGTTACTGGAAATTAACTGAGTATAAAGCTTGTATCCCCGTAACTTATACATTAATTACAGAGAAACTTAACATATGGTGTACTCTTTACATTCACAAAACATGCTGGTCAAAGGAGGCCCAGGCATTCCAATTGAATAACGCTAAAAAAATAATGTTTATGAGAAGTAGTCATTATGTAATCTGCCCTGATGGCCTTGTAGCATGTATAGTTGCCCATCATGGGTGAAAGTTTTCAGGATTATGCCTGAATTCAGGTTTCTTTGTGTCTGAAAATGGTTGATTTTCTTTATTTTCCCTATATAAATTGACACATTTTCAGAATTTCAGGTTTTTCATAATTTCTAACTTTCACCCATGGACTATTCACATCCCATATGATGCATTGTTGTTTAGTTTGACCCTCACAACAAAGTTTGGGGGTGAGGTGAGGCATGGGAACAGGCTGTATGCTGAATCAAGTTCTAAATTACTTTTAGTAATAAGGTAACTCATGCAACTGATATTTTCATTACGGTCACATTTAAATTGCAGGAGTTATTGCCCCGTTTAGCAACATTTCAGACATTATTGTAAAAGGTTAATGTAAAAGGAGAGGGTGGGGGTAATTATTAGCCATCTGATTAAAATGTTTTTATTGATATAAAAATGTATCTTGTAAGGTTTGAGAACAAACAGGAACGAGAGGCCCCAGATTTGTTCCTGGGCTGCGACATGCCATAGTGTTAAAAATGGTAGTGGTATACCTTTCTTTTAAAAGATTCAGCAAATATAAGGGTAGTTCAGTGACGGGTTAGCCAGGTGTCAGGATAGTGTGAATGGATGTTGTATCTTGTCCGGTGTCCAAGGCATGCCATACATAGTGAAGGCAGCACTATATCTGATTCATGTGGACAGTGTCTCCAGATAACTGAAACGTTAAACCCAATAAACAATAAGCAAAAAAAGACGTTATGTGTTACAATGCTGTTTGAATCACAGTACACTCGTTGGCCCAGTACTGAAGAACAATTTAATACAAAAATGTGGATTGTGTGGTACTTATCTTATACATGTCACTTTAACAAATGTTATTGCTGATCTGTGAGAATTTTGCTTTACAAATTTATTCCAAGATTAAAAATGGTTTTCTGTGTTCTTCATTTAAAATTGATTTTAAATTTATAGTTAATTAAAATTTATGACAATTATGTAAACTAACTGTATTTATGTTTAAGTCAAATAGATTTAGTAGATTTCAATTAAAGATAAAGCTATTTAGCATGGGAGTAGAGGAAATTATGTAAAACAGAAAGATTAAAAGTTGCAAAGTTTATCATAAATTACTGTGTTTTTACTTTGTTCATATTAAGGTTATTTTGTCTTAAATATCCTACCTCTGCCATAATGAAGTTAACACTTCCTTGTCAGTGATAAAAAAGCTACTGCTGAATGCAGATTAATGTGAAACTCATTTATACAGCATTTCATAATATTTGGCATTTATTTTGGTGTGTATGTAATCTTTATTAATTATCTGTGGCTATCACTGTGACGTTAATTAATGAACGTAATTGTTAGAGCGTGTTTGACAAATGGCATAAAGATGTGATCATGTGATCCAGTCACTAGACTGGTGTCAAAAGTCAGATTGTAGATGGCTCCTGACACTGTAAACATCTTATTTATGACATCTTGTCACTGTTAAATAACCATACTAACCAATGTATACTTTTACCTTTGTTCAGCCTGCTATCTTAATTCATAAACTATACAAAATATCAGTTATTAGCTTACAACTTCATTGAATGGAAGGAAGATTTATTCCTAGAGACTGCACAGCAGATAGTGCAGATCATGACCAGACAGCTCTCAGCAAGAAGCTGATCTGGATCTACTCTGTTTGCCCTAGCCTTGTCTCTTCCTGAAGAGCATGGTAAGGGGTAAGAATTGCCTAGTAGTCCAGTTCGAGCCCTTTAGCAAGCGGTACTTGTCTTTGATCATGTTTGGGAAAAGGGGTGGTGGGGAGTTATTGCTGTTTTTTATTCTAGCACTCATTTTCTTTTGTCTATATGTCTGTTTAACAGCTAATGTTTTTGATCATTTTGGAAACAAGCAATTAAGTTATAACTGTTATGTAGTGTCAGTTTTTGTCATGTTTGAAACAAACAAAAAATCAAAGCAAACTCCTATTATCATGATTTTATTCTTTCTTTTGTAGTTAGTTTTTTGTTGTTGTTTTTTATTAATTAATTTAAAAGGTTGTAGAAATTTCTGAGGTATTTATGTTTAACCAATCTCCTAGGATTGTAAATTTCTGCATGGTTGATTTGGATCATGAAAACAATGTCTCTGATCAACAATAAATGAAGAACAAGCTTATCCTGTATTGTGGTTTTATGACAAAACATTGTTTCAATTGTTTTCATGTAATAGTAATGTTAGTAGATGTTACAGGTCAGATTATTTTTAACTCCGCATTTTGAAGTCTGTTGGTGTTGGTGTTAACCTTCTTGTTTAGGTCCATTTCAAAGATAGTCACTTCAAATATAAAATTCTTGTCAACCTTTAAAAGTTGAACCCATTTCAAAAGGACCAATAACCAAATGATTAATTTAGTTTCCCTTTTTATATTTTTTTTGTTGAAAAAAAGGGAGCACACGGTCTACTTACAGCTGTTATGAGGTGGTCTTCCATAAATAAGAATGTGTAGGTGGTCTTTGAAAGTCCTTTATTTAAGGACTGTTACAGGTTAAAGCTCATTTCATATCAAGTTTAAACTAATTAAAGACAGATAATTGTTGTTCCTGTTATTGTTTTCATAGTAGAACATTGTTAAGTTCACTACAATTAGTTTTAAAACAATATTTACAGTTAAATATTGTATAATGTATAAAACATTATTTGCAAGAAGTTCGTAGTTTCATATTTAAGTATGATTGGTATAAAGGCTTAGTCAAATAGTGTAGATCCAGAGCAACCAGTTCCCTGATTTGGGCTTTTTGATCAGGATCTGAACTTCATTACAGATACCATTGATATTACCACATGAAGCTTTTAGCAAATAACTAACAGTAAGTATGTTCACCTGTTCACAGTGATTGTCTGACAATCATAGAATGAGTGGGACAGGTGTGACAAGTTGTAATGTACCCGGTAGTGTAACAAGGTGAGATATATATACGTGGCCCATTAACAACTGAGGAGTGGAAGATGCAGAAAAAATCACTGAGGGCCTGAAATTTTTCAAAGACTACAGCAAAAATGAATGTGATTAATATTTTGATTTTAAATTTAGTAAATTTGCATATAAAATATATTGAAAAGTTACATACAGACCCTGTGCCAAATGGTAAATAATTTGATAAATTTGTTAACTGACATGGAGGAAAAACAAGATAAATTTGTTAACTGACATGGAGGGAAAACAAGATTTAAATTGATATACTCGGTACTTATTTTATCTATTATGTCAGTGTACTGGATGAAATTAATATACTTATTTTATCTATTATGTCAGTGTATGGGATAGTCTAACCTTAAATTCCAGTAAGTTGGAACAATAATATAAGTTTCTTGACCTTGTGTTCTGAGATATTTCTGATCTGTCCTATTCACTGCACTGATTGGTCAGTCTCTCAGGGTCACTTTTAACCCTCCTGCCACTACATTTGTTAATACATATAACCAGTACTATTTGTTAATTATTACAACAACATGATAAAGGTATCTAGGCATATTAATAGAGTCTTAGCAGCAAATAGTGTAGATCCTGATCAGGCAGCTCACAGTCTCCATGGTTCTAGGCCCAATCTGTCTTGACATCTCGCAGTTGGAGCTAGCTGATCTTTATCTACACTATATGCCAAGTGCCTCGCTGGTAAAGACTTCATCAAGTCTGGTTTGTAGACAGTGATGAAATGTCAACCCCCAAACATTTGGTTTAAGACAAATACAATAAAAATGTCATTCCAAATTAGGAATTCAGGATTGGCTTCGTTATTGTGTGGTTAAACTATTAACAATAAATAATACTGAAGGAAGGCTTGGTATCCAATAATTTATTGAGAAAGAACAAACAGGTTGTTACCATTGCATTTGATTTATGGAGTTCTATGCTGTAAGATTAGGGTCATTGATTTGTTTATTGCTCATGCAAAATTAGTGAATAAAAAAATAACTTTGCAGATTTTGTGAGTCTGAATTAAAAGTGAGCATATAGACTGATAACAAGTTTGATTGATTGAAGATGGGGAAACTAACATTAAAGATGAAAATTAATCATTTGTTTCATGATTTGTTTGTATCATTGTGCATTAAAGCAGTGGAAATAAAATCATATCTTGATAAAATATGAATGGGAACTTACTCATATTTAGTGGGAGGCAGGACAGCAAATCAGTCACAAATATTTATATTGCATGTACATTTTTGAGTTGTCAATTTCAGATGCAGTAAATGCAGAGCGTTACCACTGCTGCCATGGGGCAGGTGTCCACACTGTTGCATTACCATGGATACGCACCTATCAACAGTTCTGTACGCAAGGTAATACTGGAGAGGTGATATATTTATATTGAATAGAAAGAAATAAAAATATTGGCAAGAAAACAATACAAAGTCTTGCATTATCTGTGTTATTTTCTAAGGTACCAAGTCCTAGTTTATCATTTTATACAGAGAAAGTCATGTCATCTAGAAAGACAGGAGTTAATGCCTGTCACATGGCAGTATTAGGAATGCTAACATCAAATATAGATACTTCTAGGATTGAAAATACTAGTTTGGAAATCATTTTATATCTTGTTTAATACTTGCTATTATTCAGATGTAATATACTGATAGATATCATGATAGATATACTGTTAGACTTCTAAGGACGTACTGATGAAGTTGAACAATGTATATTAAAATAAGAATCCATTGTAGATTTTGGCAGATGCCTTTCTTCAGAAATAAACAATTACAGAATGATTGACATATCTAGACTATTAACACTTGGCTAATAGGTTGCATTGTCGCCATTACAACATCATGAAGCAAAGACTGGAAACTGGCAAAATAAGCCTTTTGTTATATTATGGTTTACTTTTATTTGTCTGAAAGAATACAAAAATAAAATTCACATTTCTGTGTTTGTTAAGACATGTTTCTAAGATGTTATTTCAGAAGAAATTTCAGAGTTAAGAATTGGTCATTTGGGGAGAGGGTGTTATTATATTATATCAATACATTTTGAAATGAAATGAAATAATAAGGCATTACTTGTAATTGCTAATTTACTGTTATAAAACAATAAAAAAAAGAACTTCTTAAACATTGCCTTCTTGATGATGCAGGTAAAATCATGAGACATATGAAATCCTGATGACATGGCATCAATACAGATCATCTCTCCTTTTTTTTTTTTTTTTTTTTTTTTTTTTTTTTTTTTTTTTCAGAAAGCAGAATAATATCTGCATATTCTGGCCACGTCAGTAGCATCTTAACAATTTTTAACACCAATGAACAAAATAAGTATTTGACTTAATATGTATATTGTAGGTATCATGATTTTCTTTTAATGTTTAAGAAAACCGCCTCCTTTACCGTGACCAGTACCATACTAAACACCATGTTATAGTAGACAGACTGTCCATATTTAAGTATTTGCTCTAGCTTATTAATCTTGTAAACACAAGAAAAAAAACAATTAGCACTTAACATGTATGTTTTAATATATCATATGATATATCAAATGTCGATCATTTTGTATCAATACAAATATTTTATCTATAATTCAGACCGACATGAAGCACTAGTACCTTTAGATTACAGATTTGAGGTAGAATTATTGGATGTTCTTGACTTAAGTGGGCATGTGTCACTTAATTATTGTTTTCTGCAGATGATGAGGGTGTGGATATGTTACCAGAACATCAGGACTCTGTAGTGGAACATCTCATCTGCACCAAACCTGTCAGCTCCAGGTATGTACAGCCGCAGATGCAATATGTTAACAGTTGCTGCAATAGAAGTTGGTAAGGCTGTAATGTCACATGGGTATTTTAAGCTGCATATCGTATGTTCCAAACCTGTCTACTCTAGAAATGTACAGCCGCAGATGTAATATGTTTATTTATCATTTGCTACAGTAGTAGGCGATGAGGCTGTTACGCTGCACTTGGAAAATTAAATTTCAAAATAGTTGTTACAATTTACAAATCCTTGTGGCTCTCATCCCTACCAAATCTGTTTGCTCAGGGTATCTCTTCTTGTGCAGTTATGCACTTTAAACTATGGCTGTTTTAGACTAGCGCAACAGTAAAAGCATTTTTAAGATGATCAAATAATCATAAATATAACTGAGGAATTTGTGTACCTCAGAGCTGCAAAATAAATGATTGAAAGAGGAAATTAATCAAGCTTTGAGAAATTATGTTGATTACCAATTTAATGTGACATCTGTGATATACTTAATTTTGACAATACCTACCTTTCTTATTTATACAAACAGTTTGTATTGTTATTCTTAAAATACTTATAGTCCATTGTTGCCTCTTTGATAAATATTTATAAATGTTTTGCTTTCAGTCCAGTGTCACCAATCCTAGGTCTGGTGGTGGTTCGAGACACGGGTATTGGCTCCATGATGCTTACCCTCACCAGTGACTATGAGTTCAACTGTCTCAGACTCAGGTGAGTCTCAGTATCTGGTGCAACTAGGAGGGTCTCGAGAAGTCTTTTATAACTGGGAGATTCTCAGGTGGTCTAGTGTAACTGGAAGAGAGTTTCAGGTGGTCTAGTGTAACTTGGAGAGTCTCGGGGATCTTGTATTACTAGGAGAGAGTCTCAGGTGGTCTTGTGTAACTGGGAAAGTCTCATAAGGTCTAGTGTAACTGGGGGAGTCTTAGGTAATCATATGTAACTGGGAGAGTCTCCAGATGTTTTGTGTAACTGGCAGAGTCTCGAGTGGCCTAGTGTAACTGGAGAGTTTTATATAGACTGGTATTACTGGGAGAGTCTCAGGAGGTCTGGTGTAACTGGCACAGTCTCAGCTGGTTTTGTGTAACTGGGAGAGAGTTTCAGGTGGTCTAGTGTAAGTGTGATAGTTTCAGGAGGTCTTGTGTAACTTGGAGAGAGTTTCAGGTGGTCTGGTGTAACTGGGAGAGTCTCAGGTGGATCTGGTGTAACTGGGAGAGAGTTTCAGGTGGTCTAATGTAACTGGGAGATTTTCAGGTATTGTATAACTGGGAGAGAGTTTTAGGTGGTCTAGTGTAGCTAGGAGAGTCTCAGGTGGTCTTGTGTAACTGGGAGAGAGTTTCAGGTGGTCTAGTGTAACTGGGAGAGAGTTTCAGGTGGTCTAGTGTAACTGGGAGAGAGTTTCAGGTGGTCTAGTGTAACTGGGAGAGAGTTTCAGGTGGTCTAGTGTAACAAGAAGAAAGTTTCAGAGGGTCTAGTGTAACTGGGAGAGTTTCAGGTGGTCTGGAATATCTGGGAGAGAGTTTCAGGTGGTCTAGTGTAACTGGGAGAGAGTTTCAGGTGGTCTGGAATAGCTGGGAGAGTTTCAGGTGGTCTGGAGTACCTGGGAGAGAGTTTCAGGTGGTCTGGAGTAGCTGGGAGAGAGTTTCAGGTGGTCTAGTGTAACTGGGAGAGTTTCAGGTGGTCTTGTGTCACTGGGAGAGAGTTTCAGGTGGTCTAGTGTAACTGGGAGAGAGTTTCAGGTGGTTTACAGGTGGTCTAGTGTAACTGGGAGAGAGTTGCAGGTGGTCTGGAATAGCTGGGAGAGTTTCAGGTGGTCTGGAGTACCTGGGAGAGAGTTTCAGGTGGTCTGGAGTAGCTGGGAGAGAGTTTCAGGTGGTCTAGTGTAACTGGGAGAGTTTCAGGTGGTCTTGTGTCACTGGGAGAGAGTTTCAGGTGGTCTAGTGTAACTGGGAGAGAGTTTCAGGTGGTCTTCAGGTGGTCTAGTGTAACTGGGAGAGAGTTGCAGGTGGTCTAGTGTAACTGAGAGAGTTTCAGGTGGTCTGGAGTAACTGGGAGAGTTTCAGGTGGTCTGGAGTAGCTAGCAGAGAGTTTCAGGTGGTCTAGTGTAACTGGGAGAGTTTCAGAGGGTCTAGTGTAACTGGGAGAGTTTCAGAGGTCTTGTTTAACTGGGAGAGTTTCAGAGGTCTTGTGTAACTGGGAGAAAGGGGGGGGGGTTCAAGAGGTCTTGTGTAACTTGGAGAGTTTCAGTTGGTCTAGTGTAGCTGGGAGAGTCAGAGGTGGTCTTTTGTAACTGGAAGAGAGTTTCAGGTGGTCTGCTATGATTGGGAGAGTTTCAGTTGGTCTTGTATAAATGAGAGAGTCAAACATGGTTTAGTGTAACTGGGAGAGTTTAGGTGGTCTCCTGTAACTAGAGGAGTTTCAGATGGCCTAGTGTTACTTGGAGAGTCTCAGGAGGTCTCATGTAACTGGGAGAGTTTCAGGTGACCTAGTGTAACTTGCAGAGTTTCAGGTGGTCTAGTGTAACTGGGAGAGTCTCAGAAGGTCAAGTGTAACTGGGAGAGTTTCAGTTGACCTAGTATAACTTGGAGAGTTTCAGGTGGTCTCGTGTAACTGGGATAGTCGCAGAAGGTCAAGTGTAACTGGGAGAGTTTCAGGTGGCCTAGTATAACTTGGAGAGTTTCAGGTGGTCTCGTGTAATTGGGATAGTCTCAGAAGGTCAAGTGTAACTGAGAGAGTTTCAGGTGGCCTAGTGTAACTTGGAGAGTTTCAGGTGGCCTAGTGTAACTGGGAGAGTCTCAGAAGGTCAAGTGTAACTGGGAGAGTATCAGGTGGCCTAGTGTAACTTGGAGAGTTTCAGGTGGCCTAGTGTAACTGGGAGAGTTTCAGGTGGCCTAGTGTAACTGGGAGAGTTTCAGGTGGCCTAGTGTAACTGGGAGAGTCTCAAATGGTCTTGTATGGCTAGGAGAGACTCAGGTGGTCTTGTATAATTTGGGGCATCTCAGAATGTCTAATGTAACTGGGAGAGTCACAGGTGGCCTAGCATAACTGGGAGTCTCGGGTGGTCTAGTGTAACTGGGAAGATAACTGCCCAGAGAAGATTTATTCTTCAGTAGCATTGCATTGTTGTAGTAATTATGGTTCACTGTGGTTGTTTGTTATTAGTGGTTGCTCCATTAATTTGTATGCAAAATTTATATTCATGTTTATATTCCTCATATTTTGTCTCGGTCTCAGGATAGTCTAAACTTTGCCTCTACCTTTTAATATTGATGAGTTTGTTTATCCTTCAAATAACCTTATTAATTTCTTCATTCCGCACAAATTTGGTTTAAAGGAAGCTACAATTGTTGCATATTTATGTTCTCAGGCTACCTAGTTATAAATTGACTGTTGAGTAAACTTTAGATGTTGATGTTTTAACCTTAGCTTTGTAATTCCATGTAGTGATATGCGGTACAGCACCCAGGATCTGCCTCTTGTGTCCAACTACAGAGGTCGAAGCATACCTTCCCCTCTGAGAAAGATCTCACGTGAACCTTTTGACGACCGTATCCGACGTATACTTCAGAGGAACACTTCCAATCCTCTCCTCCAGTAAGATATTTTCTCTGTTAATGTTTTTCAGTTTGTGTCTGTTATTTGATGCAAAACAACAACAAGAAAGACATTGTCAAAATGTGTGAAGAATTGTAATATTGTTAACCAGTTTAGCAGGGTGACTGCTGGCATGATACACATATGCTCATTAGCTTAAGCACACTTACAGAAATCTATTTAGGACATGTTTGACATCTTCTATTGCCTTAACCCATGCAGATCACAGGATGTTGTGCACATAAATGTAATGTTTTTTTTATCCCACTAAATGAAGTTAGAAAACAGTATGTACAGAAATTAGGCAAGGGAGAAATGTGCATAGATTAGTTTAGGTTCCCATGTGAGAGGAAATCAGGGAAGTACGATTAATTGTTGATTTTTTATAATTTATAGTAAATATTTCAGTTATCACGGTAACTCCTCAGCTCCTTATGACGTAGGTTTGAGTCCTGATCGGACGAGAACCTCGATGTGTGGTTTTTCAGCTGTCCTACTCTGCATCTGTGTTTGTACCCAGACTTATATCTGGGGTCTTTCTTCGCCAATAATTAGCTAGAAGTCAACGCTTTCGCTGCTATTAGTTATTTTCCACGCCCCATACTGAGGAATTTCCTAAGAAAATGCCATACTTCACTAGATCACTTATGATTTTGGAAGTTTTATAGATGGATATGTAAAACTATATATCATTAAAAAGGTAATTTAATATGGATTCTGAAAAATATAAAATTTAATAATTATCCTGTGATATAACAATGTTATGGACTTACAAAATAGAAAAAAAGTTGGAAAAAAACAACAGTTTTTTACTTTTAATTTCCTTGTCATTGTTAGTGCGATGTAACAAAACAAAAACATTCATAAAAACAAAACTTGAAATATTACAATTAAACAATAATTGTACAAATCGGCACAAAATCGGAACTATTTTAAAAGCCAGTATAAAAGCTGTGAGACTGAGATATCCCTGTGTTGACAGATCCCGGCCAAACACAGAACTTAGTCAGCAGGAGTGTTTCCAGCTACTAAGTCGAGCCACCCAGGTGTTTAGGGAGGAGTATATACAGAAACAAGACCTGGCCAGGCAGGAGATCCATCGTAGGTAAGATCCTTCAGTCAGCTGGTATAATGGGCACATAGCAAGCCTCAGTGCATAAAGATCGGGGGATCAGTTTGAGGAATATATATTTACTCTTCTATTCCTCATAGACAAAACCTATTAGCCTTTGCTAAGCTTGTGTCAAGCGGTTATCATCACTAACTACTGCAACTATTGCCGCCAAAAAGGCATGGATTTAAGTCTCGGTCTGGGCACAAACTTTTTGGGGAGGTTTTCCAGCTGATCTGCCAAACACTCCTGGTTTTACCAAGATATTTGTCGGTGTTATAGTAATAGCTGTATGTTCCTTATAGGACCATATTTGTGTTGGTGTGTCTCAACCAAAACCAAAATTTCCAGTCCTTTACAGGTATCAGCACAAACCATGCTTGTAGGTGCACCGACTTATAACACCTTAGTCCCTGAATCCATGGGATTAAAAATCTTGATGTGGAGAGGTCCTCCATTGGACACATGTCAGTTCTACCCAAACATCTGTTTTCCATTTTTACAAAAATAAAAAACAAAGCATGACATATAATGACATACATTTCTAGATGATGTTTTGTAATTCTTAAACAGATGACATTGATCATGATTCTCTTGTGTAAAACATATCCTTAAAGAGATAAGTAAGACATAATGAATATGATCTTATGTGTTAAAGAGATGTTCCATTATTTGATTGCTTTTGCAGTGATTATTAAGGTTCAATACCTATTTTGCGTAATATACTCCAAGACATTTTAGAATTGGAGCATGCACGGTATCTTCTAGAGCGGGAAATCTGTTAACAAAATCCTATTTAGTTTAGGCAGCAAGTCTATAAGAATATGGAACAATATTTTGCAATGAACTCGGCTTCTGTTTTCACCTTTGTCATATGACAACTTCAGGTGATTGTTAGTCTGTAGCAGTGAGTTAGGCTTAATAAAACTAGTGGCGACCAACAAAGTTATACAGCTAAGCGAGGAAAATTATTGATCCATGAATTGTTGTTACATAACACAGGTCACACTGACTTGGTGTGATACAGGAATACAATTGACACATGTTTGACCTAAGAATATGGCTTGCTTTCACTTAAGTTTTTGGCAAATATGTTGCAGTGTATATATGGCTGCAAGGTATTTATTGCCAAAGTTGAAGTTATCCTGAAAAAAGGGATTAGCGGGGTATACTCTAAGTGGAGGTTATAATAATCATAGTTCTTTTAGTGACCATGCCGATGATAAATTTCAAGTGTGTTGGATATTGTAGAGTTATGATCCTGCGAGATCAGAAAAACCAGCAGATGTCTGACCTTGAGGCCCTCCAGCAGAACCAGGCACTGGTGTCTGAGGGTGCTGAGAAAATCGCATCCCTGTGTGAGGAGTGTAAGGAGCGCCAGGAGGACAACCTTAAACGGTAGGGACCCTTAATAATACTACTTAAGTTACATATGAAATTATATGTGGGGCGCCATTTGTCTAGTGGATAAAATCAGGAGGACAACCTCAAACGGTCTGGTCCTTTAAAGGTGGTATCAGACAGTTTGGACCAAAATATTTTTCTCAAATAATAAAATTAGTCGCGTTTACCTGAAAAGATCCCGCAAAATCTGCTCATTGATGCCTAGTTCAGTGTTAAACACACATTCCCATTCCTCATTGCAAACAGGAATTTCCAGGTATTTTCTTATCCACACTGCAGTGATAGCTATTTTTAACTTGAAAAATCATGTGACAAGTCAATTTCAAAACTACATTATATTATCATCCTGGTAATTCTCTCTGATGTTGTTTATCTATTTTTATCAGATGTCATTATCATGCTTATTTATAAATTTTTAATGATTTTTAGAGTGTTTTTATCACAATTTGTACTGTCTAACAATATAGGCAGTGTTCAAAACCATCTTTACTTATACTAAAGTATGAGTTTATTCAGAAATTATGGCCTAGTTACCCAAAGCACTGGTAAAGTATTGTTACATGCATTTGATGCTTGAGGCAAACTTTAGTAGAACTGTTTTAGTTCCATATAAAATTATACAGTCTCAAGGATAGAGTCAGAAGGACAACCTTAAAACAGCAGGTCTCTTAATAGTAATACTTTAGATAGATGTAGTACTTGATCCAATAAAATTGTACTTAGCAGGGCACCAATGGTCTAGTAGAAAGTCACTGATTTGTAACTCCTCTGACTCCTTTACATTGTGTCTTGAGTCTTTAGGGAAGTCTAAGAAGTGTTTTAACTGGGTCACCTGGTGTCAAACAGTTGTTTTCTATTAGAAAACCCAAGAGTGTATAATTAAGTTGGATAATACAGTCAAACCCCGGTCTATCAAACATAAAATGATGCTTATCTGGAGCCCTGTGTACATGTTTTTAAACTATATCAATCAAGTTGAAACCATTACAAACATGTTCCGTATTTCAAATTACGGAAGTTAAAAACGACAAAGAAATTCACAAATTTATAAATCTGTCCCATTTTCGAAAATCGCAGACGTCAGAAAAAAATTTCCCACAAATCTGACATATGTGACAAAAATCAATACTGATACGTTACTATGACATTTAATCAACTATTTTGAGATGATTAAATACTGGGATTGATTTACTATAACGGTTAAGCCTGGTTCAATCTTGAAAAACAGACAGAACCCAATATTTGAATTTTTTTTGGGCATATTTTTAGGTAGTCATATTTTATGGCAATCAATCTGCTTTTATTTCTCCATCAAATCTTAAACCATTTTATGAAATTTAACATTATTTAACACAACATTGTATCAATTACATAACATAACATCGACTCTTAATAGGTACACATTGAAACCATACATTAATTGTGTTATGTCCCGGAGGTATGAAAAACACGATCACTACTAATTTGACAATCGGTCTCGGTTAATGAGCAGAGATTGTACTTCGACCCATAAGGTGTGATAATACAGGTAAATAAGCTGGAGGGACTGGCAACCAGAGGGACTGGTCAAACTACAGGTTCTAGCTAGTATGCTAGGATCCCATGTTAATTTACACAGAACACAGAAAGCACAATGCTGAGACTGGCATTTTGTTTGACTGATTGGGTAATTCTACTGATCTGATGTTTGGGCATCGAGGTTTGACTGTTTGATTGGATTGTGAGAAATGTGACTTCGATTAATCTTAAAAATGTTTGGTGCTCGTTAACGTTTTTGTGTGCTGGTACTACAGATGTTTTATTTCAATGAACAGTGTATAGATTGGAATAAGCACTATTTTTTATCCTACTTTCTGTTTTGTATTTTACTTCCAGGATTGAGAAAATCATGAGTAAACTTCAGTCCCAAACACCTTTCCTGTCCGAGGCTGAACGCAGTATGAAACGAGAAATGGAGGACATGGAAGAGAAACTAGACACATACAAACGCAGTCTGGAACAGGTGATTAAATTGGCTGTTATGGATGCTGTCCTTTTTTTTTACCAATCAAATTAGACTCTTATTAATTCAGCCTAGAAACATGTGATTTGATGTATAGATCTGCAACATGTATGTAACCTTTCCACCTATTGTTGTTTCCAGTTTCTATACATACCTACCTAAAGTGCACATGAACAGTTATACAAAAGAAACAATGCACATTTTCTTCTTGTGTAACGTTGGTCAACCATTCACCAAGCACTTGACAGTAACACTAATTGAATAAATTGATTTATGAAAACTATCTTATTAAACTTTAGCTTACCTAAGCTTATGCTCAGGGTGAACTATTCTGATCAACCGGCGTCAACATTTTCAAACAACATCTCTGAAACTGCTTGGCCAAACTCAACTTAATTTTCTCAGAAGCTTAAGTAGGCAGGAGGAACGAAAAGTTGTTAAAATAATTTTGATCCATCGAAAAACATGGTTGCCACAGTCCTGGCCATTTTCCATGTATGGCTATATAAGAAAACTTAGAAAATCTTTTTGTCAGAAATGGAAAGAGCTAGAGCCTTGATATTTGGTATACATTTTCCTTTGGTGGCCCAGTATGACAATTGTTAAAAAATTCTAATCTGTCAAAAAACATTTTATAAGAAATAGCTAGAGCCTGAGCCTCTGGTGGCCTTGTATCAAGATTGTTCAAAGAAATTTAATCTGTCAAAGAGCATAGTCACAAGGGCACTCTGGTGAGCAATATAGGGCCATCATGGCCCTCACATCAAGAACTGTTATTTTAAACAGACTTGACCAATTGTTCAGGAGCCTTTCATTGGATGATGTAGACACTATTTTGGATTTATAAATGCTATTGACCAATCTAGTTAAGACAGTTTAGAAAAGGTGATTTTATTGGCTAATATTGGAGCTGTTTTGTTGGGTTGTTTTTTTCTATCACATCTAGACAGGGAGGCTGCTAATTTCTTTCAGAAAAAAAATAACTTATCTTTGCTCCACTCCACCCAAGTTGGACATAAATTGGACCAAGGGGTAAATGAGTTAAATCGGCTGAACGAGCAAAATCTATTATCCTAAAACTAAGTACTACCGTAAAAACCCTAAGTCTTCGGCCACCCTAAGTCTTCGGCCACGGTCAATCTTTTTTTGAACCAATTATTTAAATGACCCTAAGTTTTCGGCCACTAAAATTCGGCAATTTTTTCTGTGACCCTAAGTTTTCGGGCACCATTTTCAACCAGCCAGTATTTTTCTTTTTCTCAAAAATACATCCAATAGAAACAGCATTACTAAATTCTAGCCACTCAATTCATCGAAAAGAAGATTGTTTGCTTTAAAAACGTTATACAAACGTTTGATTGGGTGATGGGAGTACACATTAATTATGATAATTAGCCCCAATCTTATAAGTAAATTCAAATTAATTCAAAATCAATCGACTATCAATCGATCTAGATTTACTCTAATCTTAGGAAATACAGTAAGTTTCGTTACGCTTTTGAATTCATAAACCACATGTATACTGTACCAATTTTCGGATAGTCGGCAACGCGGACACACCCTAAGTTTTCGGCCACGTTTTTCATAATTATTTTTTTGTAACCCTAAGTTTTCGGCCAATAAAAAAAATAATTATTTAAAGCTGGCCGAAGACTTAGGGTTTTTACGGTACACATTACATTTGATACCCTCCATTGTTGCAGCTGCGTGTGAAGCGAGACTACCAGCAGCGCCAGATAGACCAAAGTAAACACGGCAACCAGCCCAGCCCTGTGATAAAGAAGTCGCAGATGAGTCAGCTGCGAGAAGTCCTCCGACAAGAGTAAGTGCCAATATATTTGTTTCATTTAACCTTAAGCATGCCACGTTTAGAAATAACATATGACATGCACTTAGTTTAGGACTTACTGATGTGTGTAAAAAATAACAAATCATATTTTGTAAGTCTCGTAGGAAAAAAGAGCTGACCACGATGAAAGAGATTCCAGCATTAGCTGGCTGATCTAGCTCTACACTAACTTGCTTTAGCCAGATGAGTTTGTGCTTAGCAGGCAAAGATTTAATTGTTCAAACATATTTTATTATCAGAAATGAAATACATTCACACAGTATTGTTGTGCAATTTGAAATAAGAAAAAACCAAATGTTCGAGCAACATGTTCATAAACTTTGGGATTTATCTTCCCTAAGTTGTTAACATGTTTAGTTATTTTTATTTTAACAACAAATACATATCTTGGAAACTTCTCAACTTTTACCATACAGTTTCATAACTTTTGATGATTTACCCTAAAGGATAGATAACAAAGAAATGTCGAATATAACAGACAGGGGACCTGGGTATAAACACACAGGAGACTCATTGTAAACTCCCTTGGACTAAGTTGTGACCAAGATTGAACTCATTATTGTTGGTAATTATGGGTAACAATACTGACTTCAGTCTGCATCAGGTAGTCTTGGTAGAAACATGTTATATGTAGTTTTATAATACATTCTGACCAGCACAATGTTATTATGCAGATTTCAACATAACTTACATTTTGATTTTATTGGGTTTCAACCTGTCCTTACCAGTTTAGCATGTTTTTAAGTCAGGGCTATTGAGGCATCTTCGGAATCCGTGGTAAATATTCCGTTATTACGACATACATATACAGGGGGTTACTTAGCCTGAAAAAACATAGTTCTCATGAATATATGCATGATGCATTGACCATCTTGATATTGACAAATAGGTTGGGTTTTTTTAACTTCAATTGAACTGTGTTTTTGATGTAACATGCATATTTATTGGACCACTGATTGTTATGAATATTCATAAAAACTTACTTTGCCCAGCCTACCACCCTCAGCCACCATGAAGCAAAGTGGCATTAGTGAGCATGGGTTCTGACAGTGTTTGAGATACTTATTTCTTGCATTTTATTGTTTTGAACCAATTACATGGTTCACAGAAGTAAGTATGATTTAAGGAAAACTAAACTTTTCAAACATTTGTCTCTTTCATAGAAGGGTTAAGCTTTATTAAAAAAATTCTTTCTTGATTTGATGATAATCAATTAAAATATTTGTAATTTTTTTACAAAATTAACCACCTTCTTTATTTATTTTCAGGGGCGATGATGTTGCACAATTAATGAGGAAGTTAAATCAGTTAAAAGTTGAAGTGAAGCTCTGATATTAAAATAACGGATGACAAAACTTTCTGCTTCTTTGAATGTAACAGAGTTAATCAACTGATGCTATGTGTATTTTATAATTACAAATGTCAGTCACATCTGTCATTAATGTGAACTTAATCTCTCTCATTATCAAAAGCTTCTGGTTTATGTAGTTGTTTCGTACCTGTATTCATCATACTTCAGTATCAAATGAACACCATTCAAACAATACACCATTCCATGCTCTTACTGACTGTTGCTATCAACACACTAGCAATCTTGCTATGGAGATGCTTTAATGCAAACTACAACTTTACAAGTAGGCCAGATGAAGGGTGTCATGACTACCTAAATAAACAAATATTTCTGCCACTATCCACTTCCAGCAACTTACTGATACATGAAGTGATTTCATACTCATATTCATGCATGTGTACAATTGTTTCTTTAAGTTTCAACCAAAATAGAGCCTTGTATACTTTATATGCTGGAGTCTGCATTTAACTTGTTTTTTTCTTGCGAGCACTTTTAAGAGGTAAAAGAGTTTCCAATTTATGATTGGTTAAAACTCGCTAATTTGGAACAGACATGGATTTAAGGAAGAAAAAAATCTAACAAAAAACATTTGTCATATTAAAATTATTCACCTAATTAAGCCAACTGAACGCACTGATCTGACAACTTTTATTTTGTTTTTTTAACACCTGAACATTTTTAATGGCAGTATCATGACACATTATGACAGAGGAACAAATATAAAGGCAAAGTGCCTTGAAAAGCTCTTTCTAAATCTTGAGGATGTCATATGTTTGTATGTTAGTTGTCATGGAAATATGATTACCACTGGGTGAACTCTATCAATGTATACAAATTAGAGTTAGCTGTTGGCCACAAAATTCATATTGTTTCAAAAGAAAGAAACAGTACTACATAATGAAAAATCAGTCACAGAATACTCACCATCATCAACCAGTTTTGATTTACAGGCCATGAAATATTCCCTTATAGAAGGTGGCATTTTTCTGTTTTATCATGAGCAAAATCTTAATATAAATATGATATTTCCAATATACTAGAGATCATTTGACATGGTCTGAAACTTTCACATGTGTTATAATTGCTATAAACACATATGAAAGACTCTGATTGTCTTTACAGTTAAATAGCTATTGTTTTGCTTTGTTAACTTGTGCAGGCCATTTATGAAGTTCTCAGATTTTTGGGCACAAATTTCAGGAAAAGAGTTTTTTATCAGTGTTTCTACTGTAGCTCCCTACATGGGGTTTGTATGGTGGTATTATTACTATTTTTTTACTTTTAACTGCATCTGTGGAGAAGCTTTGTAGTTGGAAGTACCAGAAACATTAAAAATGTGATGTATATATAAATGTACAAAAATGAATGTACAATAAAATATAAAATGTTTTTATTTTTATTTTACACCATGTAAAGTTCATAAAAATTCATACAATAAAATTCACATATAATAATAAACCAATATAAACAAGACAATTTTAAACATATTTGTCTTAATTTGTATGTGGTGTATGTTTTAAAATTTTACTTCAAAAATACATGTTTATGAAAGAAACAAAATAATTGTACAATTGTGTAAATGTAAATATAAAAAATACATTTGAAGGAATCTAAAGAAATAAACTAACACAAAAAGTAAGGCTTAGGTACATATACTATAAAGTAAAATAATCACAGTTTGAATATGTGTTACAATAATTATGTAGATCTATATTGTCAATTAAGAGATTACAAATCTGGAGTGGCAAAATAATTGTTATATCTCAGAATTTGTATAAATTAATAGATTGTCTAACATGGGTATTGGTTATTCTCAGAAATGGGACACCAGTGGTTGTGTTAGAATTTGTCCCAAGTATCAAGTGGTGCTTTAGGTATCTCTATTTGACTGCAGTGATATTACAGTTGGTATCCGAGAGTTTGCCTAAATCAAATGCATATAACAATATCAAACCACTGCTTTAGGGAATTTGGGCTTATGCATATAAACCTACAATTTAGTCTTAATAAATACAATTTTGAACACGAACTAAAATGTTCAACAAAACTAATCAAAACAAAGTCACTCTGAATATGCATTCTTTCCAAGTGAATAAAAAAAGCTTGATAGTGGTCTCTACTAAAAATAGATACTGACGTCGGAGCAGATTCCCCGGATGACTATAATGTGAGCTCAAAAGTAAATGGTCACATGGTTTTCTAAGTTTAAAAATAGCTATCTCTGCAGGGTGGCTTGGATAGGAAATACCTGTTTGTAAAGACGAGTGGTGATTTATGACTGACTGTTCACACAGATCTAGGAAATCAATGAACAGTATTTTCCAAGACCTTTTCAGGTAATAATGGCCTATTTGGTTATTTGAGAAAAAAAATTTTGGTCCAAAACCCAATACCACCATATCTGGATATTTGAAATATCCCAATCTTCAGTCCCTCATTGCATGGGTTTGATTCCCGAGCAGGGCAAGAACTTAAACTTAGCAAGGTGGTCCAGCTGACATATAATGTGCCCATGGTTCTACCCAGACATGTGGAGTCCTCCTCCACCAATAAGCTGGACGTCACCAATATGACAACTGTGCAGGTGCAATGCAACAAAAAAACAGTGTTATCCTGCTACATTTGTTACTAACCCAAATGTTTTCAAACATATTGCTATTAACTATATAGAAAGGTTACTTGACATGTTGCTTTAGACTAGGTAGGAAAAAAGTACATAGTATTGCTGGATGTACAATATGTGCCCAAGGCTGACAAATGTTTGCTTAGCAAGAACCGCTACACCATTTTAATATCCATTAAAGGGGCCTTTTCAGATAGAGCCAAAAACAACATTTTACAAGAAAAATGGTGCTCAAATTAACTTCTGTTGTAATGTATGCAAATAATGCATATTACAGGTAACAAATAGGTGTAGTGATGTAGTTCAAACTTACTAAGGAATAAGGCTTTAGTAACGTTTTGTGCATAATTCTGCATTGTATTTTTCTTCAAATAGAGCCACAAAAAAGTTTGTAATGGGCAGTGTTTTGACTTTAAGTTTAACAGAAAGATGTTCTATCATCTTCAATGTCAGGGTCAGAATAAAACTCCAGTAAAAAGATTTGCAGTAAAATCAGGTCACTTTAAGTCTGATCAAATTCTCGCAGTGTCTCTTTATAAACCCCCTCTGGGAGGGGTATATCAAATATGATTGGTGGGTTTGAGGGCCTGTAATTCACTGTACAAGTAGCAGCGTTGATGTATGTTGTTGTACCGTCTGTGTACATACCATACCCTGTAACAAGAAAGAATAGCAATGCGTCATAAATATTCATGCCATAAAGATAACCTTATTTACATTTTCACTTTGTTTATAGACTACAGAGCTGGCCGGTAGTGTACCTGTGGTTTTAACTATACTTATGTCTGGGTTTTTCTGCCACCAATAATATGCTTATGTTATCAATATGACCATTATTTTGTTGGTGTCATATAACCAAAAACAATTTAAAGAAAGATTAGCTATTCAGTAATGACACCTTTTCTATGTTTAATGATAACAATTCTAACATTGTAGTCATTATATATAAAAACAAAAGAAAGTCCCCTTGTTTCCTGGTTTTACCCACTAACTTCATAAATATGATTGCATATGATGCTGTTTTAAAATCTGTTAACAGGGGTCAACATTGATTTCTTTTTGCACTCATTCAAACAGACTCGTTAGTTTTACCTTTAACCAGACCTTCTCAAAATCAACCAGTCTGGTAAAACTGAAAGCGAGTTCTACTTTATTTCATTTAAAAATTAAAGATTCACAAAATGAAATGACAAAAACAGATTTTTCAGTAAATCCAAACAAAATGTGAAAGCTAACTTTTGGACTTTTTATAGAGGTCTAAGATATAAAAAATCTAGACTACTTTTTGTAAAAATTAAGTGAATAAATTAACATGGCATTTAATAAGATATTTTTTAGATGTTTCTACCCATTTATGAATGCACCTGTCTGAGGGGAGAAATATTTTAGTTTCTTCCATTAGCATTATTTTTCAACTTTAAAACAGATCTTATCAAATTCTAAATTTAAATGATATCAAGGTCGAAATACACTTTTAGAACAATCAAGTATTAAAAATGCCAGTTATTTAATTTAAATATGTCCTTTCTGCCCATTTTCAACACAAATTTCTTTCATTAAAGATTTTTGGACAACATCTGAAATGTCATATGCCTTAACTAAGCTGTGACCAAATCGCTTTAAATTTCATTTTCAATTATATTTAGAATTCTAAAATAGTTCCAATACCTTCATGGATATGACCAAACACATGGTACTTGGGACGTACTCGATGCTGCACTGAGTTCAGCAGATCTACACAGCCTACATGATTACTTCCAGTCTTGAAAAGTGTTCCCCGATTTACATCATCTCCAATTCCTGTAATAAAATTTCTCAAGGGTTAGAGAAAATTCAGAAAGTTTTTAGACAACTTCATATTTTACTGCTTGATTAGAGATAAAGCTGGCATGTAGCATTAGATTAAAGTATTTTTATGTAACTCTTTATTAGTCAGTATCTATAGCAAACACAAGTGAACTGAAAGAGATGGGACTATCATGGGGTGAAGCACTGCTGATTGCATCTGACAGGGTGAAATGGAGGCAGAAGGTTGATACCTTATGTCCCTCTAGGGATGAAGAGGATAAGTAAAGTAAATAAGTATCTATAGCAAAGCAAAGGCAACCCACAACAAATCTATTTTAAAAATACAAATTATTGCATAATGTTACAGTTGTTATGTTACATCATCTGTGATGGCATATTTTTTTTGTTTTGAACTATAACATCGGTACAAATTATAAGCAGTGGAGTAGGTACAATATAATTATGGACCTTGGGCAATCACCAAACAAAATACGAGGGTCTGTGAAAAAAAGGAGACAATTGGCAAACTGTTTGCAGATTAGATATTTATCCATTGCACTAAGATTTGGGGAGAAAAAAAACTATTTTAATAATGATGTATCAAATGGATCTATAATCTTTAGTCTTCCTCCATCTAAAAAAAAGCTAGATTTGGCCATAATTGTGTTGCTGTGATGTATTGAAAACCACACATACCACAGGGTGGTCCGTGTGTGATTAGGATGTCCGTTTCATTAGGAATCTTGTCCCATGTTGCCAGACATTGCTTAGAGCCTCGCTCAAATCCAAACCCCCAATGGCCACTCTTGATTGACCTGAAGCAGTTAAAATACAGATTTTAGACAGAATTTAAAGTGGTGTAAATTGATCACAGCTGACTAAATTTGCATTGCTTTTCTTTCTGCACTTTTTGCTCAAAAGGCATAACTTTGTTTTAAAAAAGTCTGCAGATCACTAGATTATATGTGAACAAGCTGTCCATTACAATACTATGTTGTGATTAGGTTGAAAGAAGCAATTGTGACAAAAGCATTATGACAGTTTTCACTTTATTTATCACCTTTTTAAAATGCCAAATGACATAGAAAAAAGTCATGCAGTTAAATTAGTTCATGTGTATATATCAGTCATAATAAATACACAATATGAATCAAGACCTATGTAATTTAAATGTTACATGCAAGTTGTGTGGTTTTATTTGTCATGTACATACACTAAACTGTGATCAGGTCTCTAAATTAGTAACAAATATTCCAATCCCATTTTACTCCACATAGTTTGGGCAAGTAGGAAGTTCTCTAGCAGAACATTTTGTTCAGTAAATATCTTGTACTATTTGACCTCTAACTTACGGTATTGCTATAAAATGATGAGGAAACTATTATTGAATCAAACAGTTCAGCAGATACTGTATGTTTGTTTTTGTTGTTACATACATTGGACAATGGGTAAACTTACAACTACTTTTGGTGACACAGTCCAGATAAAGGTCTAAATACCAAATGCAGATCAGCTGGAAGATTGCATATAACAATCTATCTTCCACTTGATTTAAGGGTTTGAACATAATCAGAAAGATAATAAAAAAACAGTTACCATGGAGATCCATAGATATTTATGCCATAGATCTGGACGGAGCAGTCCTGAAGGTAAGTACAGTTGGTTAGTGTCTCTCGAACATTGAATGCGTCGGCATCATCTAGATTATATTCATCAGAATAAAATTTCCTTCCACACCATTTTTTCATGAATGCCTCATCAAATGTCTTGTCATGGTTACCAGCAATGACTATTTTATGTTTGTGAGGAAGGGTCCCTGCAAGAGAAATTTGGCAAAATAAAAATTGGGAGTTCGATCAGAAGGTTTAAGGTTTTCCTACCAGATAAACATTAAGAACTTAGTTCTTGGGCAAAGACTATTTACAACACATTTCCCTTGGTAGCTGATACCTGGGTCATGATTCTACCCAGGACTATTTACGACACATTTCCCATGATGGCTGCTAGCTGGGACATGATTCTACCCAGGACTATTTACGACACATTTCCCATGATGGCTGCTAGCTGGGTCATGATTCTTCCCAGGACTATTTACGACACATTAACCATGATGGCTGCTAGCTGGGTCATGATTCTACCCAGGACTATTTACGACACATTTCCCATGGTGGCTGCTAGCTGGGTCATGATTCTACCCAGGACTATTTACGACACATTTCCCAAGGTGGCTGCTAGCTGGGTCATGATTCTACCCAGGACTATTTACGACACATTTCCCATGGTGGCTGCTAGCTGGGTCATGATTCTACCCAGGACTATTTATGACACATTTCCCATGGTGGCTGCTTGCTGGGTCATGATTCTACCCAGGCCAATATACTACACATTTCCCTTGGTGGCTGCTAGCTGGGTCATGATTCTACCCAGGACTATTTACGACACATTTCCCATGGTGGCTGCTAGCTGGGTCATGATTCTACCCAGGACTATTTACGACACATTTCCCATGGTGGCTGCTAGCTGGGTCATGATTTTACCCAGGACTATTTACAAAACATTTTCCATGGTGGCTGCTAGCTGGGTCATGATTCTTCCCAGGACTATTTACGACACATTTCCCATGATGGCTGCTAGCTGGGTCATGATTCTACCCAGGACTATTTACGACACATTTCCCATGGTGGCTGCTAGCTGGGTCATGATTCTACCCAGGACTATTTACGACACATTTCCCATGGTGGCTGCTAGCTGGGTCATGATTCTACCCAGGACTATTTACGACACATTTCCCATGGTGGCTGCTAGCTGGGTCATGATTCTACCCAGGACTATTTATGACACATTTCCCATGGTAGCTGCTTGCTGGGTCATGATTCTACCCAGGCCAATATACTACACATTTCCCTTGGTAGCTGATACCTGGGTCATGATTCTACCCAGGACTATTTACGACATATTTCCCATGGTGGCTGCTAGCTGGGTCATGATTCTACCCAGGACTATTTACGACACATTTCCCATGGTGGCTGCTAGCTGGGTCATGATTTTACCCAGGACTATTTACAAAACATTTTCCATGGTGGCTGCTAGCTGGGTCATGATTCTACCCAGGACTATTTACGACACATTTCCCATGGTGGCTGCTAGCTGGGTCATGATTCTACCCAGGATTATTTACGACACATTTCCCATGGTGGCTGCTAGCTGGGTCATGATTCTACCCAGGACTATTTACGAAACATTTCCCATGGTGGCTGCTAGCTGGGTCATGATTTTACCCAGGAGTATTTACGACACATTTCCCATGGAAGCTGCTAGCTGGGTCATGATTCTACCCAGGACTATTTCAACACATTTCCCATGGTGGCTGCTAGCTGGGTCAACATTAATATGCCTGCATGTGTCCATTGAAGTTAGTTTAAGTTGTTTAGCAGCAATTTCCTAAACAATAGAAATACAATAGACTAAAAAGTGATGCAACACTACTGATTAACCCATCCTAAATATAAGATTATATTTTGAAGAACAGCATGTTTGTATTTACTCCAGTGATATGAGGTAATATTCTAAACTATTTTTCACTGTTATTTAAAGCCATTATAATAATCTTTCCAATAGCGGGACATATTGTTGTGCGGTTTAATAATAGTACTAGAAATAGTATGTGTCCACAATTCAAAAGCTGTAAAATGCTTGCCTGGAATGAAAGGGAAAGTAAAAGACAAAAATGTGAGGAAGCAAAAACACTCTGTGTGTATGTGTGTGTGGGGGGGTGTGAGTGTGTGTGGGTGGGTTAGGGTGCACACGCATGTGTATGTGTGTGTGTGCATGTGCATGTGTGTGGCATTCAAACTGGGGACCTTTTTTATGCATGCAGCTTTCAACACAACCTATGTTTTGATTTTTATTGGTTTCAATCTGCTCTTATTATCTTGTATTTAAGGCAGACTCAGGGTTGTGTCAGTCACTCTTGATTTGATCAGTCTTTTGTGTTACAAATTGGCCAACTATAAACAAGTTGATTTAAAGTCAATCTACAAAATAAACCTTTACCCAAGTATCTTAATCATGTCCTTTATGAACCATAAACAGTGTATGACTGATTTGATTATTAAACATTCTTGGTCTAGCAGTTGGTCCGTTGGACTCCAGGCTGGGGGTGGGGTTTACATTTGTTATTTTCTGGGTATTAATTCTACCCCAAGATGTGGACAGTCAAAGGACATAAGAACTGTACCCCAATCGACTATGGAAACAAAGAGGATTTAATCACACACACAAACAACACATTTCTAATCCGGTTTTAACTTACCCAGAAAGTCATTGAACATCTTGACCTCCTTGGGATGTCCGAACATTGAGAAATCACCTGCATGAAGCAGTACATCTCCCTCCGGTATTGTGTAGTTCTGGTCTTTCTCCACTCTACAGTGTGTGTCGGATACACACACAAATCTCACTGCATCATTTTGAACAGGTGTGCTAATATCCATGACTTTAATTCTTGTCTGAAATTGTTCATGATTGGCTCGCTGGCGCCAGGCTTTGTTCGGAAGGCGTGAGTTTGGGTCAGCATCTATAGAGCCAGATTGATCATCATGCGAAAATCGTAGTATCCCTCGAATGGATCCCACAATTCCTCGTACTTGTTGCATTATGGAAAAAAAATCTGGTTGTGTAGCAGTTTTATTTTTGTCACTTATTTCTAACTGATTTTTGGTGGTATATAAAAACGACATTAAAATAGTGAAATTTCACTATATTGAACTACAAGTATATTAACTGTCATTTAAAATGACTGGTTTATGTATTTTATTCTTTATTTAAAATGACAATGCACACTGTACAAGTTTATAAAATTGTGTTCTAAAAAGACCTTCTGTCATTCTTACTTACACAAAAAAGTCCATTTCATCAACATAAACATTCCAAATTAAACCCTCACTCAATTTTACACTCCACTTCACTAATATGCTGATAGATTATAAGTGACTGCGACTTCTTTCTCCAACGTACTTAATAAAGTCACACCAGCACTTCGAAATTTTATGTTGTTTAGTTAATGATGCAGATGCTTTCAGACGATATGTGTCACACTTTCTAAATCAAATAGATATGTGTCACTATTTATTCCAACTAGACAAAAAACACGCTGGCTATATGTTAACTGAGCACAAAGGGCAATGGCTAAAAATAACTGTGACAGGTATCATGTACAACATACATGTATGTACTAGGATAAATTGTGTGAGAATTGATTACGAATTATAGCCAGCACACATAAAAAATGCATTATTTCGGCTAATGCATTTCAAAACAAATATTTCATGAATAAAACAGTTGCATTTATACACATACGTTGAAGTTATTTCATTACACACTACGCATACACATTTATTTACTATTGTCATGATTATTGTTGACAGCCATTTGTTTACATCGATACGGTGTCAATGTAAAATATGTCTCGTGTGAATGGCGAAGGCCACAGCTGGATAAAGTACTTGTGCATACTTTTATTAACATTTCTTATTTGATTGCTTGCGTGATGTTTGCAAAATATGAAGAAAAGAATGATCTCAGTGCAAAATGGTTTAAATTCATCATTATTTATATTAACAATGATCCTTAGATATATTAACCATTTTAAAATGTTTGTTAAGAATAGGCTATATTATCTGTACTTGCAATCCTGGCAAAATATAGCAAATGATTTACCTAAATGATTAATTTATAGTGATTATAAGAAAAACTATAGCTATAAAATAGATCTACTGTATGCTGTGTTAGAACTGTGGCATTGGACGCCATATCTTTATTTTTGTTATTTGTTGAGATTATAATCTGATGCATGTTATGTCATAGTTAAAAAAATTTAATACTTTGTTAATTCAGTCTTTTGGAGGCATAGTTTGTCAAGTTTTTTTTCACGTTTGGGATCGTAACATTTGACCATTATTCAACGTATTTTATCCATTATAAACTCCCATCTACATAATACTATTACTGCATGTGGCGGCTGATGGTGAATTTAAAAAAAATGTTGTGCAGATCACATTACAATATAGTTGTCTCTTTTAGTTAATGTCACCATGCTAAGCCTTGTATTTGTGTGTCCATATGTTGTGTACATGTGTATATATGCATTGAAAACGTTATATTATGTCTAGATGCCAAGTACATACATACCTATATGCTGCATCATACCCATCTATATGCTATGTACATGTGTCTATATGCCATGAACATGACTGATTATGTTATATGCCCTGTATATACATACCTATATGCTGCAACATACACGTCTGTATGCTATGTACAAACTTAAATTGTGTCTAGGTTGCTTATAACTTGTTCTTATCAACAAGCAGATTTTCATAAAGTCAATTGAATTCTAATTAATTGTAGATCGCCCCTTTTTAAGTTATCACTGCTTGGATCAAGCTGAAGGACGTGTGGTGGAGTCTTCCAGCAGAACTGCCATGTGCCAGTTATTTTACCCAGACAGGTGTGCTTCTTCAACCACAAAAGCTGTCACTATGACAAGAATGTGTCACTGTGATATACTTCAAAAGCCAAACAAAAACTTCAGTGAAGAAACAATTCACAATGTTTCCCAAATTGTATAGTTGGATATACATGTATGGTGGTGGTGTTTTTAAATAACCATGTAAATGTTTAGACTTTTTATTTTAATTGTAGCCATTTCTAGAACAGAATATATATATAGCCATTTCTATCTATCGTTATTGTACACACTTAATTTTTTTTGCAATGGCATAAACTATGGCATTGAAAGTGTAAGCGTTACTTTATGGAAACGGTACTATGTGAAAAGACGATGGGTTGGAATGGTTAAATAATGTGGATATAAAAGAACAACACAACATATAGTTTATCACTTTCATTGCCGATTAACAAATTACATTCACATTGTGCAGCCATAAAATATTAACATTAATAATTACTCTCCAGAATATCTTGTTTGTAAATTCTCAAGATAACTTCTTAACTGATAAAGTTTCTTTTTCCAAGATTTTACAGCAAGATACATATTTAATTATCTACACAAAAAACAGCTTTGTTTATCCTCTGATGTAAACAGATTCTTTGGTTCCTTCTCAATCTTAACTAGGATCAGCTTGTAAAAATACCCAGCTGAACTGATTGAGCAAATAAACAACCAACAACCTTTCAGCGAAATATCTTGTTTACCATGATATAGTACTGACTATGAACACCTGAAAAAAATGTCACACCCAGTCCAAGTATAATGATAAACAGGTTCATCAGTTGTCGAAAACCCTTGTTTTAAAGCATTTTATTGAAAGCTGACACTGTGCTTAAGAATTAAGTTCAGTAAATTTTATTATTAACAGCTTTAGGCTAAACCACATCTTAACATGACTCGAGATCACTTACTGTCTTACGATGTCAAAATTACATTAAATTAAATAATTACAATTTGGATACTGTAATTAAAATAAAAATGTACATTAAATAAAACAGATAAAATCATTTCATATTCATAAATACCTCCCCCTCCCACAGAAATTCATTAAGGAAAAACCCACAACATCTTTTAAGATCAACAGATGAGGGATTTTAAAGTATTAAAAACAAAAACGTTCAACTTAAACAATACCGTCATGATATTTCATTGGAATTCTGTACAGTGTGATGAAATCACACTTCGTCTTTACACACAATATGATTCTGTACAAAAGATTTAAATAGATATCAATAACAATCATAGTCCAGCCACCCCACAGTCGACAAAAAAAACAACTGAAATATGGGACAAACACCTGTACGACTATTTACACCAAAGGCAAATTTCATTATATATGTTAAATAATCTACACTCTCTTTATAATATATCCTTTGCAAATAAGTCTGGTATTATATTTTAATACATTAACACCCTTCTAATAATTACTTTCTGACTAATGACATCAAGGCCCAAATGACAAATCCCACAGACCTTGAGCAAATTTTGAATTTATGTTCACCAAACTAGAATAGCTACTGTTATCTTTATAATCACTAAACAAACCTAGTAACTTTACCATATTACCTACCTTCTAGCTTACAATAACCTAGTATAATACAATTTTTCAGCTGCCTTTAAATGTAAATTGAAGCAAGTAAAAAGGAGTATGCAAGAGACTGTTAGCTCAGTAAGTAAATAATTTGCCTTGTTTGCTGGAGCTTTAACTCTCTAAAACTTAATGTAAGTCATCTCTTAACAGGCTTTGAACAAGATTCAAGAAAATTAAAAAACTGCACAGCAATAAGTATTAGACTCAATTACAACAGGTCACCATGACTACACAGACTCATTAAACTATCCTTACATGGACAAGCCATGCATTTATTCAAGCACAGGACAGTTTCAGTCTTCTTTTCAGAACTTTTGAAGACTTGTGGCTTTCTTAAACATGCACAGATCTAGCATTAGGACGTTCATACCCAGTACTAAAAATCTTTGTAACCTTTTTTTGTCTCAATATACATAAGCTCGAAATAGCATATAGATTCACACTTAGCAATCAACATTTACAAAAACCACTCCATCTCAATGCTTTCTCAAATCTTCTGGCCCTATCAATATGCTAAGACCTCACCTCAAGTCAGGCACTGGAAGGTATTAAAATCTCATTTTATCACTATGAGACATAAACCCAACACATTAATTTATGACCCAATTTCACTTTTCATTCAGCCAAGCACTATCATTCATTTCCTTGGAAGTACTTAATCCCTATTGCATTACTATGTCCTCTATCAATTACTGATGCCAGTTCAGGTTGAATCATGTGTTGTAGGTGGATGGTTCGGATCATACACTTGTGATGAGAAACCCAGTCCGACACCTCTCTGTGTATGTGTGGTCATACGAGCAAACTCGTACTCCTGATCAAGTCTCTGAAACAGCTCAGCCTGTCGTCGTTTCTGCTCTTCTGTCATGTTCTTATCAACTGTTGACATGTCATTCAATCCTTCTTTCATACCCATCAATTTGCGGAACTTCGAAGTAGCCTTGTCATCGTCAGCAACATACGCAGATTTCCACTGGCTTTCAATTTGATCCTGCAATTAAATTTGGCAACAACATTTCTGTTAGACAGCTGTATATGTTAACAATTCCTACTAAGTATTCATTATTTGCTAATAAAATCATACAATGAAAACAAGATATATATATATAAATATATCTCTAAAAGCTAATACAGTTTGTTAGGTACCAGTTAAATTTCCACAGAAACTATGCATATTCCTAGTTAAGTGTTGGTCAGACTACACAAAATTAGCCAACTCTAGCATGAAATTCAGGAATTTAAAAATCATATCATTTTAGGCAAATATACATCAAATACAACTACAACTAACAGGGAAAGCTAGGAACAAAAGAATCTAATGACCAGAACATCTAAAAAGCAAAAATGTAAAATTATCACTATAAACAAAGAAAAATTAATGTATAATTCTCAGTTTATATTAACAAAACAATAGTATACTTACATCTTTCTCCTTTTGTTTCTCATCAGGTTTCTTAGACCAGAGTAGTTTTCGTTTCTGGACCTGCTCTGCATACTTGAGTGGGTTTACAGCAGCTGGATTGTAATACTTGGGCACTTCCACCCCTGTTAACTCCTGTGCCTGTAACAACAATTCATGTGCTTGTTACATTTATATTAACATACTTTGCTTACTTCAATGTGTTCAGAGTTGCAGGGTTTGCTATTTCCAATGCTGTCAACTCTTAGGCCTATCTAATTAATTCAAACACTGTTAGGATTGATTCCACATACACGACATCAAGAGAATATAGAATAATCAACATGAATAAAAGTACCATCTGGAAATTGACTACAGTCCTCTTGATTACCAGTCAAGCGCTCTTCCATGTTATATCTTGCATGTAATAATAAAGTTGCTTCATCAGGGATTTTTAACCCTGCCATTTCTGTTGTTATTTTTATCAGTGTTTAGATGTGAACTTTTTGGGCAAAGAGGGACATTGGCATTTGAGTTATTTATTTCATTGGCAAAAAAACTATTTGATCAGCATGATTTTATGAGCTGTAATTAACTGTTATTTTTTTCAAGTTTTCTCACAACAAAAAAATCTTTTTTAATGAGCAGAAATGCTGTGAGCTTGTAGAATGAGTTGCCAAATTGTCACTTCTGACTCCATGGCACAAAGGTGTAGGTTCAAGTCCTGGTCAGGGAAATGGGTATTTCTCTGTGCGGAAAGGTCACCAAGGTGACCAAGATTACTGAGTTGAAGCATTGTGGGCACATCATTTCTTTATAGATCAGAACAACATCACAGTCAATGCTCTGACCTTGATCACAGCACCACTGATACCAAAACAACATGGGTCATCGTCTAGATCAATGTCCCTAGTTAAGTTGACAACACAAAACATTCACAAAACATTTCTTCTTCAAGGGATCCTAATTATCCCCCTTAATTGGAGATTAGCTTACCTTTTTATGCATGGCAGCCATGGTCTGCATGAGGACCATCTGAGGTGTGACCGATTCACCACCAGAGATTTTCACTCCCTTCAGAAGGTCGGCTGGTCTTAGGTGATCTCCCAGCTTTCTCACAGGCACATCTGCACTCACTGATTCTGTACACAAACATGAAAGAAAATGCCATCTAACTTTGCACTTATCAAATTTGTTTTTGTTTTATTTTTTGTTTCATCTTACAGACACATAAATGGTCCTATTAGTGAAGTCCAGCTAATTATTGGATGAGGAAGACGCCAAACATATGTCAGGTGCATTGCAGATTAGCTTTAAAAACCTACCCACCTGAAAGTTTTTGCCCCTATCTGGACCCGATTCTAGTGAAGGAAAGAGCATTATATTTATCATTAAAGCAAGAGCTGTCAGCAGACCGCGGGCTACACTTCAGAGGAATAACTCTGCCAAAATTACCCAACCTTTTGATGGGTTCCACTTGGTAAACAAGTACTTTAAAAGTTTCAAGTGAATATCTTATGGAATAAACCTTAATTAAACTGGTTAATTAACACTGGCAAGGGCTTTTGACAATATATCCAATTTTTATCTTCAAGAAGTGGAGCTAAAAATATCTAGGATAGGAGAAGGAAAGGTAGGAAGTCACATGAACACATGGATAAGGAAAGAAGATATAACTTAATTCTTAGCTTCCAAGTATCCTAAACCCAAATATCTGTTTCTACACACCTGAAGCATAGAAACCCTTTAAACTGGAAGCCATTAATGGGCTAATAAAATATTTTATATAACAACCACAACTGTAATCAACAGGAACCTTTACCTTTCTCCCCAGCAGCTGCTGCAGTTGCTGCCGCCTGTTTACTAGCATTAAGGATGTCCTTTCTCATCTGTTCTTTAAAGGACAGCTTGCGTCCCATCACAGGACTTCTGCTCCTTAACCTCTCACGACTCCTGCTCCTAAAAGAACATTATCCTTAGTTGTGATACACATTGCTCTGTCAAAATTCTGGTCATTTGCAAAATAAACATGAAGAAATGCTGTACATTTATTTAACACAATGTAATCACTGGACAACTGCTTCTAACTCTCTGTTAGACTTCAGCTACTTGGAAAAAAAACCCACATTAAGTACATTTCACCAGTACAACACTTATGTGGACATGATGTCAACATCTAATCCAGCTGTAATTATCTGATAAGGTACTGACTGTAGAAAATCTTTTTAATTTTACTTCTTTAAGTAACAAAAAACAACAACATGTAACATGGCTCTTAACAGACAAAACGTTACCTTGATCGCCTCTCTTTTTCTGGACTTGACCTTCGACCTCGACTCCTACTCCTGTGTTTGTGTTTCTTGTCTCTACTCTTTCTATCACGGCTGCGACTCCTCCTGTGATCCCTTTTATCCTTTCTATCCCTGCTACGACTGCGACTGTGTTTTTTCTCACTTTTTCTATGCTCTTTGCTTCTGCTTCTTTTCCTATCTGAGTGCCTGGATTTTTTATCCTTATGTCTGTGTTTGTCTCGGGAAGAATGATGTTTACGGTTGTGGGATCGTGATCTACTCCGATGGTGTCTCTTCTTGGATCTAGAGGAACCACGCTCACCATGCTGTGGAAGAAAAAGAAAGGATCAATTACATTCGCTCTGTATTCTAAGAGCTCCAGGTAGCGGGGAAAATTTCATAAATAATTTTCTCCTGTAAACCCTATTCTTCTGAGGTTTATTAGAATCGGTGTGATGATACAATGTGATTCATTTGTTTGTCCCTCCACCATCTTTAAGATATCAGTAGACAAAATTAACATGAAGCATATATAGTGCTGTATTCACTGTAAACAGCACACCATGAACAGTGGTATCATAACACTGGACAGACCAGTTATGGAACTACCCATATATTTGCTTGGGAATAAGCAATCATGCTATAGCACTTTAAAGATAGGTATGCTGCAGTAGGAGTCCTGTACCACAAGTCTGTTCTTTCAGTGCAAACAGGTCTTGTGCTAGACATTTTAAATGGGTGCAAACACTATAGGGTTTGGCTGTGAATTAATTTGCAACATCAATTTCAGACTGACTCCAAATATCTGGTGATCTGTAATTATGGTAGAGTAAGTATCGTTTAAAATTTACAGAATTGAATAATGAATGCAACTAATGCATTGTTTGCCTTAAATTGTGCAGAATTATAACAAATTTTACCATCCTGTTTTAATTTATGGATATCTTTCATATTTAAACCTGGACATGAAATGATCTTAATTTAGATATCATCAAACTAAAAAATATGCCATATCCTCTTTAAAAGTGGTCAGCTATTAAGTACAATGTGGAAACAAATGATTGCAAAAGAACTAAACATGTTACTTGGTTGGTTTGACTCAAAACTCCCTGAAATTTTATAGTCAACCTAATTAAAACCAATTTTTCTCTTTTTTCTGCATATCATTTTATCAACTTATTTCAAAGTTTCCTCCAAAAATGTATACAGTTAATTCTGCTCTTTTGCATGCATAACTTTCCATGACATATTTATGCTAATAACTGGAATATATTTTAAACCAAAAATCATTATAGGAGTACAATTTTAATGTGCTTATTTTGTTGTCAGTTGCTGCAACTTTATTATTATTTACTCTCAGCCAGTGTTTCCTTAAAAAACCTGTCAATCATACATCTATTATAATTTCATTATATGATAATTTTTGAGCCTGCTATTATTTACTTGAAAATCCAATTAAAAAGTTGATTATTTTCTATATATATTTTTTGTGACAGCAAAAGAAGACCCCACCTTTTTATATGTCGTAATGCAAGGTGCTTTTTCCAGATGATAATTTTAATGGCTCTGAAGTGAAATAGATTAGCATTTACTATGATGTAAACGTTTTTTTTTCTGCATAATTTTGGTTTTATCAACAAATCCACTGACATTGATTCACTAAGATATGATAAGTGGTGATTGATTTTAACATCTGATAATTAGATATTCATTCCTTTTTGTGATGATATGTTGCAATGTGTGCTAATAAAATGTAGAAAAAGCAAAGTTAGTTCAGACAAGTCATTTGTTCAGATGAGTGAATTTGAAAATAGCTTGCCCAAATGATCCAGTGCTAAAAAAGTTGATGTTTAGCCATGTTTATTCTTGTGAATGAAACTGAAACAAAGAAAAATGGTTTTGTTTCAGGAAGATGATCAAAGTATTCTTTCTCAGTTCATTTTTAACCTGCAGTCCACAGATGGTACTACTATCCAGACCAGTCTAGGCGCTTCTTCAACCAATAAATAACTGGACATTGTCAATGTAACTATAATTGAAACAAAACAACAAGAAGAACATCAGTTCATTTTTAGTTGCATTATTTGCTAGACTATTCTTTAACTCTTTCAACGCTGTAGTGGCTGATCGGCGACTTACCCTCTTAATGTCGTTGTCGCCAATTGGCGACCTGGATACATACCGGGTTTCACTTAATAGAAATCTATTATTAGACCACTTTATGATAATGTCGTAAACAGAACAACCCGGAAGTGAAGAAAACATTTTTCAGTATTTTTAAGTGTTTTTTTCCACATTTTTTCAGGATATATCGCGGCAAGAAATGACTGCATTTTTGCCTAAACATGGCTGGAGCATTGAATCAGATTATGAAAGAATCTGACTCAGGATCAGAGTTAAAAATGTCCGATGACGCAAGTTACTGTTTGGAATGAATCTCTCCTTTGTTATTGCAGATGATTTTCAAAAATTTATACTGTTTTACGTTATTTTCTTTATATATAAATGTCATTTTGGGTGTTATATAATATATTATTTCATATGGAATACTTACATAATATTGTTATATTTTCTTTGCATTGTCAATAATCATGTCTTCGTTTTTTTATAAGATGTTGAAGATATATTTAATGTTCTAATCTGTACAAAAGTTACCTGATTTCATAGCACAAATATAGTTTATACATTATTTAATATATATCAAAATGGTCATATATAAGTTATATGAACATTTTCTTGATTTATAATATATCTTTAAAAATAAGAAAGTTAAGGCCAATTAAGTAGCAGTACCATATTTTTTTAAAAATTTCCCTGAATTATTTGGTGCTCAGCGCCAAAAGAGTAAAGCTTAAAGCTGAAGTATATCCAAAACTGATGACAGCATATGAGAAGTAATTGTCACTCACCTTTGACCGGGACCTGTCACTATTGGTTCTTTTTCTGTGTCTGGATGACTTTGACAATTCTTCATCTCCCTCTTTACTTTCGGCCAAAGGAGCCACTTCTGCCTCAGCAATCTCCTGAATTTAAAATAATATATAAACTAGAACAGTATTATGATGGCTTACAAATAACCCCAGCCACTTCCTTTTTGTACATTCTCTCTAAGGTCTTAAATATTGTAAAAACGGACAAAAGCTCCTGCAATTTTCATCTGATCTTATTGAAAAAATGAAAAAAAAGCAGGTGTACAGGTTCCCATGGTTCTGTTAAGTTTCACCGAAATTGACAAGAAGGGAGAAGAAGCCTGGACAAGACTGTGTCCGCAGACAAATGAACCAGTTCAATTTTACCTTCATCCCCCAATTTCACTATAGGGGATTAATGAAACTTAAGTTTTGTTGTTAGAACACAACACATTTTAAGTGACGTCCAGGTTTAGTCACTCCTCATGCTATTATCTTCTTGATCCTGATCAAATCTGGCTTAGCAAATATTAGTTACAGGTAGAGAAATATTAATGTCTCAGTAGAACCACTCTACACTGCAGGACATCTGGAAGACGCACGCACACACATTGTGAAGGAATGGAGATTACCATGTGCAACTAGATAAGGAAGTATTGCACTTTGAAGACTTTCGGATAAAAAACAAACAAACAATGTAACATACCTTCTCTACTATTAAATGCAACTTTATACAAATTTAAGTCATTTTTGTTGTGCTCATAACTAGTAAACAAAATCAGCCCGGATTTTAAACATAAGTTGATAAAATTCTCCTAACTAAAACAGTCTGCTTTTACTTAGTTTGACCAGCAACAGTCAAGTATGTATTTCAGATGATTATTGTCATCTCTAACTAAGACATGTCTTACATACGTACCTTTAGTCTCTCTTCAACTGTTGATGTTCCCTCTGAAACACTGGCTCCCTGCAGGTCAGGTGGATCACTGGTGTGTGAGCGTACACTGTTTACCGGAGACAACCGAGGTGGGGACGGACTTCTTGCAGCGGGCGAGCCTGACCGAGACGTAGAGGAAGAACCAGAACTGGAGGATCTGTCAGTAGAACTGGATCTGTCACGCTCCTTCACTTTCTGAAAGATTAAATGTTACAGGCTGAACTTTTAGACAGATTCTTTTTTAATGTAAGTTTGGTAGATTTTATGCAAGATAAGCAAACACAAAAGAAATAAGGCCATGCATTATATTGCATTCACATAACTTCAAATATTAAAGTTCTGAGTACACAGATATAAGCTAGTGATACAAGCAACACCATGTCAATTTTTTTAAGAAAAATATCCTTAAAATAGGATAGCATTAATTGGTATAAGGACATATGGATAATAAAAGAAATGATAGAGATGGACAAGAAAATAATTCAAGGAACATCATGGTAACATATAGGTATGTGTGCAAACTGAATTAAACAGCTTATCAAAATTCATTTAAACAAAATACATGTCAAACTATGCAATATGCTGAAGAATCTGATTAAAAAAATTACATCAATTGCACATATGATTGTAAACGGCACAAAATGTTTTTTTCTTCACTTTTTTATGTTATATATTTCTGATTCATACTTTTTAAGTCAATTTTATTTTTTATTTTATAATGCATTAATATAGTAATGTTCATATGAAATACTGTATTTCCATTAAAGTATCTATTTAAACCAAAGTGGTAAAGATATGTAATCCCTAAAGTTTCAGTTATAAACAAATTTTACATTTGTATATACATCATGTACATCAATAAATACTTATTCCTTGTCATGTTATAGACAACTCAATCCCCCATTATTAGACACGCTTCCAGCCGAATCCCCGTGGTCCATCCAGGCTACTTACCCGTATCCCTGTTGCATCGCTTCACGATAGATTTGATGTTGTCATCGGTCGAACAAATAAGCTTTTCTGGATACCTAAGATATTTAACAAGTAGGCGTGTCAGACAGTGTTCTTTCAGAAATCATTTCTACACCATGGCATAGCATTGCCACAACATTAAAACAATCATTTCTTTTATTTGTTACAAATATTCCACTAAATGAAAGTGATTTTCTTTTCTTTCTGCAGTGAATTCAGTGCATTGCCCAACCTTCCAGGAAACAAATGAGACACATTTGCTGAGATTTGTCAGTCTGTCAAAATATTAGAAAATTTAAGCAAGTTTTCTGGAAGGTTGTGCAGACTAGAAGAAATGAAGACATAGTTTCACTGTTGCTAGAACAAATGTAACGAGAGTGTATCCTTCCCTTCAACCTCTTCTGGATTTAAATTATAACAATAACCTGTGATGTCTTCACTTCAACAAAAATACCAAGAAAACATGATAGCTATAAATCCATTTTCAAGATCCAAGCCTTCAGCTTTGTATGAACCCCTTGGAAAGTGAAGACATATCAACAAAATGACAAACAGTACAATACATTGCGTCCCCAAATGTCTTCATCCTTCCAAGGGGCGATAGGTGGTGACATACCTTTCTCATTTTGAAGAAGGCATCATCTTCTTCCACTTGACTTTTCACAGGTTTATCTTCATCTATCAATTGTCCATCATCTATTTATGGAGTAAAAACATGTTATATTAAGACAAATGGGTATTAATGAATTCTCTACTTAACTAAATCATGGTTGCTTGAAAATAACTTAATATTGCAATGAAAAGCATTGCATCTATATATATATAGGTAACCAGGTGTTTTAAATATACTTAAGCCTGTTACCTGTACATGTATATTACTTGCTCAGGATAACACCGTGCACCTGTGATCAGTATTGACCACTGTGACCAGTATGTTACATAATATATGGATTGGTATGGTTGAGTGTATGAGAATGTTCTTTTAAGGGTGAGTGAAATTCATGAATGTAATGTGTGTTTGTACTTGTTGTAGTTTAAATACTGGGAGTCCTGATTTCAATATATTCATTCTAGGCTATATTTTTACAGAGTATGAATATAATATTGGATTACTAAAGAAACACAGTTGATTAGTTTCTCATACCCTATTTACCTGTAGTAATCAAAATATCCCCATTACGATTGGTTTCAATAGAACCTTTTAAATATACATATACTGAGCGACCTGCATGTGTCAAACCTTATTGAAACCCCACTTACATATATATATTTTATAAAAACTTTATTATAAGTAGCTTTGCTTAGGCATTGGGTGTCAAACTTTTTATCATAAACAGCATGATCTAAATTGATGTTACCATTTTCATCCTCACTGCTTTCCGATGACTGAACAACAGATGCCAACTCTTCAGTGTTCATGTTTTGATTTGGCTTTGACTTCATCCCTGGGTAAGCTATCATCCCATCCACAAGGTATGAACTGCTGTTGACAGGCTTGCTTGAATCTGCACCTGGCGCTATCATCTTCTCGAAAGACAGCCATTCATCCTCCAATGCATCTGCTGGCTTGTTGTCTAAATGGCTGTCACTCTGAAATATAAAAGGAACATGTTTTCTTTTCATAGACCAATCTGAGGCTGGTTTTAGTCAAACACAAATCCATAAAAAATCAAGGCATTATACCCGCTCATGTGATAGAGCTTTTAAAATGACCTTCTTACATAGCCAACTATTGAATAATGGCGATAGGCTTCAAAATATTGTCTACAGTAGACACTGTGTTTCAATGCGATTGTTAAAAAACCGTATTGTTGTCGTAGCCTACTTCCGTCTATGGAAAAATTATAGTGTCTGTCATTTAGGACAAACGGTGTTCATGAATCAAAACAATTGATCGTGAACACAGGACACGCCAAGAATTAGATATATTTGTCACATTAAAAGTGTCAACAGACATTTATTTTAACTATTAACAAAGCAATCACCTGTTTTGGACTTGCAGCAGTGGAACTATCATCGTTGTAACTCGCGAGTAACTCCATTTTATTCGCTTCGTTGTAATGTTCTTGGTTCTGACTTGTTGGTCACGTGCCAAGTATGCAAATGAGGTGTATAGTGCGGTTTACTTTTTATTTTTTTAAAATGAAATACAAATATTTGCTATTCCGTTATTGTTTTCGGCTAAATATAGTTTAAAGTAGTAACATATGAATTTTTATTTAAATGAAAAATATGGTACTCTTTATTATTGTTTTATCATACACGACGTTGTTGACCCGTAAGTGTAATTTAAAATCCGGAGATGTAAGTTATTACCCTGCGATTTGATTGGCCAATGGAAAATTCACCGGAAGTGTGGGAAATTCAAAACAACAAAATATGTTTTCGCTTTAAATTTATTTGCTACTGTATATATCAGTTTACCTTGTAAGTTTTTAGCTTCGTGAATACTTTTTTAAAATGCACTTTATATTTTATTTATCTTAAAGTTTCACCCTTTCCAATGTTTGTTGTGGCATTTTTGGAGAGCACCAGTTCCCATTATGAATTAATAACGATTCGCCACAATAACGATTCACCACAGTTGTATAACGATTCGCCACACTTGTATAACCACAGATGAATAATGAATAATAATGTTGATTTTTGTGAGTAAAATTAATGTGAATATTTACGATTTTTAATTAAAAATGTAACAAGTAGCATGGACCACTGTATTATCGTCGTACTTGTTTGACTTATCTTTGATGTGTATGCATGACAATATCAGCTTATAAACTTTGAATTTGTAAAGGACAACTAACATCTAAACCAAAAAATTACCATATAATCAACTAATTTTTAGAAATCTAGGTTAAAGCCATTCTGTGTTGATTTGCATGTTGAAATATTCGGAATACGTCGGTAATAGAGATGCGTCGATAATACAGAGTTCGAGTATAATTGAATCAATATTGAACCACACATACTTTTGTCTACCCAGTCAAGAATATTATTCACACTTTCTCAACATGTTGCCATCTCTCTAAGGGGGAGTTATCATTGTTAAACGTTTGTTATGTTTGCAGTTTGTCAATTAAGCTACCAACACCTGTTAATTATCCCCAAAGAATTTCTTTCATCAGAAACAAATGTTCGCAGTTTGTCAATCATGTTCATTCGATGTTTTCCTTTCATTCATGTTCACTTATTTCATTCACAAATTCATTTTCTTATTATATTATGATTATATTTCATTCATGTTGTGATGTTTTGTATTTTTTATTATTATTAAACATTGAATTAAGAATAAAAATATTTATTAGAAAGAGTTAATTATTGCATTACCCTATACAGAGATAAAATAGGTGGAAGAAGGCAAAATGTAAGTTCCAATTAACAAGTCAATTAGAAAGTATTTTCTGTATCAATAGCATTTATCACACCTGATGCCAATCATTCTACTACTGTGGCGAATTGTTATTCATCTGTGGCGAAATTCATCTTCATCTGTCCGGGGAATGCTCCTTTTTCATTTCTCTCTCCTCTATCTTCCCAGTGTTACTCTCTTTCTCCCACCTTATAAAAAGTTCTCTAACTTTTTTTTTTTCATATACAGACATGTGATGTTTCCCGATTTCGCCGGGAAACTCCCGATATCAGGGGTCTGTCTCACGCCTCACGCTGAGCAAATCAATTCTCCCGCTTTGATGTTCCCGACAGACTTAATCTCATTCCTCCTAAAGACTGCCCCAGACAGTAGCTACCAGCTGATAATTTGATTACGCAATATATCCTATTGCAAGCGACCAGCATCTACGTGTGTATGTGTGCAGCTAATCGAAACAGATCACTGCCAATCATTGGGCCTACCAAGTGTTCATTGGTCGCGACGATAATTTCGTGCCCCGCCTCCTGGTGTTAAAAGGCAACCGCCACAAACTGTAATCCGTTGATTGACAATATAACCACACCCATTTAATGAACGGCGGAGATCATGCCCAATCAGTGTCACAAGTTCTATTTTCTTACACAACTAATGGGAGCAATTAACGCACGTGCGGACAAAGGCATAAGGACTGAGCTTCGAAATTTTAAATTTAAATATTCAATAACCCGTTAACAGGGCGATATGATAATTAATTTGTATTTACCCACACGCAGGCTCCGGATAATTAGACTGAACGTCTTCAGTTTTTTCCTTATCGAGCCAAGGTAATAATTTCCAGCATTATTATTGCGATTGACAAACCTCCTGACTGAAAAAACGTACTCTGATTTCCGTTTACTTCGGTACTCTAAATACACGACGTAAATTATGTAAATATGTAGAAAAATGGCATTAATGCACTTGAATGCAGGCAACTTACATGACAGAATAATTCGAAAACGTTTAACAACTGACCAGCCTACTTGCCTTACAAACAAACAAAAACAAACTAGTGCTAATTATATGTGTGACGTCATCACGTCATAGCGCCATTTTGTCAGCAGACTACCGCATATGTTGAAACTGATGCGTTTGTGTGTACTCATAAAACTTACTCCGGTATTGATTTTCTTTTTCTTAAACCGAGACGATTGTGTATAGTTTTAATATGTTAAGGTTAGTGTCTAAATGGGCAACTCATCCTGGAATTAAGAGCCAAAGGGAGCAAACGAAGCGAGCGATCGTGGTTTCTTTTCCATGAATAAGAATATATGACAAAGTCCAATGAGCATTGTAATATATACTAAAATTTGAAAACGAACAGGACAAGGGTATTCACGTGCAAGCCAAATGCAAAAGTATATAAGTGATGAGTCATTTAACAAAATAAGCAGACCCACATCCAAATGGACCGACTGGAAGAATCACCAATTTAGATTCTAAACCTATACTAAGAACTTGTTGCGTGTAATGGTTGGAAATAAACATTTTGTTAAAGTAATAATGTGCATATGAAATTAACATAAAAACAAGTTTGATTGAAAGAGATGAATGTGTGAAATAATAACACTGCTGAATACACAGAGCTTGCAACATGTATATTTGTGCAGTGTGCTACTAAAACAATCAATGCTTTTAATTTGATACTTTGTAAGCCCTTTTGCTAACTGCATATTATTTAGGACATTATCGGCACTCACAAAACAACACATTGTATAAGATATGTAGGCAGGCTTCTAGCCCTGAAATATGTCGGGGGTTGGGAATTAGCAGACAAATCTGCAAGGGTCACAGTAACATTGGAACAGATCAAATCTAAGAAATGGTGAACATTTCCCAACATTATGTAAAGCTTACTTTGACTTGGCTTTTTAAGAGGAGAAAACGTTTCTTTACTTTACAATAGTGTTGTTTCTATTTGAAAGAAAATTTGTCTTCTTCATAAAAGTACATGTAAATGGTTTTCGTGACAGTTGATACCATTTCATTTTGTGCATGAACGGTAAATAAAATGCCAAACTTATACACTTTTAAAACATATTTTCCATTTCAACTACCGGTAGTTCAAATCAGTTTACATCATACATTGTCAAAAGATGAATTCTTTAACTAATGTAAAATATATTTTTTTTTTTTTACATTTAATTTAGTATGTGGTTTATATATGTAAAAAAAATCTGCACAGATATCTATTTACTACTTTGTCATAGAAAAACACTTGTTTGCTATTTATTCTTGATAAGTATAACGTCTTCATGTATTCTAAATTCATTTAACTTTGTTTAGAAAGTAATGGTATTCATGTGTTTACCACTAATATTTTATAATTATCAAAACTCTTTTGTCACTAACATACAAATTAAATAAACTATTTTTATTCTTGCATACTCATTACTTCTTTGGAAACCTTTTTTTAATTCATTAGTATGTGCTGTTTACACTTGACTTGTTTACACTATGTTTGGCTGTTGTTTTTGAAGGTCACATGCTTAAAACCAAAGCACACATTTTATGTCTAGATAGTGAACTAAAATATGCTAGATATATTCCAAAATTCATTTTAAAATATTGTAAAGAACATTTTTATCACTGAAATTACTATTATTATTAATAAAAAAGACAAAAAAAACTGTATTACAAATAGAAATAAGCCACACAGTCAATGTAACGCGCATTCACGGAAATCTCCCTCCCTGGAACCCCAATCTCCCTCTCTGGGAAACTAAGTCTCCCTCTTTGGGACCAAGGGAATATCACATGTCTGCATATAATCTTCTGTCTCTTACCTCTCTATTTAGAACAGAATACATATCCATATCTTTATCAGAGAATATTTCTGTTTACAATATCAAACTATTTTAATATTGATCTAAAATTGTTTCAGTATGAACTGTGTCAATCTGTGTATAATTTGGTACCTCTAAGTTAACAACAGGCCCTCTACATAGCAAATGTATTTACAATGACCTAATACATCCATCTTTAAAATGATCCAGTGTATTTTCAGTCATACTATTGACAAAACAGCAAGTTGTAACTTGTGTGAGAGTTTATTTTTGAATTTCAAATTTCTTACAGTAAACATGTTCTTATCTAGAGCTGCACCTACGAAGCTTAAACTGCTTTTTATTTAAACAAAAAACAACCTCATTTATATAACCTTCATTTTTGTGTCAGTAATCTTGGCCCCCTGCATGAACTTATCTTCACAACAACATATACATATATCATATGATATATCGGATATCAATCATTGTATCAATACAAATATCATATCGATTGTTTTTAGCAATACTCAGCCCTAGTTTGAAGTGCTTCGGAAATACCCCTAACTGACGCACATCAATAAAGCGACGGGGGTCATTTTGACCCGTGACAATTTCTACCCGTGCATCGTTCAAAATCGCCTACAGCTTCATAAGAAGCGAGAAAAGACGACAATGGGCGGAGTCTGCATATTAATGAGAACAGATTCACACACACGGGCGCGCATCGATTACCTTCTGCTAGGAGAAAAACAATACAGTAGGCGGAGCCTGCATAATTAATAAGAAACAGGTGCTCTTATTCTGCCAATGACACGTTTGCTCGTGTGATCGGCTAATTTCAATATGGCGTTTTGACAGAGGTGTAGAAAAGTAATAAATCTTAAATGATCTGCATCTGTTTGTAGCATCCTGATGCATCTGAAGCAATTAAGGACGACTGTAGGCATTGTATAATTACTTGATGGGCAACCTAAATGTGTGATTACTGCAAAGGAGCGAAGGGGTGCGTCCGAGTATAATTTAATTTGACAGCGATTTAGAACTATGCACACTAATACGGCAAATCGATTGATCGTATCTACGAAAGATGTACATGTTACTTGAATGGTTGAAATTATTGATAAGAAAAGCTTGTTTGACCTTTTGATATTTCAAAATTAGCTTTGGGCACAGACTACAGTTTGACACAGTACATTTTGTATTGAAAACCAGGTTCTTGTTGTCTTGCCTGATGGTGCCTTTAGATATATTTAGTTAGGAAATATGCGTTATTGGGTGGCCGAGAACGTCGACTCTTACATTTATAATTGGTTTTGGAGTGACGTCAGTTTTGAAAAGCAATATTATTTTTAACGGTGACAATGTAACAATGTTAATTGATATGTTTTTTTTTTTTTTATTTGATTGTCATAACTGAGATGCAGAAAAAAAACACTATTAAGCAAAAATCTGTTTATTTACTTGTCCCTAGCAAACTCTTAGAAATATCAATAATTCCCATCAAGGTTTATTTATACAAAATGTGGTTGTCGATGATATAATTGTATATACAATAATAATTATATACACAAAAAATGATGAATTAAATGTTATAAAGAGAAAAAGAAAAAGATCTGAAGAAAAACCTAAATTCTAAAAAAAAAGAAAAATTAATTAACTGTAAATATTAAAACACAATCAACATTGGTAAAACAGCAAATTTGCGCTTTATGATGTGATACATGACACACAGATATGACCCTAAGAATATTGAATTTGACCACTGAAAATTTTTACTGAGGGGTCAATGACCCTTGAAGTTCAGAGTCTACCGAACACCCTGCATATGTTTGTCATGTATTTAGTTGCTTGAGCATAATTTGCTCCTGGTCAGTTTTGTAACGTCACATGTTAAATCTTAGAAAATGTCTAAATAAAAAATTTGGGAGGATTTTTTTTCCGGGTAGGAAAAAGTGCAGAATTGTATTTATCTCGGTGAGGAAAGGGACCGGAGGGTTTATGCCTGGGTAGGAAAAGTGACAAATTGGTTTTCTCCTAAATAGGAAATAAGTAGTGGGAGTGTTTTCATTGGCACTTCCAAAATAGTGTGAGAGTTTTTGTGCAAAAACATATTTTCTGATGTCATGCCCAAATGGCTGATAAAGGGCCACTTTTAGGTCTTCTTGGAAAAATGGATCATCTTTGCCTGCAATGAACAAGAATATAACCATAGTGCATAAGCAGTTATAATAATGCAGTGGGAATGTTAAACAGCAAACTGGAAACTGCCAGAGAAGTCCTTTGCAATTTACTGGAAAACAAAACAAAAGCTCTACCATTGCAAGAGAGAGAGAAGAAAAGAATATGCAGTGTACTTATGTTCAATATTTTTTTCATAACCCCTTTTCAAACACATCCTTATTTCTTCTTTCCCTGAAACGCATTTTTTGTTTAAATATATGATGACTGTTTGTTTAGCTAATGCACTTTAATTTGTTCTATAAATACTAACAAACATCATTTTCACTGTTAATTGGAGATTGACAGGTAAGAAAAAAAGGTTCTTACCCGTTTCTCACTTAATAGTTCAATATAGAATATCCTTAAAATGTTCTGTTTTTAGTTGTTGTTTTCAAACTCACACATCACATCACTTATCATTAAATAAAGTTAAATGCTTATAATTGCATCTATTAGCCTTACATTGTGTGCAACGTGAAATCAGAACCAAAATCACCCTTACACTGTGCCCTCTTTGTTGTATATGTTTAAAAGGATGGTGGATGTTTTGCTCTGAACTGTCCAGATCATTCACTTGATATTCAATTGATAATGAATAAACCAAACTGGTGAGTTATTGAAATATTCTGGATTGTTATAATAGCATCAGTCAGGTTTGTTAAAAAAGTATTACTCTTTTTTGCAGGGCATGACAATGGACAGAAAATGCAAGGTGAAGGTTGTCATTCGTGTGCGACCACCACTAAGTGATGAGGAGAAGACATGTGTCAGTGTGTCTGAGAACAAGGTTGAGATTTTCAACCACAGAAACGTCACAGAAACAATCCAGTATGAGTAAGTATGCTAAACTAAGCCTTTGAAACATCAGACAGGAATTAAAATGTGCAGTTAGACAAGTGCAAGAACCTGGGACCCATGGCCATCAGGGCAAATGCTCTTTCAACTTAGCCAAATGAATTGATTTCATATTTTTCACTATCTCTCAGCTGTATCATCTTGAAGTTTAGAAGGCCGACTAAGCTTTCATTTTTAGAGGAAATTTCATCAAAATTTTTTGTGAAAAGGATAACTAGCTGTTTAGGGGGACTAAATTTGATTATGATAAACATGTTGCAGTTGTTGTTTTCTAAAGCAGACACTAGACACACTGGCAGAACCCATTTACTACTACAAACTATCACAACTTACTCACCTCAAAAGGCTTACATATACCGTATTTTCTCACTTATAAGACGGGGATTTTTCCGCAAAATTTCATGTTCAAAGTGTGTGGCCCGTCTCATAGGCGGGGTCTGTTGACCTGGCCAAAAGTTTTCTTGTTTCAGGGAAAAAACATTCTGCATAAACTTGTAAGCAGTTATGCATTAACCTGACGTTCCGTCATTATTGACTGCCAATAATTTACCTTACTTGGCCTTAGAAGTCTGTTGGTCAATGTCAACAAGTTGTAATTTACTTGGTGTTTCTTTGTTGGCATTCCTCATTACACAGGTCAAGTTGACTGACTCTGAGATAAGGTGTCAAGGTGATATCGATCGGAGCAGTTTAACACTGAGGGTGTGAATGATGCGTTTTTATAAGCAGCTGCCGATCACATTTCTCCATGAAATTATTGATTGGCGACATGTACACAAGGACAGTGCACTGTTCCCAGATATATTGTGTACTGTCATGCCAGACTTGGTGACATAGATAAAAGATATTAATGTCATGGCGCCACACGCTACAGGATGTTTATGCAGCTGAGACTAGATACATCCCACAACATGTGAAAATTACAGTTACTATTTACCAATTAACCCTTTTGTTGAGACAGCATGACTGGTCCACGCTCCTGTTTATTTTTTGCCTTGTCTTATAAGAGGTCGAAGCAGAAAGCGGCTATTCCACAGGTGAAGTAGGGGGCCCTTCTTATAAGCGAATAGTATTATAAGTGAAAAAGCATGGTACTCTAAGATCCAAGGACAGTGCATATGAAAGGCTACAGGTGCAGCTTACCACACAGTCATGATTAATTCAGTGGAGGGCCTGTCTGATGTTTGATACTGTATTGTTAATTCCTTTTTTGTATAAATCAATTTGTTAATTTCTCTCACCTGCCCACTTTCTGGATAGAACTGGTAATCGGGTAGTACTACCCAGAGCAATGAACAGTAAATAGTCTTGCTCATAGTTGTGGGGAGAGGTGCCCGTGGCTGAAAGGTTTGAGTTGCCAACTTAGCTCCTCTCCACATCAGTTCAAGGCCCGGGTGGGGCGCCCGTGGCGTAGTGTTAGAGTCGCCGATTTGTAACTCCTCTGACTGCTTAGCGTCTCAACGCATGGGTTCGAGTCCCGGTTAGCGCGAAGGACTTAATGTGAGAAGGTCTTTCAGCTGACTTGCGATGTGCCAGTGGTTCTATCAAGAAATGTGTCTAGGGTCTTCCTCCACCAAAAAAATGGACGTTGCTATAATGATTATAAATAGTCGCTGCGATGTATTTCGAAAACAAAAACATATATCAAGGCCCGGTCAGTGTAAAACTGTTATGTTGGGAGGTCTTCCAGCTGACCTGCTTTTTGTCGATGGTTCTAGCCAGACATTTGTCTATTGCCATAGGACATGATGTAACAAAACAATAGATCTTGTGGTCAGTCTAAAATCCATCTAGAGACTAAGATCCAGTTCCCAATGTTTAAACTCTGTGTTATTATAGTTTTATAAATGTTTTCTTTTCATACAGTTTTGCTGCAGTCCATGGCATGGAGGCCACACAGCATGACATCTATATGGACAGTGTGCATTCCCTCATTCCAACGGCCTTGACTGGACAAAATGTGTCTATCTTTGCCTATGGACCCACTGGTGCAGGTAGGTATCATAGTGGTCTAGAAATGGTGAGAGAATGATTTAAGGGCAGATTTAACAATATATCCCACATCTTCACTTTATTTGTGAATTTTAAAACTTTTTTATATGCATGTACAGCTAAAATGATTAACTCCTTGTCCCTTAAATGATGTTTTGACCAAATTCAATATACAAACAAAACTTTCAAACACTACATCTTAAACAATCACTGTTATGCTATCCAGCTGATGACTCTCATTTGACAGATTCCTATTATTTTAAGCAAAGTTTTAGTATAAGTTATCAACATTTGTACCGCCTTATTGTCAGAAACCCGCTCACTCATACCACTCTGTTTCCTGGTGGCTGTGGGATATTAGGCTGGTAAAAGGTATTTTTCATGAATATTCATAGCAACCAGTGGTTCATTGAAAGTGGTTCTACATTGATGCTACACTTCAATAGAAGTTAAAACACTATTTTTCACTGTTAAGATGGCCTCACAAACCTGTGACATCTGTTGTTTACAAATTATAATTTCATTATTGGAGAAATTTCCATGCTGTTTTGAACATGGAGCCCATTAAATGCTTTATGCTCATATTCATGAAAACAAAGATTTTCTGGCCAAGGTACTCGCAGTATATGTGTGTCATGATAACATGGTATTTACTGTGGGGTTCCGACTTGTACTAGCTAAGAGTTGACCAACACCATCTGTGTTACTTCAGGCAAGACCCACACAATGTTGGGCACACCCACTAACCCAGGAGTCATCCCACGTGTGATTAACAGTGTCTTCGAGAGGATTGAGGAAAATAAAGTGGCTGAGGGAAATGAGTGGGACTATAAGGTCACATTCTCTTATCTGGAGATTTACAATGAAAAGGTAAAAAGAGATTTCTTTTCTTTGCAGTGCTCTTGAGCTATGTATGTTGTATCAGTCCTATAGAAACCAGCATCACTTTCAATATTTAGGGGAAAAACCCTTTGAACTTTGTGTGTTGTATCAGGTCTATATAAACCTGCATACCCTTTCCATTAGAAAACAAAAACAACACGCTTCTGAAGTTTGTGTTGTATCAGGTCATAGAAACCAGCTTCATGTTCCATTTGAAAAATAAAAAAAAACTTTGAACAGTGTGTGTTGTATCAGGCCTATATAAACCTGTATCTTGCTCTTTATGGAAAAATAGAACTCTGACTTAGAGAAACTTTACAATGATTGTGTTTATCAATATGGGCCTATTAAAGTGCTATGATCTTTATCTAATTTTTCAGAGAATATACCTATTCATCTGAATTATGAAAATACAACTACTATTCATGTTATTTGCTGTGTACCAGTAGTTCCACTTAGATATTTATATGGGTCTTCCACCAATAACAGATTTGATTAGCTGTTTAGGAACCTCATAACTATTGTTATTCTGTAACTTCTTATTAGGTCCAGGACCTGTTAGAGCCATCCAATAATGACCTGCCAATCCGAGAGGATGCAGAAAAGAACATACTTATTCCTGGCCTGGCTAAGAAACAGATTCACAACTTTGATGACTTCAAAAATATCTTTGGTCCAGCCTCAAATAACAGGTATTTAGCCATGTTGCTTTTCTGTTCCCCTCTATTATGTTAAATGTATTTTAAAGTGAAACAAATCAAGACATTGTTGGGGAGCATGCTTGTAATTATCTACACTAGTTGCCTAAATGTGATTAAATAGTACTTAGCGGACTACATGTTTTTTTTGGAATATGAACTAATTAAAATTAAATATCAGACATTTCCTTGCACAATATGATAGAATCAAAAACCAAATTTAACTGCTTGCATCAATCTGTTTCGAATAAGAAATTAGCAACTTTCACATTGTCATTTTTTGCACTTCCATTCGGCTGATAAAGCCCCATTAAGTTTACTGAAAGCTGCAGGAATAGCTTAGATATATAATTTATGTGTTGAATTAAAAGACTTAGTATGGGCACCTGTACCGAAAGGCTTAGAGTCAACCATTTTGTAATTCCTCAGCCCCTCACCTCTTGGGTTCAAGTCCCTGTAAGGGAGGTCTTCCAGCTGACCTGCCATGCATGGGTAGTTATACCTAGAAAATAGCAGGACATCACCAGTCAGACCATAACTTTATCACACTGTTACCTGAAAACCCCTTCAATCCAAATATTTAAAATTTTGCAGTATAATACTTAATTCCTTCCTACAGGACTGTGGCAGCGACTAAGTTAAACAATCGTTCCAGTCGTAGTCACAGTATAGTGCAGCTGATGGTCACTAAGTCCCGACCATGCAGGATTCTACACGGCAAGATCTACCTCATTGATCTGGCAGGTTCTGAGGACAACAGGCGTACAGGAAACCAGGGCATCAGGTACAAGACTGAGCTGGTGAAATGTATTCTATACAGGGGTTGACCCAATTGACATTACTAGATTTCAAGGTTGTAAACATAACCAAATACGTCCTAAACCAATATATCCTGCACAACTTCAACTGATCCCATGACTTATCGATAGTAGCTGAGTAATCATTACATTACATGAAATTTCTTAAATTTGTCTGAACATTCTGAGTGATTAACTTATAAAATCACTGGGTCTGTTGCAATACTGATGTGCTTGAATAGCTGTCAACCCCACCTATAATTAAGATTATATTATTTATTTATAATTTTATATGTTAATTGCACATGCTGTGGGTAAAAGATTTACAATTAATGAAACAAATGCTGCAATAATCAAGGCAAATTTGTTAATAATAAACACAGACAGTAAAAGATGGATAAAATTTATTGCAACAGGAATAAGGTTTTTGTGACATGTACAATAAAAGTATTAGTATCATTTAGCCTGTGTAACAAAATTGTTGTATTGGTTTGGGTTCTGATCAGGATAAAGTCTTTCATGTGGGGAGGTCTTCTGGCAGACCTGCAGTAGACTGCTGGTTCTATCCAGACATTGTCTAGAGTCTTTCGCCTTGTCTAGAGTCTTTCGCCACCATTGGGTATAATGTCCATAATAGTGTCATTCGGGTGTATTAAATATATCTTTTAACCAAGTGCTTTATTCAGCAAGTTCACAAAAACCTTCCCTGACAAAGCAAACAGATGTGAATATGTTTTCAGACTCAAGGAGAGTGGGGCCATTAATAAATCTCTATTTGCACTTGGCGAGGTGGTGGATGCAATCAACTCTGGTCTGGTAGGTCAAGAGATTCTCTTCTCATCTCACACTCATTTCATGTCACATTGATTACTTAATCATAGTTGCACAAGATAACAAGTAATAACTACAGTTTTACAACAGGACTTTCACTTAAAGTAAGTGTTATGTAACGATATTAATAAGTTAATATGCAAATTATTCTTGAAATACATACAGCCATGGTGAGTCTGAGGTTGTTGATGATATGAAATAGCAACTGGTACCTTCCAGATATTTTACTTATAAATGAAATAACTACCCTCAAGTGTTTGTATAGTATGTATTCCTGTTTTGATTAGATCAAACAGAGTAGAACTTTTACTTTCTAGTTTCTTTCATCACTTTCTGATAGATCTTAAATTTTGCCTTTCAGCCCAGAATCCCATACAGAAACAGCAAGCTCACAAGACTGTTACAGGTAACCTTCTATCAGACATAGAGTTTTTGAAATATTCTTAAACTTGGTGTGTATTATGCGACCACTAGGGCTGTCACGATATGCTTGAAGCATACCACCATATACTGCGATACAGAAAGCATATTGCAATACATACATATACATATGGCCATATTTGACCAAACTATTTTAAGGAGCAATTGCTCTTAACATAATGAGCATAATGAACAACAAATACCTGAGTAAAATATGACATAGTTTTATAAGCTTCATAACAGGTAAACACAGAAACAGAAAGTAATACAACTAGAAGGTCGCAACGTACAAACAGTCAAACAGCAAATTAACTGCAAAACTTCACAACAGTGTTGTGTGTAGCTTCCAATAAATTTCGGTTATGACAATATACAAGTGTGCATTAAATGCCCACACAATCCAACTTCATTAACAGTTTTCTTTGTTGATCTGTTCTCCTTTAGTCTGAAGTGGTCCCACACATTGCTTTAATTCAATGTTCTTTCAAAAGAATCAACCGTTTCAGCCATGTTGTTTACAATATGGTCACATTCAATTAAATTGACGAACAATAGGTAATGATATAAGTATTTAGCAACTAAGTGTCTCATAACAATAGGGCCATTACAGTAAGTTGTATGTCCTGTAAAATTCATGCTTTCATTGTTTTTCTTAAATCAAAAATTATATTGTGCCAATGAAGTCAAAACCTTATTTAAAACTCTTATTGTGTATTGTAGAACTGTATTGACTTTACTCACTATCGCAATATACCAGTAAACTGGAATACTGCGACACCTCTAGCAACAATTCTTGGTGCTGGTGACTAAAGGTGAGCACAAGTAAAATATTAGATGAACCAGACCATGTAGTGCCATCGGTCACTGTTAGCTGTGTTCTGAGGAATTAGCTCTCTTTAATACAATCTTCAGATTACTCTGTATTTATACATTTCATAACACAAGACCTAGTAGTGCAATTGGTAAAGCCTAAAATCCAGGTATAGGATTTCCCAGGTTTTATCCTGGGCCTCAACATACCAAAGGCACTGAAAATGGTAGTTATATTGTGGACACCATCTCCAGATAACTGGAATACAAGTGGTGGATCAATAAACACAACAAACATATAAGATGAAACAGGACTTTATTATTGTAAGCTTGCTGAAGATGTCTGTCTACGACAAACCCATTTGAAATGTTTTATTATTAGCGGTAGTAGTAGTGCTAGTAGTAATAGTAGTAGTGGTAGTGATAGTATTAGTAGTAGTAATAGTAGTACTAGTAGAAATAGTAATAGTAACAGTAGTAATAATAGTAGTAACAGTAGAAGTAATAATAGTTGCTGTAGTAGTAGAAGTAGTAGCAGTGCAAGCAGTAGTAAAAGTAGTAGTTATACCACATTAAATGGCACTCTTTTTATAAAAATAACATGCTCAAAAGTTCTTGTATCAACATTTAAAACAATAACATGTTATAAAACCCAAAATGTTATAGAAACAATGAAACTGTCAATTTTAATTGTATAAAAACTTTAGAAAACTACACCTTAACTTAAAAAGAAAGAAGTTTATTCTTCATATTAGACTAATATTGCTGGTTCTCATTGTCCTGATTGGATCATTTGAATAAGCTTCCAGAACCTATGACATTGGTGAGACTGTATTGAATCATTTGTTTGCTTATCTTTGTTATTTGTATATTATACACTGACACAGTTATGGTCATTTATAATGGTGTCCAACTAATTATTGGTGAAGGAAGACCCTTGACGTGACATTAAATTGTTCCATTCAACTCCATTTACTTGTTCACTTTTATAGATGACTGAAGTATATTTTTATGTTGCCCATTACGTATAGCAACCAAATCATATCTTATGTTAATAGTAACTATTGCAAACAAAATTGTTCCGGCTTGTTTCTTTATCCCACTATGGAGTTCTGTCACCATAAGCAGCCTTGACTTCATTACAGGACTCAATTGGAGGAAGCTGTCACTCCTTGATGATCACAAACATTGCGCCTGAGGAACGTTACTACTACGACACCTACTGTACTCTCAACTTCGCCACCAAAAGTAAAAAGATTGTCAATAAAACCATCATCAAAGAGACAGTGAAGAAAGAAACAATAGGGATAGGTATGAAGGACATTGTTACCAATAGAAGTAGTTTTGCATCCAAAGAGTTATTTAATTATGCTTAATCAGTAATTCTTCATATAAACCTAATATTGTTAATATTCATTAGAACTGTCTTGATTTGACAATTTTAACGGGTATCCACAACCCATAATGTCCGTATGAATTGTAGGATAGGTACATTTTTGTTATTTACGTGTACCCACGACCCATGATGTCTGAGAGAATTATCGGATTGATTAATACATGTTATGTTATTTGCATGTACTCATGACCCATTATGTCTGAGAGAATTATGTGATAGAGTGATACATTTTATGTTATTTACATTCTCATTCTTCAATTTAGAGAGAGAGTCAAGAAATTGTCAATTTATCTAACAATAGCTGCTTTATTTAATACTTGATATTTTGTATTACATTTATTTACTTTTCATATCTATAAGGGTTATTCAGCTCCCGGGTAGCTGCTTTCAAGTTCTGATAATGGGCTGGCTTTTATATAATGTCACATGTAAACATCTTCATTATTTTGCAGATTGTAACATTCACTTTGTTTTACACAGCTCAAAAAAAAGTCCCTTAAAGAAATGAAACAGCTATGACTAATGTACTTAATCTATATTAAAGGTGGTATCTGACACATTGCCTATATCATATACATGAAACATTATCTTCTTCTAACGCTTTGGGTAATTTGGGCATAATGTCTGCATAAACTCATACCTTAGTATAGGTAAAGACCATTTTTAACGCTGCCTAAGATAGTTAAACTGTATAAATCACATAAATAACAATCACCCTCAACATTCTTTCTTTCCAAATCTATAATAAGGATGATAGTGATCTCTGCTAAAAATAGTAATCAACATCAGAGTAGACTACCTGGATGACGATAAAATATGATCTCAAAAGTAAGTTGTTACATTGATATCTTAGTCTATAAATAGCTAACTGCAGTGTGGCTCAGATAGGATATATCTTGAGTGTGGATTAATGCTTTACTGTTCACACTGATCTAGGGCATCAATGAACAGCATTGTGGGGAACCTTTCATACAACAATGACTTGTTATTTGAGAAAAAATGTAACGTTCAAACTGTCGGATACCACTTATAATACAAATGTTGATAAAAAATGACTGAAAAAAGACATGCATATTTACCAACAGTTTTATATATACCATTACTGTTTACTTTAGTAAAACCCCAGATAAGAAAAGTACCTTCTACAACTACTGTAAGTACGAAAAAATACCATGAAGATGATGATGATGAGGAGGTTGTGGTGAGGAAGAAAAAGCCCAAGTTGCTAGATTCAAGTACAGACTCCATTGGCGAGTCTTCCATGACTAGTGAATCCCAGCCATCATATAGGTACGAATATAAATATGGCAGTTAGTAAACCTGGGGTACAAAATAGGCAATTGGGAATAATTTATCATCTAATTAGGGACTTCTTGTTATTTGCTTAAATTTTCACCCTTTTTTAGGAAAATTATAAGAACAAATTTTGCTGAACAAATGAGGTGTGTATGGAAAAAAAGAGGGAAAAAAATAACAAAACACAGATCCCTTCAATATAGTCTTCAGTATATTCATTATACACTTCAAAATCTTTACTTTATCGTAGTTCACATGTCATTCAGTCCTCTTTATTCTCAAATCAACAATCTATCCTTCACTTATTCATCTACTGCCATTCCCTCCAAATAAAACTAAACACTAAAATAAAATTCTTCTTTCTGTCCCCATCTCATATCTTGCATTTTCATTCAATCAAAGGCATTGTCATTCAACCAATTATCATCAGCTGTTTTACACATTATCTCAGTATGAATGCCATGCTGGCTATTCCACTATCCTTACTAATCTGAAACAATACTTATCAGTGAGCGTTTTCTTTCTGATAAAGGTTCCTGGGGCCATTTCATTTTAAAAAAGGGGGAAAATGTGCATGTTTAACTTTTTATTTGCTATCATATATGTTGTATATTTATCATTAAGGCCAACTCTATTGTTCTTGTTCTTGATCTCCTCAACTAGTATTTCTTAGTCCACTTCACTCAAGCTTCCACTGCAGTCAAAAATCTGCATCAATGTGTCAAATTTTCTCATTTCGGCAATGAAATACTAAATTTTACCGGCAGAGTTTTCATTTTTTAGTGGAAAAACTTGTAGGCTTATTTTCTGAGGGGAATGGGCCTGTAAACAGTCCCTTCTATATAAGATTGAAAAAACAACTGTCAGTATTATGTCAATTTATTGACAAAAGGTTACAGTACTATGGCATTAATATTTCTTAAAGATACAGTTGGACTATTATTGTTTTTAAATTGAATTGGTCACAGTTAGTCATGTGAAATTTTTAACTATTGTTTAAAAAAAAAGCAAAGCATTATTAAGGCATAATTTATGATGGATTAAAATATTACCTATTGTCTCAAGATTGTATATGAGCATGCTGTCTTTGTCTTGGGTTGGTGTTGGGAGAGTCAAAAGTATAGCTGCGGTTTCAACTCTTTATTAGGCGAACAAAACCTACTAATGCAGAGCTGTCGTTTTGGTTTGGATTCTTTCAGATATGTCATCTTTTCTTGAATTTACCATTTGACAATAGCCTATTTATTTCAGACCTGATCACCTACTCAGGTATATCTTGTTCTAGAGTCCTGGGAGAATTTTTTTATCTGTCTAATATTTGTGAGATTAAGATAGATTTAAATATTGCCAAACTTTCAATATTTTTTAAGTTGTTCTTGTTTTATATTTTAGCATTTTTTTTATTGTTGTTGGAAGTTGTACCTGGAATTTAAAAATTCAACTGCAAATGTAGATGTCTTTATGGAACCATAATTTTTTTACATTAACCCTTTCATTCATAGTTCATCTATAATTTTGAAAATTCACTTGACTTTGTTGTTTGTCTTTAAAAGAGATAAAAGGATTTTAATAAATGTATGTTCAACTTGTAATAATAGATTTAAGCCTGAACCTGTCTACACATAAACCCTGAGTCATGCAGATTCTGCAAAGGATTGTGGATGGTTTGTCAAGGCGTACAATGTCATATACATGTAGGAAAGGGTTTAATAAACTAAGTGCATTGTTTTGCTAATGTTTATCATTATAGTAATTTACAACTTAAATTCTAAATACACATTCCTTGAAATGATGTAGAACCTTTCAGAAAATAGTGAAAATATTTCAAGACACCATCTGCAATAAACTAGCAATGTAATAATTTACAGGGGAACCCATAGCTGTGATGTTTGAGTAATTCCTTAGCATGGGTTTGACACTGCTGGTCTTCTGCCTCCATTAATATCGGGACATTTCCAAAATTACTATTTTTGTGTCATTGCATGTATTTCAAATCAAATAAGATACAGATGCAGTTACCTTAAGCAAATCAGGTGTATAATTTCAGTCCACTGATCCGCAGACAAGCAGAGCTAGAGGACACTGTGAACAGACGGCTTCAGGAACTGGAGAACAATCTAATACTACAGATGAAGGCAATACAGCCCAGTACCACACACCTGCCAGGTGAGGGCTTACATATAATATACTCTCAGGTGCTTTGTTTACAAAGCACTTTAAGTTTACCTTTAAAAAAAACATTTAATAGAAATTATGACAAAATTTCCACAAAACATATATTTAACATGTATTGTTAACTATTCTACTGATTCAGATTTATTCTTCTCCCAAAAATCATAAAACATAACACACGGTGGTTATTGGAACAGTGACAACATTTTTTAATTTTAAGTAGATGTCCCATATGGGAAAACTTTATGTGCTTTGTAAATAAACTTTTAGTATTCTTTTCACTTAGGAAATTTTAGACAGGAAATTGCAATTAAAGGAAGAACTAGTTAAGGCGCTTTGTGGATATGGTTCCTTTCATTTCCAGCTGGAATGCAGACACCTAAGACAAAGGCTATACAGGAGATGCAGCGACAGCTGGAAGCCAGTAATGCTCAACTGAAGGCCCTGGCCAGTCAACACATGCTGCCTCCACCTGTCGTACCAGTTGCTATCCCAACTCTACCTGTGGTGCCGACCAAACCTGTAGAAACTAAGCCTGCAAATAAAATACTAGAAGGTAGGTAGTAAGTTGTACTTTTTCTTTTAACTCTTCATAACTTAATGTTAAAATTCATAAACCAAACTTAACTTGCCTAATATCAATAACAGTGTAACTAAAATCTCTATATAGCTTATGCCGAGACACAAATACATATTATTTATCTTTTGGACATATTTTTTTTAATCAATAGTTTAAAGTAAATCTTTTTGACGCATGCATAACAAACAAGAACCATTTGTGCACTTAGTTTGTTCTTTAAACATGTTATATATTACTGTACACATTCTTAAAACTTACAGAATCTTGAGCTCATTTATTATTCATGTATTGCAGCCTCTTGCAAGTAAGGAAATAGATTTGGGTTTTGCATGATATATTACAGAAGGATGCATGGAGTGTTCCGATACACAATAATCTAATCATGAGGCCTGTAATAGGCCTGAGTGATAAAGTATGGTTTCAGTTTTCATAAAATAAGTAAACAACACTTACATGTGGGGGTAATTTCAACAGCCAAAAATAGCTCAGCAGCAAATCCGGGCATATATTGGGAAATAACGTACAGTTTAAATAGTGAAAAAAAAAAAAATCTAAAAAAAACAACATACAGTAAAACCTCTTCACAGCAACATCTGGCGGAGGCACGAAAAAGTGTTGCTGCTGAGAGGTGTTGCTGCTCAGAGGTTTCAATGAGACGAGAAAAAATAGTTTTGTACCTTAGGCAATCAGCATTTGCTTGTCTATTACAAAAACAATATCGTCAGCCCAACTCAGTAGCAATAGACTGTGCTGACCTTCCTTGTTCTAACAACTTAAATAGTAACACTCTGCTCTATCGTAAGATAAACATTTTTTATAAGACATTCCAAGACAAAATGACCAGTATTCCAGTATTGAGTCATGCAAAGACTGATTTACCATTAAAAATCGAATTTATAGTCAGACATCCTAAAACAATGACAATTTGCATTTAGCACTTAACTTAAACAGCTTTTTAAGTAAGCAATCAATACAGTGATATCTTTTAATCTTTCGATCAATTAAAGAAAACAAACCAACTCGTAACATCATCAATAGTTGACACTTCTTTCACACGTACCGGCAATACCCTAGATCTACAACGGCATGTTTGTAGCATGCAGCTGGTTTCCCGTCCAACTGCAACTTGATTCCAATTAACACCTTCTCAACAGGGTAGAAGCAGTGATCAGCCGACCGCGTGACATTTCTGGTGTACCCGACAGACTATTCTAAAAATAGCAGCACTGGTGTTGCTACGCAGAGGTTAAACTAGCCTCAGGGAAGAGATTTACACGGCCGCTTACCGCTTCGCGGAGGAGTTGCTGCTTAGAGGTTAAAATGCGCTGAAAACTACTGGGGGGAAATTTATCTGCCGCTGCTTAGAGGTAGCCGCTGCTTAGAGGTGCCGCTTCAAGAGGTTTTACTGTATATTCCTTCACTATTATTCAGACAAGACAAACAAACTGGTGGTGAAACCTGTTTTTGAGGAGCCCCAACCAGCACTTAGCAAAGGTCGTCCCCTTAAGGGCCTCAAACGGAAGAAGGATGAAGAGTTCACATGCAGCCCACTGTTTGCTCGACCTCCCCGTGCTCTGAAGACAAAAACCTTTAAATCCTCAGCAAGCATATCCTCAAAAGGTATAACTTTCGCTTAACAATAATTTAAAAACAATCTGCAAATTTAGTTAACATTTATAAAACTTTTTCCTGCTGAGCACAAATTATTCAGGCCTAGACTAATTGCATTGATTTAGCTTAATCACCTTCTGCTAAGATCTGTCTGGTTTTATCAAGATCTGCAATATCAAAATAATTTTATTTTTAGTGCTTTCATTTTATGAGCTAGTTGTGCTTAAATGTCATCCAGGGCAAAAGATAAGGCCAATATTTGCATAAATAGGCTAATAAAATTTGTAAAAATGTTAAATTTAAAAATGAATACCTATCAAGAAAGCAATTAAAATGACCTGTCATGCAGTTGTCTTAAAACATTTATGTAACAATGTTCAATTTGATTGAAAACATGCATAATTTGATAACTTCAGTGGAGATTTTTTACTGAAAAACCCTTGGACATTTCCGTAAATTACCAAAACCTCATCTATAGCCTTCATGTTGAAAAAATTTTAATTATGAAATGTTTCAAGATTAAGTATTAAATTTAATTGTACTTATTTTATCGAGTATTGTTAAAGTGTATGAAAGAAATCTCTTTTATCAGATATTTTAATTATCAATTATCAAATAGTGTTGCTAAAATGATGCATTTATCGTTTGTTAATTAGAGAATTTATTGGATATTTCAGATGCATCAGTTGAAAGTGAAGATGAGTCCGAAAATAAGGCAGCTTTAACGAACACAGCCCCACAACAGAAGAGAAGTAAATTATGCTTGTATATTCTGCCAGATTGATAATTTGCTAACATTTTAAAACCTGCCTTGATAGCAACAAAGGTAGATCATCAGCTCTAGTTATGGGAGGCCCTGGGTTGGCAAATGGTTGTGAAGGTTGTGAAAATGGAAATAATATAGCTGCCTCAGGCCTAGAAATTCATAGGGAAAAGGGCACTGCAAATGTTGCCCTAGATAACTTAGAAATTCAAAGGGCCGCAAGGCATTTTTTGTTGTCTCATAAGGGCACCACTGCAAAATTCAAAACTTCATAAGGACATTAATGCAATTTATGATTTTGTTGTATACTAGCATAATATTAGGTACTTTTCAGTTTTTTTCATAATCTGAAATGATATTTCCACGATATAAATGTTACACCCTTTAGAATGCAAAACTTATGATGCTTTTAAAATTTTGCTGCGGTTGGTACAAAGTTGAAAAATCAAATGATTACAAGTGACAGCTCTTTTGTTGAATAAAGAACTGACCCTTTGTTGGTAAAGTGAAGCATCGGAAACTAATGCCTGTGTGTCAAATAATTATAAACCACCACAAGTTTAATCTAGCCTAATTCGTCGCTTAAAGCATTTCACTGTACACAATCATGTAACGTTGTCATGACAACATTTGTGTAGAGACTAAGTAGCTCCTCATAAAAAGTTTCAATGCAGGGTATTGACTGATATTTTCACTTACTGCTAAAACACAGATAACTAGAACAGTAAGATCTTATGATGTACAGCTAAGAGTACCCTTATTAATACAATTGTGATGATATGCCGATGGAAACAGAGCAAAACACCGATCAATATATTTAATGAGTGACTGCCAGACAAAATTTTGATTTTGTCAATAGATTCCCCGCACTGGAATGAAGTAAATTGCCATAAGATTGACCCTTATCAGAAAAATGTAGATAACTTTCTACATTTGGATGCCTTGGCCTCTAATTCACTTTTTTTCTTTTATCGGCTCTCTCTTTCCATGACATCTTTATGTTTTACATAATCTTACTGTGCAAATGATTGACAGATAAGTGACCTTGACACACAAGTTACCAAAAGCCGCGTGCACAAATCGCTAGTTCATTGTCTAAGCATCGTAGTCAGCATGCATCGTAAAGTAGTTGATTCGTTCATTCCGCAAGACCTTAACATGGCTGCTACTAGTAAATTGATTTGCAGCAGTTGAGACATGGTGTTTTGATTTATTTCCAGTTTTGGAAGGTCGTGCAGCATTTTTCATCAATAGATATACTTTCACTTGTTAGGGGCAAAAGGGCTTTTCAGAAAATGGGCACGGCAATATGTTGCCATCGATTTAGGCGGAATAATAGGGGCAGTTTGGCAAACATGAAAGGGATGACGGCATTTGCCGTCGATGCCATCATGAATTTTGAGGCCTGCTGCCATTTGTTCTATCAAATATAATGTCGTTGCACAACTATTGTTATTCCAGTGTCAAAATAATATGACTTGATATAGCATCATGTCAGGCATTCACAGCATGATATCACTATGGACTAAGCAATATATCTGCTACTAGTGGAAATTATTTCTGTATAATTGAAAGGTTAATTGGAGTTAAATCTGAAGGGCATTTCACTCCACAAACTTTGAGTGACTGAGTAAGTTAAACATGGCAGTCAACATAAAATTACTGACTTCTTTTATAGATTCCATGAAATAAGAAGTCTTCCCAATTTGGTTTGAATTTAGATACAGTGCACCAACACATATGGCCACATTTGTAAAGTCGAGCTGTAATTGGTTTCTGAAGACCAAGTCCAGGTACATGGGTGCATATCAGGTCATATCACGTATGGAAGTTCTTGCTATGACTGGTACTCAGACCTACACAGGGAGGTACTAAAACTCAGTCACAAGTGCTTCCAAATTCCCAATCACATCAGCTAAGGTAATGTGAAGGTTTCAACTAAATGACTGCAACGATAGTTTACCTCAGTGGTTCTACACAGACTCTAGCTTCTGTTGTACTCCACTAAAGAACATCTTTTCCAGTTAAGTTGATCTCAACTATCGATTGGGTTCTACACCACCCTCCAACCCCACATAATACAAGTATAAATATTATGTTTAAAGTAATTAATTTTATCTCTATAAAAATGATGACATGATCCATGTGTTGACAGATGAAGAATTTCTGGACACTCTTAACACAGCCTCAGTGAAAGATCTCCAATCACTGCAGACTGTAGGAGCCAAGAGAGCAAAACTCATCTTTGAATGGAGGCAAACCTATGGAGAATTCTCATCAGTAAGTACATTTTAATGTGTTGGCCCGCAACGTTAAATTGTTGAATGAGATTATGAGTAATAGTGCTTTAGCATTATGATAAAAATAAGAAAAATGAAATAAAATTAAGAATATTTTTCATATCAAAATGTATTAAAATACCAACCTGCAATGGAGATAGCTTCTTCTTTTCTGGAATCTTAAAAATGGAGAATAAGTAGAGCATATTAAAAAGATCATGTAATGAAATATTCAGTTTTTAATGATTTCACGCAACATTTTGAGAAGAAATCTTATTTACTGTTTAGAACTATTTTTTTTCCATACTGTTTTACTAATGTAATCTTCTTTTCAGGCATATGATCTCGCAAAAATCCCTGGATTTTCTGAAAAGTTTGTACAGAAACTTTTACATGTAAGTTTTTTTTGTTTTGTTTTTATATTTAACTTGGTGTTGGTTTCAATCCATTAATATTTATCTTCTACATTTCAAATTTTGTTAAAAATTCCTTTCGCATTCAGCACAAAGAGCATAGAAACTTAATCTGTATATTTTATATAATTTATTACATGTAATTTAACCAAATGCAGTATATAATATTTACATGATATGGTGATTATAAATTTATTCAACAAACTTGATAATGACACTGTTTTTTTATTTGTTAAATATTTTATTTTTATTTTGAGTTAGAAATTTTGAAAATTGTATAATTTTTTTCTTAATCTCTAATTATTTCCAGAGTAACTTCATTGCCGTCACTTGAACCAGTTAATTTTCAACCATCATCATCATCAGGAGCCATCAGCACATGATCAACCAGTCGTCTCTACATCACAGAATAACATCAATCAGAAAAGTTCATTTCCAGACCTCATTACATACAACGTAGATATTTATATTGTTTTTGACACATTTTCCAGGGCTTGTTTTAAAATTGTTTGTCAAAATGCATAATTTTTCAATTTTTCCTAAAATGTTAATTTTGCTAAATGTAAACTTCCACAATTTTAAAAAAGAGACAATAAATTTTAAGCATTTTTTTAAAGCAAATATGATGCAGGTCATTTTTTTCTCTTTAGCAAAATATTGCAAGTAAGTGTAGAATAAACTTAAAGTAGTAATTCCTGCACTTGCATGATGGAAGTGTGTTAAATTCAGGCCACCGTCTCCAGATAACTGAAATACTGTTGGTGGGACGATAAACCCAATAAACAAACAAACAAACAAATTCAGGCCAATTTCACTGTTGAACTATTACCTGGATGTCTTTGAACATTGACCCTATTATATTTTCATATGTGCATAGAAGTTAATCAATCATTTTCAGTCCAGGGGGTGAATTTCTTGAGCAAAAAATGCAAAACCTGATTGAATACTCATTAGGTTCATGATATAGACTCACTGGACGAACAGGGCCAATAAATGAATTGATGGATTTTTATTTATAAACTCAACCTTTGAATCATCAAGTAACATGTAAGCAAACATGAGCCATTGTGGCTGAAAATATAAATAAAACCTTTTTTTTTTTCACAAAATCAAAGTCTCTGACACAATACTAATTTTCAAACACAAAATGACTTGTAAATTATGATTCTTAGTTATCAATGCCCTCTTGACCAAATGCCTGCAACAGTTATTTTAATCTAATAACCTGGCATGTATACCTTAAAGGTGGTATCAGACAGTTTGGACAAAAAATATTTTCATTTAACATCTTAATAAACCATTGTTACATGAACAGATCTCGCAAAATGCTGTTAATTGATGTCCTACACCTGTATGAAAACTGAACCATTATGCCACAATCGTCGTTTCAAACATGTATTTCTCATCTTAGCCATGCTGCACAGTTAGTTATTTAAAACAAAAAAAACAAGGTGTCCACTTATGAATTAGCTCATCCACGTCATCCGCTGTGACGTTGATGTCTATTTTTTGCAGGAATCCCAATTGTTCTTATTTATAGATTTTAAAACAATGAACATTTAAGTGTTGATAAAGGAGTTTTACTGCCCTTAAATTGAGATTCTGCTGAAAGCCCTCAAAGCTTAGACTAAAGATGATTTGTTTCTGCATAAATCATGTACAATACTCCCAAACAGAGGTCAGATATTGTTACACATATTAGATATAGACAAACTGTTGGATACCACCTTTAAGTAACACCCATTGGTTATTTATGATAATCTAGTTATTGAATTGCATTTGTTAACATAACATTGTTGCTTAACAAATGGCTTCCCTGACTGAAATTTCTGTACCGTACATTTCAGTTCAAAGCTATATTTTACAAAGACACCTTATTTATTGTTTATCTGATAAATAGAATTCAACATTTATGTTCATTGAATACTGAAATATAAAACTTGATTTCATCCTACTTGTTGAATATTTTCAGTATTCAGTGAATACTGATGTCAGATCCTTTCTAGGTAAACTTTGTTAATATCAATTAAATCGATATCTTCGATTATTTGTTTTCCTTTCAGATTTTTTAGCTTTCCTGCACTTATTTGTAAATACTACCATGTCAAATCTATTTTAGAGAGCTATCTAGTATTCTAGTGATGCTTCCATATTATTTTTTTTACACTTTTAATGAATGTTTTCTCAAATGATCAAAATGCCACTGTATAAAATGTATTTATAAATGTGAGTTAAAGTGAAATAAGGTGCAAACAGCAACCTTTATGTCGCTGTCACAATTTATAACTCTCTTGTCTAAATGTGTTCTTCACCTCTTTTTTTTCTTCAATTACTGTATCTTTCCTTTTTAGTCTTTTACCTATATGCATAAATTATCACTTAGCCAATCATAGTGTGCATCCATATTTTAAATAAGGAAATAAATATTTTTAACTAACTGTACTGTTTTTTATTATTACTATTATTTATTATTATACTTTCAATTTCATGTTATTCCATTATTTTCAAAAGATGTGTTAAAATCAAAAGTCCACTCATGTGGGGAGGTTTTCCCGCTTACCTTGAGTGCACCGGTGGTTTACCCAGATATAAGTCTGGGTATTCTTCCACCAATAATTAGCTAGACGTCATGACCATTACTGTGTCAGTGCGATGTAAACAAAAGTCCACCATATGCACTATTTTGTACTAATAATGGTCTTCTAGATGGCTAAAACCGGCCGCAATAGCTCAGGTGGTAGAGCGTCAGCTTGCGGATCGGGAGGTCGTGCGTTCGAACCCAGGCCGAGTCAAACCAAAGACTTTAAAGTTGGTTGTAGTGGCTTCCCTCCTAACGCTCGGGGCTAAGGGGGCAGCATTACGCCTGACTCGTCGGTGTCAGTATAATGGACCGGCCGGGTTCAGTCCCTGGGCACCTCATAAGTGCCCCTGTGCTATAATGATAGTAATGTCGCTGCGCAGTATCGGCAAAAATGCCAGCTAATCCCTTCCCTAGATGGCTAAATATTATTTGGCAACATTGAAATGGCTCCTCATTAAATTCTCACTGGGCAATCTAAATGACTGCATGTAAACTGGTATTTGTTGCTTGAAACTAAAAAAAAAACGAGTGTTAAACATTTGACAATGATGTATTGAATCTTGTGTCCATCCACTAGTTTGGAGGTTTGAATCCATCATGTGATACATTGTTTGCATTACATGAATAAATTTCTTCTAATGCTGACAATTTAAAATAAATAGGTAAATATTTAAATATTGTAAATTTTTCAACAACATAAATTTTTCAACAACAAATACTTCTGGATTGTGTGTATCTAGTGTTGCTTTCTTTTTGTTCAAATATTTTTCTCATACAATTATAAAGTATATCTGAACAATGGTAACATCCTATATTCACACATAACATGTTCAGCAAGATTTTCCTATGGAAGATACCTTTATATTAGGGATGTAAATCGAATCCCAAAATTTTCGAATAATCGTAACGTGTATTCAAATCGTATTTGAATATTCGGAACAAATTAAAATATCATAGTTGCACATAACACGGTATTTTTCTATTACATTCAATGTGTTTATTCATTGTAAAATGTTTTTCTGGCCACAATTTACATTGCTAGCCTTACTTAATGTAGAAGCGGTGGTAGATTTATGATTGTAGCATAGCATTTAATTTTAAAACGAAGATTTTTTCGTTTTGAAATACTAACGGCAATATTATCAATCTGCCATTATCCTGTTTATAGTGAAGGACCAGACGGGGTGTTTCTTTACTTGGTCAGCGGTAATTTGCAAGAAAATACTGTCAGTGAAGTATGCCAGTAAATGCGTAAACAAGTCCCGTATAATATATACATTATTAATTAGTCACCTTAAATTTGGGTGTCTTTTTGTTACGCGTTGTACGTCGTGAAATAACCTTTACAATTTAAAGGCATTTAGCGTACTTAATTATTTATTTGTATTAACATATGATGTTTTGAAAGGGCTACCGGTACTTAAGCTCCTTTTAATGTTAACATATTGATTTAATAAAACCATATCATAATTTATTAGATGAAACTATACAACACATGCAAAATAGCTCACAATTTTAATATTTTACTCTACTAACCGCAAACAATGTATAACATCAAACAGTCAATTATGTTTTGTGAACTTATCTTACAAAATACATTAATGATTAAAGGAAGCATTTTCAAAAGGACAAAATGTGGGTGATACTGGATCGACTGTAAGACAATTAGGGAAAACCACGAGAGTTTTATGAAGGGAAATCACTCAAGTGTACAGCCAATTAAAGGTCTTGATTGGTTGGTGGTCGGATTGATGTTTAATTGTGATTGGCTGATATCGCTAAGGGCGTTAATCCGAAGCCATAACATGTCAATTAGAGACATTTAGTTACCAATACACAAGTAACAATTACGAACCTGCTCGCCATATGTCTATGGGTGAAAGGCGAATGTAAACAAAACCATTTGATGAAGACAATTACTATGATTGGCTAGTGTCAAGATTACCTGACTGTTGATAAATTGATGAAGTACCAACCAATATATAAATAAAGAATGATTAAAAAGTATGTGGAGTTACATTTTTGTTATTCGGAGAGAACAGAAGATCGCGGTGACAAAAAATAACAGATGTTGCGGTATTGTATAGAAATAAAATAACAAGTATGAAGTAGAGTGACAAAAACAGAAAGTGATTGCAATTAAAGTTTGTTTGACAGTGATCTAGTTGTGCTTCCCAAAAGTACAAGAAGTTCTGGTGGACTGTAATCAATAAGTATAGCCTTATTTAATGTATTACACACTATCCTGACCAAAGCTGGGTAGAGTCAGTGTTACGTAATTGCTGTAGCTAATTTCCGCAGCATTGAACTGACATGTGTGTTTATTGTACTTTGGCAATTGTTTCCACAGCTGTATGGTGATGTGGGTGATCATTGATGTGACTGGGTCTAAGTGGGAAAGGGGGCAGAGAAGGAGCTGTGCACGGTAAGGTGATTTCATGCTGTTAACGAGATGGCAATTGGTTATCAGGAGACATGACCCACCCCCTCTATTTTAGAGCGAGCACGATCACATATCACTAGCGTCGCTGGGAGACACTACGATCAACTAAAGAAATGTCTTTTCAATTTTCCTTCGAACTTAACAAAAGTGTAATAAAAATTACAAAATATCCGAATCCCAAAATCTCTATTAGAATAGCGATTTGATATTCGAATATTCGTTAACATCCCTACTTTATATTTGTATATTGATTTTATTGAGTAAAGTATAAAGATTAGATCTGGATATGAACCTGCAACCTTCCAAAAAAAGAAAATCTGCATGCTTACTATGCTATGGTATTCACTTGCTGATCACTGTTTAATGAGCATATTAACTGATAGAAAATTTACAGACACTTCTGACTTTTCATTAATCATTTTCATGAAGAATACAGATATACATCGAGAGCCATTTCAATGGTGCCAAATAATACTTGCCATTGTTTATAAATATTAACCTGGCACTCGTTAGCTTTCATAGGTGTATGTCAACAACTACGGGAGATACAGCATTTTTCCGTTCAGAGTAGTGCCAAAAACAGTTTATTTATAAGCAATGAAAGTACTTATAAGTTATATAGCATTATTCCATTCAGAGTGGTGCAAAAAAACAGTTTATTCATAAGCAATGGAAGTATTTATATAGCATTATTCCATTCAGAGTGGTGCAAAAAAGTTTATTTGTAAGCAATGAAAGTACTTACGTAGCATTATTCCATTCAGAGTGGTGCCAAAAACAGTTTATTTATAAGCAATGAAAGTACTTACGTAGCATTATTCCATTCAGAGTGGTGCCAAAAACAGTTTATTTATAAGCAATGAAAGTACTTATGTAGCATTATTCCATTCAGAGTGGTGCAAAAAACAGTTTATTCATAAGCAATGGAAGTACTTATATAGCATTATTCTGTTCAGAGTGGTGCCAAAAACAGTTTATTTATAAGCAATGAAAGTACTTATATAGCATTATTCTGTTCAGAGTGGTGCCAAAAACAGTTTATTTATAAGCAATGGAAGTACTTATATAGCATTTTTCTGTTCAGAGTGGTGCCAAAAACAGTTTATTTATAAGCAATGGAAGTACTTATATAGCATTATTCTGTTCAGAGTGGTGCCAAAAACAGTTTATTTATAAGCAATGGAAGTACTTACGTAGCATTCCATTCAGAGTGGTGCAAAAAGCAGTTTATTTATAAGCAATGGAAGTACTTATATAGCATTATTCTGTTCAGAGTGGTGCCAAAAACAGTTTATTTATAAGCAATGGAAGTACTTACGTAGCATTCCATTCAGAGTGGTGCAAAAAGCAGTTTATTTATAAGCAATGGAAGTACTTATATAGCATTATTCCATTCAGAGTGGTGCCAAAAACAGTTTATTTATAAGCAATGGAAGTACTTATATAGCATTATTCCATTCAGTGGTGCAAAAAAGTTTATTTATAAGCAATGAAAGTACTAACATAGCATTTTTCTGTTCAGAGTGGTGCCAAAAAGTTTATAAGCAATGAAAGTACTTAATGATCATCTGTTGTAATGGTCTAGTGGTTTACATATTCCTTGAAAACTTAACACCACTGCATAAAGTTTTTGTTTGCCAATTTTCATATCAAAGAAATTAAGTTTGTTTAAAAAAAAAAAAAATCTATTTTGAAAAATGAAATATTTTCTTCCTATCAATAGAATGCCTTTCTTTTAATCTGTTCAAAATGTTCTCATTCTGTACTGTTTATTGATTCAATATTGCAAATATAAAAAGTTTTAACAGATTTTACCATTATCTTTGTTGCAACTGAATGAGCCCACAGTTCAGATTTACATGACCATAACACAAAATCTTGCACATGTAAAGTGTCAAAGTAAGAAATGGAATACAAATAGTGTCTTACTATTTGGTTTAGTTAAAATACATGTTGTTTTTTTTTCGTGATGCAAACCATAAGTCTAAGAGGATTTTCTTAATAGCAAACCCAAGGCTCTATAGATTTGACTATTGAGTATCGTGGTGCTGTAGAGGGTTAGCTCATTTGAAATCTGTATAATAAGCTGTTAACCAAAAGCTATAAAACTGTCAAATGATTAGCCAAACCCTGACACAAGAGTATTCTATGAGTGAATACCAGGTACATTTTTATTTACAATATGTAAATTCAATTACTGAAATAGAATAATTGTTTGATAAGTTAATTGAAAAGATATTTCAGGTTGCGAGGATACAAACAGTGCAGGATTTATTAAAAACAAAAGAATCAGACAATCTTGCTACAACACACCTTTTATTCTCAATATTAAAAATCTTAGAATGAAAGAACAGTAGCGTAAATGTGAATGTAAAAAATACAACTTTCTCTCTAAGATACAATAACACCAGCTATTCTAGTTATTGTTTATTACACGACTCAAGTTTTAGTATTCAAGACACATGCTTCAAATAAAAGGTAAAAACCATGGCATTTCATGAAAGAAATCTGTTTTAATAACTGTTTGAAATAATTCTGTAATTATAACATCAGTTTGGTTGTTACATAAAAGCCATCAAACAAGGTTGGTAAAACAGTCCCTATGAGCACAACGTGGACCATGTCTATTAACTGTAGTGTTAGCATGGGGTGCACAGTTCAAAAAGGTCTGTCTCCTCAATGCATTCCAAATTATCTCCCATCCCTTGCTATTTACATATGACCTGAAACAGGAAAATTCACAATTTGTTAAACATACATTTAAATACAAAATTAAATATCTGATATACTCTTGCTTTAAAATGATAAATTGGTAGTTTGTTGTTCTGGCACCTTCCCTACTATAAAATGAAGGGCTTTCTTCCTATTTTCAGTTAAATGCTAAAAATATAACTAGAAAATAGGAGAAATTTGTAACTTATAAAAAAATTGTAATAATTGGCAAAAAATACACACAAGCAAACTTACTGAATATAAGTGATAAGAATTCTGAACACGTTTTGTCTTCTTTTACTGAGAAAAAGGCTGCGTTTTAAATATGTAACTATGAAACATAAGTCATGGTATTTTTAGTAATGTTACGAATTATTGATGGATAGACAAATGTCTGAGTAGAATCATCAGCGACTCTAGGTCAGCACAAAGACCTTTCAACAAGGATGTTTTGCCCACTTGGTGACGGCCCAAGGGACGGGTTAAAAGTTAGTCTCTTCTCACTTTGCAACAGAACTGAGAAAAGTGTTAACTTTTTTTCTCATTATTTTTTTTTAAAATTATGGTGGATTTGAAAATCAAGGTTTAGAGTACTTCCATTGAAAGTATAAAGTCATAAACAGGTAAGACATTCAGCTTGTCTTATTTTATTTTTTTATTATCACAAGCATTTTCGAGTAGAACATTGTGCAGTGCACGCTAGCTTACTATTATTTATGCAAACACCCTGATGGGAACCATAAAGTGAGAAATCTGATATTGACTACAACCAAAATGAGGTCAAACAATGTTTTACAGAGTCCGTTGTGTTCCATCACATTACAGAAACTTTATTATAGTTTCAAAGATCATGGGTCTGTTCATCTATAGTCTAGATATTAACATTCTTCAGACCTCTGGCTGACTTTACTCACCAAATCTCATCTTGCACTCCTTCAAAGCCTCATTAAACCCGTAGCATAGTGAGAGATCGCTCTGGTTGCTGGAGCACTGTATGAATTGGTCCAGCTCTCGCTGACAGGGAGACTGTTGTTGTTGTTGCTGCTGTGGTGACTGGTACTGCTGGACTGGGGCTGCCTCCTGAACATGACCGCCACCTCCTCCTGTCATTGCATGTCCAATCATGTGACCCTGAAATTAGTAAAAGTTGAGTCCAGGTTTTAAATGTAATTAACTTTTCCAGGTACAAAATTATTTACATAGATATATAGCCATAGACTCAGGAGTGAAGAGAGCAGATTCTTTTCTTCCATTCGGAGCTTACTAATCTTGATAAACACCTTTTGCATAAACTGAATCTAAAACTAAAGATTGCAGCTTTCTTCACACAGCCTTGAAAAGGCCACCTGGACCCAAGGTAACAAAACTTGCAGCTTGAGCCTGAGAGACCTTTGGCATCTCATTGGTCAGATTTTAAATTCAAGGCAAAATTTTACTAATTTGACCAAAAAAAATGCTTAAGAATAAGCTCAAAGGTCAACAACTACCCTAGAAACGACCTAAATAAGTCAAGTTAAAGCAGGGAAACAATTCTTGAATGTATGTCTTCAGAGAAATCCAGATTAAGCACACTCCTTGGGTCAGCACTACATAGCAGACAATCCCATGATGTCACAAAAAGCAGACACATTTAACGCATACAATGCACATTTTGGGGGAAATATATATACTTTCTGCAATTGAATCACCTTGAAATCAACTACCATATATACATTTTGTGCAGTCTTGCCTTTAAAATGCAATTTAATAAAGAAAAATACATATGGCCTTACTCGGGTTCTGTAGAATTATTGCTGGGTACTTAGTCTCTTTAGTGCATTTTTTTAAAAATAAATTTTGTTATATAGCCTTTAATGTATCGTATTTTCTCACTTATAAGACGGGGATTTTTCCTTTAAATTTTAGGTTCAAAGTGTGGGGCTCATCTTATAGGCGGGGTCTAGCGACCTGGCAAAAAGTTTTCACATTGTTTTAGGGCAAAAACATACCACATAAACTTGTTAGCAGTTATACAATGGTTAGACATGCCGTCATTATCGACTGCCGATAACTTACCTTTATTTGTAACTGTTCCCCGATATATCATGTACTGTCATACCAGACATGGTGACGTAGATCAAAGAAATTAATGTCATGCCGCCACGATCTATAGGATAGCAGTGCAGCTGAGACTAGATACATCCCACAACGTGTGAAAATCTTTCACTGTTTACCAATTAACCTTTTTGTTGAGACAGCATGACTGGTCAACGCCCCTTATTCATTTTTTCGACTCGTCTTTTAAGCGGGCCGAAGCAAAAACTGGCAATTTCACAGGTGAAGTATGGGGTCGTCTTATAAGCGAATAGTCTTATAAGTGAGTAAGTACGATACATGGATAGTTTTGTCTGCTCTTATAAATAAATATAAATCTATAGCCATTTAATTAGCCTGCTTAGTTTGTCTGCTTTCCAGCACTAACGCACTCCTTGGCCCATGCTCTACTGATGACCTATGACGAGTTTCCATCTGACTTAATGGTTCTCCGTTGAAATTAAATAACATAACACATTTAAAAATTTCACTTTATGGTTGATTTGTCTAAAAAAATTGAGACAATAAAAAAAGCATACTTACAGCAGCGGATCCAACGGCCACACCAGCTGCTGTTGAAGCCATCTGACCCATGAGGCCTGGTTGTCTCGGCTGCGGCGCCATCATTGGGGGCTGGGCATGGGGTGCTTGGGCCGGAACGTGAGACCTGGGTGCTGGGGCCGGGGCAGACCTAAAATTAAAATCTAGAACAGTTCCATTTTTGCAACATAAAAATGTAACAAGACAGATAATTGCCTCAACAGTTGCAGTAATTAATTTTAGTTTACTTTTTTTACTAATGGGACGTTTGCCTTATTGTGTTTAAAAATACACATAAAATGGTAAACAATGATATCTTTGTAAAGTGAAGTATAAATCCTGAAAAATAAACAATAATCTTATAATGTGATTAAAAAAAGCGTTAATTTACATAATGAATGACATGAACTCAACTAGCAAATGTAGATTGAAATAAAAAAAAAAAAACATGGATAACTTTAACAGTTGTATATCTCTTAAATGTATGAATATATGAATACTACTCTATAATTGATATTATGAACATAAAGTAACTAAATTACGTAATTACGTCAGCCTTATCGTGTCCTTGAAAACCTACAGCTTCAATTCCAAATCAAACGCATCAAAAACGACTAACATTTACCAAAAAAAAATAATAATGTTTTTTACCTGGCCATTGGACGTCCTCCTCTACTACCTCTTGGCATTTTTATAATTACTTTATGCGAAAGTTTGTTACAGTACAGTCGTTCTAGAAGCGTGTCTTTTCAATTTTTGGGAAGATAAAAAGTTATGTAAACACCGGTAGGAAATGTATAACGGTGATCTGGTTAATTATTCCTCTGGCGATAAAACTTCCCGCCCACCCCAACCCCAACAGTTCTTACCTTCTCTGTTTTTACTTGGCCAACTTCTCCCTCTGTCTGTGTTTTTATAACTGTCGCTGTTTGTCACACTGTCTCTCTCTTTATTTGTCTGTTATTTTTTGTCTCTCTTTCTCAGACATGTGATATTCCGGTCCCAAATAGGGAGACTATGGCTCCCAGAGAGGGAGATTGGGCTGCCAGGGAGGAAGATTTCCGTGAATGCGCGTTGAATTGACTTTGTTGCTTATTTGTATTTGTTAAACAGTATTTTTTGTCTTTTTATCAATAATCATAGTAATTTCAGGGATACATTTTTTCTTTGCAATATTTTTAATGAATTTTTAAATTTATCTAACGTATCTGTATCTGCCATATACTCCAAACCCTCTATACAGAGTATTATGTGGAATGCGCTGTCAGAAACTTTAGGAGTAATATAAATTGTAATGTTTTGGGGAGGTAATTTTCATAGGTGTTTGGGTTGGTTTCTGTACCTGCACAGTTATAAAAATGTCATAGATATTAAATTACAGAAGTCTGGTGTGGTTTGCAGGTAAGTTGCTTTGCCCAGGGTGCTACAATAAAAGATGAATGATGGATGTTCATTGAATGATGAAGAACAAATGATATGATGGGGGTGATGGATGAGGTGATAATGGTGGATGATGATCATTTGTAGCACTCTGGTTAGAAGCAGTGGCTGTACAGCTTGGCCTTGAATAATACGTATTTTAGCTCACTAACTAGGCATAAATTCTATGCTTTGATTTTAAGTTTGTGGCCTTCAAAAACAACAGCAGCCAAACATAGTGTTAACAAGTCAAGTGTCAACAGCACTTACTAATGAATTGAAAAAAGGTTTCCAAAGTGTATAAAATGATCTAAATATATTCTACTGTCAAATTCAAATTTACATAAAATCTTTAAAATATTTATGTACTTGTTGAGGTGTGAAGCATACAAACAGTTTATTTATCTTGTAAGTTAGTGACAATGAGTTTTGATAATTATAAAATATTAGTGGTAAACTCTCTAATTGGCCTACCATTATTGCCTAAACATATTAAAGTTAAATGAATTAAGAATACATGAAGACATTGGATTAATGAAGAATAAATAGCAAACAATTGTTTTTCAATGAGAGAGTAGCAACTGGATAACGGTCCAGATTATATATATATAACTCAAATTATTTTACATTTATTACGGATTCTTTCAACAATGTATAACACAAATGACATAAAAACTGGTTTGAACTAGTTGAAATGGAAAATATGTTTTAAAATTGTCTATGGTTTAGTACTATTTATGCACTAAATAAGATTTATCAACAGACACGAAAACCATTTACTTCTATGTAAATGTATTTTTGCAGGAAGCAGACGAATTTTCTTTCAAATAGAAATAACACTATTGTAAAGTAAAGAAACGATTTACTCCTCTTAAAACGCTTAAGTCAAAGAAAGCTTAACATAATGTTGGGAAACTGCCATGTTCTCCATTTCTTAGCTTTGATGCGTTCCAACGTTCCTGTGACCGTTGCACATTTGTCTCTTAAATCCCCGACGTATTTCAGGCCTGAAGCTTGCATACATGTATTACACAATGTGTTGTTTTGTGAGTGCCGATAATGTCCTAAATAATATGCAGTTAGCAAAAGGCCTTACAAAGTATCAAATTAAAATCAACGATTGTTTTAGTAGCACAATGCACAAAAATACATGATGCAAGCTCTGTATATCCAGCAGTGTTATTGTTTCATACATTCATCTCTTTCATGCAAACTTGTTTTGGTGTTAATTTCATATATACATAACTTTTACATAATGTTTATTTCCAACCATGTTAATTACACGCAACATGTCGTTAGTATAGGTTTTGAGTCTAAACTGGTGGTTCTTCCAGTCGGTCCCTTTTACCGACTGACCGTTCCAAGGCCGTAACTGATGGGTTTGCTCATCATCACATAGTTACTTTTACATTTGGCATGCACGTGAATACCTTTGTCCTGTGCTTTTTCAAATTTTGGCATATGTTGCAATGCTCATAGGACTTTGTTATATATTCTTCTTCATGGAATAGAAACCACGCTCGCTTCGTTCGCTCCCTTTGGTTTCTTATTCCGGGATGAGTCGCTAATTTTGACACTAACCTTAACATAGTTAAACATTACATAGCAGTCACGGTTTAAGAAAAAGACAATCAATACCAGTTTACAAGTTGTTTTATGTGTGTTGTTGGTTTTTTGTTTGTTGTTGTGTTGTTGTTTTTTATGTAAGGCACGTACGCAGGTCAGTTGGTAAACGTTTCTGAATTCAGACGTTCAGTCCAATTATCCTGAGCTTGCGTTTGGGTAAATACAGAATAGTTCTCATAGCACTCTATTGACGGGTTAAGGAACATTTAAAATGTCGCTGCTCAGTCCAATGCCTGTGTCCGCACGTGCGTTAAGCATTTCTTCGATTTGCTATAGTGTTGTGTTAGAAAACAGAACATGTGACACTGATTGGGCATGATCTTCGCCATTCAATCAAGGGATTACAGTTTGTGATGGGTGCCTTCTTACACAAGTAGGCGGGGCACGAAATTATATCGTCTCGACCAATGAACACTCGATATGCTCGATGATGCATTGATGGGCAGTGATCTGAGATTAAGTTTGTCGGCAACATCAAAGTGGGAGACTTAATGGGTTCAGCGTGAGGCGTGAGACAGACCCTTGATATCGGGAGTCTCCCGGGGAAATCGGGAAAGATCACGTGTCTGCTATCTATTTCGATGTATCTCAATACTTTCAATACCCTTCCATCTCTTATTTTGGTTCCTTTCATCATTCTGGCTATTAACTATCTTTCACTTCTGCCACTCCTTTTATGACCTGCTTAAACGTTATATGTACAGGTTGTTGCTAGTGACCTATTTTCTTCTCTCATTTTTGCTTCTCTTTTATAACTCTCACCCTGTCTTTTTTATTTATTATTTTTCTTCTTTATGTTATGTTAATTGTTCCATTTTCCCTGTACTCTCCATTCTCTCTGTCTGTCTGTTTCCGTCTGTCTGTTTGTCTGTCTGTCCGTCCGTCCGTCTGTCTGTCCGTCCGTCTGTCTGTCTGTCTGTCTGTCTGTCTGTCTGTCTGTCTGTCTGTCTGTCTGTCTGTCTGTCTGTCTGTCTGTCTGTCTGTCTCTCTCTCTGTCTCTGTCTGTCTCTCTCTCTCTCTCTCTCTCTCTCTCTCTCTCTCTCTCTCTCTCTCTCTCTCTCTCTCTCTCTCTCTCTCTCTCTCTCTCTCTTTAAAAAAAACAACATGGGCAACTATTTCTTTATTCGTGTGTTTATGGAGATGCTGTGCCAAACATTGGTTGTTTGAGTCTAAAAATCGTTTGCAATGATGTGTACACATAGATTGGATTCTCCCAAAGAAAAAATACAGTTTTTGCTAAAATGTCAACTCCCACACAAAATAAGGACATTAGTCATCTATATATAGGACCTTACAGAAAGAAAAAATAATAAAATGTTTATTTTTCTTCTCAAAGTGTAGGATACTATCTTTAACGTACTTTGAGAGGACACTGAAAATGACCAACATATGTAACGTCCTTTAAACTAAAGAGAAGGAGACATATGATACCTGTAATGAACGGCTAAATTTAAACTAAATTTAAACATACAGAAAGTTCTCTGTCTACCACCTATTGTTATAAGAATGACACAAAACAATGCGTTTTAAACTTTACTTTTTTCCCTTAGGTACCATTGAATAGCTACGGTAGATATTGGTTTTTCATTGGACGCCATTTGCTTAAGCAAACAACTTTCTGCTCAGTCAATTAAGTTTCATTCAAGTTGACCGGGACTGTGTGACAGTGTTTCCTGTATGTTGGTTGTTGAAAGGTTTCCCAACTTTATTGTTGTTTATTTTTGCTGTGATTCTGCAAGATGGAGAGGAGCATGTGTTAGGTCGTGGCTTTTAGGTGTGGACAGAGAAAAGGTTTTAACAGACACGAAGACATCGTGCAATGTCTACATATACAATCTAAAATGTATTATTTGTCATTACTCTCTATGAGTTATTGTTAATAAGCAAAGTGTGTGACACTCATTTTATAGATAATAAAGAGCAAGGTGTCTTATTCAATTTTAATTAATTTTATATGTGATGATTAATTATATATTAAAATTAGTATGTAAAATAAAAGGTAGACATATACTATTGATAACTACATTTTTTTAAACATGCTGTTAAAATAAATAAAAAATGGTACCCCAATGTAATAAATAGTTCATATGTCTGGAAAATTGTTGGATGATGTGGCTTTAATTATAATTTTTCTTTTATACATTGCTTTATAATTGTTTTGTCTTGTTTTTCAAACAAAATGACTAAGTGATTTAATTGATAATTAAACTAACATAGAAATAATCCAAGGATTGTATTTATGCATTTCATAAGTCTGTTCAACAACTTGAGTTAGTTTTAAGTTTTAAAAGGACTAATTCACACATTTTTTAAAACTTATGTTTAATGTATTTAAGAATGCTTCAGTCATTTTAACATTTTAAACAACTACTGCTTATTTTATTTTGGGACATATTTGATAAGGTTATAACAATGAATCATTTAATGTATTATTGTGTGTTTTTTTCATAGAAATTTACTTAATTAAACAAAAAATGCTTCAATTCAAACTAGAATAGTTTTTTGTTGTTTTTTAATAAAAAATTAACATATAAAAAGTATATGTAATAAGCTACTCATAATCTCTGAATACCTTTTTCAAAATATAATCTTTATAATGAATACCTTTCATCATAAAGGACACCTTGCACATTCAAATTTCAATGTATATATTTTGATAAAGAGTTTAATTATTATAAATAAATTATGGTTATTTATCATTTGCATTCTTACAAAATAATTAACATTTTTTATAAAGTTTTGGAAAAACCCACATATTAAGAAAGTTTATTAGTCACCCTTGCTTACATGCCATGTTTAACACTATTATTCTAACCAGATGTTTAACATTTCTTCTGCTAGGTGCAATGCTAATACAGACCAACGCTGACTGATTGTTTGATCAAATGTGGACCTGCGTTTTTTATCTTAACTGGTGAAAATACCTTGTTCGGAGCCATTTAATGCAGGCTTATTGGATTTGAGGAAAAATAAACATAACGCTAAACTAAGAGCCTAGATGTGGCATCAGTATTGTCATACTGGCTGTACAGTGTACTGAAGAGATCTATAGACAGGAGAATAGAAAGGCTTTAGTAAGTGTAGGCAGTGGGATTTTGTATCTGTTTGCCAGTGACAAAAATTTGACGTATGTTAGTTTTGTGTTATCTCGGAGATGTGTGATTTGAAAGGAAATGAAAACTATTTACATTTATTTAGATACATACATGAATGTCATCCAAGGAAAAAAGAAGATCATAGTTTGTAAAGTATTGTGATGAAAGTTGTGTTGGAAAACGTTTAAGAATATATGCAAATAAATATGTGCTAACAATAAACATATACAGGTTTAATAGGTGTTTTTATGCAAACCATGCTTAGTTTTGAACCAGATGTCAATTGAAGATGGAGAACAGATTTTATCAATGCAAGTAGTAAAATGTGTATTGGATGGATTTTACACTGGAAACCAAGAGGCTTTTTATACAGTAACACAATAAATCAGTATATGAATTGGTATGAAAAAATAGTAATCATAATAAACTAAACCTTCAGCAAAAATGACAAGTGTAGTCACCAAGCAACAGAAAAATACTTCAAATAACAACATGACCAACAACAGTAATAGCAACACTGACAACCACAAAACAAATGGTAACCCCAGACATTGTCGACACAGTCATGGAAAGTTAAAGGTTTTGGTGTCTATTGAAAACGACGCACCACAAACAAAACAGGATGACAATGAACTGCAAAACACCGATAAAACTGACAGACTGGTTCTACCGGGGAGTAAACCAGTCAGCGAACGTCCATCAACAGTATCGGGCAGTGTCAGGAAGTCTACTTACACTAGTCGACCTCAGAGTCGCAGGTTAGACAGTCGACCGGGAAGTTCACGAACGGTGTTTGAGCATATCCCAGGCACTAGACCAGCAAGCAGAAGAGTAAGTGAGATTTGACTTTGGGTCTTTTCACCCGGACTAGTCTGGTAGGGTTTCTGTTTGTTTTTCTGTTTGTTAATAAGTTGTAAAAAATAAAAGGCTTTGATCCAGCTTAATGGTAGAAAAAGATACATAGAATTACCAAGAAATTGAACATATATTTAGTACTATACCTGCAAGTATAGATCTAGTTTGTTAGTTTATAAGACATTTTTTTATAGGAAGTTCAGTTTTGTTTGTGTTTAAAAAGCAAAACTCGGACACTTCACTATCCTGCTTGTTTTTTTGTGTGTGTTTTTTCATGGTTTCTTAATCCTTTTTTTATTGGTCTTTTTATATATCTTTTTTTCTTTTGCCTACTTGTGTAACTTTTAAATAAAAGACAGCTCTTTAAAATAACATTCTATTTAGTGATGGAAATTGTTCTAAAATTAATGTGTTAATATACCATAGTATATATATTGTAACTTACTGTTAATATTTTAGGTACAGTTTTACAAAGTGATTTAACAGTGTGTGGCATTTAAAACTTATTTGTATCAACATTAAGCTAAACAAACCCCATGGGACAGGACTGGCCGTAGATGGCACTCATGCACCTACTTGCTCGTACCAACATGTATTTTGTGGGTTATTTCCCAAAATTGCTGGTTGAGTGTTGCTAAATACATGTGTATAATCTTTCCTACCTAAGTTCTCCTTTTTAAATCAGTAGAATCAAATTAATACTTTTTGTACTAATTGCTGAAAAACTAGATTGATTTGCAGGTGGTAAATTGAAGAAAGTTTAAACTTTAAAATGAGAAATGGAACATCAAAAATGGGTATAAGAATTATTTGAACAAAAATCATCACCTGTATATTAAATACATTAAAAAAAAGAAAATTCTTTTGAGTTCCCTTTTGGGTTTTTATTTATATTTAAAAGGTATTTCTTACGGTATAAAATAGACATGCTAATGAATCATTAAGCAGCATAAAGTTCAGCTTACATTCATTATGGAACTAGGAGTTCTTTCACAATAAAAGTTTATGTACTTCAAAATTATTGCAACATTTCAATAATTTGGCAACTTGGTGTACTAAACCTACAACCAAATGATTTATTTTTAAAAGAAATTTAAAATCAATATAATCACATGTAGTTATTAATCATAATACAGTTATCTTTTATATTTTATTTAAGATTATAACAAAAGATTAAATTTTAGTCACATAAGTGTTGTTTGAATTCATTCAAAAGCATATACTTTAATGTAGATATACAATGAAATGAAAAATAAAGCATCACAGTGCTTATTATATATTGTTTGACAGCTTCTTTTAAAACCTTGAACCATTAATTTTTAAAACTAATGGTTACAGGTATTTTTTTGTTGAAGCATCTTGGTCACAATTTAGTGTAGTTTACTGTATGTTTTCAAGGAGAAGAGTAACAAAGTTGATAAGGAAAACAAGGTTTTAAGTCTGTATATTGTGGGTGACACCTTGTAATTTTGTTGAATAATTTTAAAAATTTGATATGTAGGTATACACTCTTTAAGGTTTAAGGTGAAGATTAGAAGTTGAGTTGGTTCAACAATGTTTGTATGTGTATTGTATTGATGAGACAGAATACATTTATTTAACCCTTTACTTGCTGGAAACACCATAAGGGTGGACTGTGTTTTATGTAAATGAGGTAAGTGTGAATCCAGCAAGAAAATGGTTAACAAATTTAAGAATTTCATGTTAATGTATACATATGCTGTCATTAAATAAGACTGGTAAATGTCACCTTTAATCATTTATTTTGTTGTTTAAAAGTACTGGCATGTTTTCTTACAATTGTTTAAAAATGCATCATGGATTTTAGGGAAATGGAAACAAAGTTGAATGAGTAAACAGCAGTGATTATAAAGTCTTCATTGTGAACGACACTATGTAATTTTAAAGAACAGTATGATTTAAAACAGACAATATGTAGCAATGCTCTCTTTAAAACTTTGATGGAAATAGTAACAGAGTTACATGTATGTGATATATGCAAACTGTTCGCTACCACCTTTAAAAAATAATGGTAAGCTATTGTTACATGTATGTGATATATGCAAACTGTTCGCTACCACCTTTAGGAAATAATGGTAAGCTATTGTTACATGTATGTGATATATGCAAACTGTCCGCTACCACCTTTAAAAAAATAATGGTAAGCTATTGTTACATGTATGTGATATATGCAAACTGTTCGCTACCACCTTTAAAAAATAATGGTAAGCTATTGTTACATGTATGTGATATATGCAAACTGTCCGCTACCACCTTTAAAAAACAGGGTTATGATATTGTTACCTGTATGTGATATAGGCAAACTGTCCGCTACCACCTTTAAAAAACAGGGGTAAGATATTGTTACCTGTATGTGATATAGGCAAACTGTCCGCTACCACCTTTAAAGCTTTAAGGGGAAGAGTAACAAAGTTCAATGAGTTACCATAAACAATGTTAAATAAGATCTACAATGGAATGACGCTCTCTGTTGTCAACAGTACATGTAGTCCATTGATCACACGGCACTAACTACATTATCTGGCATTACCTGAGCACACACGGTATCATGGAGAATTTCTGCTGTGACAACTAATAAAATATTGACTTGAGGAATCAATGAAAATATAAGAATATAACCCCAATAAAGCCCTCTTAATTCTCAGCATGCTCAGCAAGAATTGATCAGACTTAGACAAATAGTATAGACCCAGATCAGCCAGCTCTCCCTGCTGATCACTTTGATCAGGATCTATGCTATTGGATGCTAAGTCTATATAGATAGTTTCCACATCAGTGAAAATCCCCTATCTTGGCAGCCATCTTTGATGGTAACTTCAAGGGATTTTCATATGAATTGTATAGAAGGGTAAATTTTATTTTCTCGTTATGTCTTTATTTGTGGTCCGAAAATTAAAAGCTATACACCATTGGAAAGCTCTTGAAATTCATATTTTTAGAATACAATATTTTTACAATTGATAAATTTACACAGAATTAGTACAGAGAAATAAATAAAACTATTGGCTCATACTTAAAACAAAATGAACACTGTACTATTTTCGGTTGAATTTCTTTAACCTTTTAAACTATCAAAATTTAATTTTAATATTTAAAATACTTTATAAAAGCTGTTAAATTTGATATAAAATTCAGTAATATAGACTGAAAAATAAAAACACAGTGGTGAGTTTAATACAGCATATATTTCCCCTATTTCGACCTGCATTAGCCCACAAAGATGGCTGCCTTAAACTGTCTTATCAGTGTCGATGATGTCACATGGAAACTATCTATTAGTGTATACCAGTATCTATGCATGAGATTGTGATGAAATAGTTTCATGTTCAGTAAGTTTTTATTCAAACTATAACATGATAAGTGTTAAATTATAACTCAAACCATTAGCCACCTGAAGGGGATCTATCATTATAGTTATACATTTTAGGTTGTCAATAACATTTGATACAATAAATTTGGTGTAAAACTGTAAAACTTTGACTTTGAGAATATATGAAAAATATAACAATATTTAACTTTTTCTAATGATAATAAAATTAAATAGAGATGTGATTATAAATCTTATGAGTACGAATAAAGATTGTCAATCAAAATTGTAATGTATATGTTTTACATACATATTAGTATGTAACTTGGATCTTATTTGATTAAAGGCGCCACTTTAGTTAATTTAGATAGTTTGTAAATGATTAAAAATCAGGCAAATAGCTGTTAAATTAATGTGAAATTTGCATTAAAATGTTTTTACATTTGTTACATAAAATAACCAAAAAGTTTTACTGCTGATAATAAAATATGGAAAGAAATTTACGCTAAAAATAAATGAAAAAAATACTCAATAATTGATTTTTTATTAATGAATATTTTTTTTATTATTTTATCATACTTAGAGTAAAAGAGTTGTATTTCTGGACCTTCAGTTTTTTATTCTTTTAATTTTGAAGAAAAATTGCCCAGCTAGCTGTTTTAAGAAACATTCTACATGTATTTAAAAACGATAACCTCTCTACCAGGATAATAGGTAGGGATTTTAGATACTGTGGTATTAGGGTTGGCCATTGTGTTGTTAGATAAGAAACACCAGGGATGCTATTGGGTACCATTTTTAAACCCATTATTTAAATTTGCACCCCAGTTTCACATATTTTATCTTAAGTGCAATTATCTCTAGTGAAGCATATCTCCAATACACCAAGGTAGTAGTGAGAATTATTTCCACTAAAGCAATTATTTTGGAATAAAATTATATGATAACCAAAGATGAAAAAAAAAGTGGCAATTATTTCTGCTTAAACATTTTTCCAATATTATCATAAAGTATGAAATATGCCAAGAACAATTAACATGCAGAAAAACAACACGGAACATTACTTGTTTGATTAAAAACATCAAAAATGTTCACAAAGCACCAATTGTATGTAAACTATCCTTTCCTCTTTTGTTTGTGTCAGTAGATTGCAGATTGTACAATCAATCCTTTGACCCTTAGCTTGCTACCTTTTGTTAAAAACTCATGCTAAATTCCCAGGTTTGTTTTTGCTTTAATATTATATATGTTACACGTAAGTGTTGATATACTTATAAAGGGAGAATGATCAGCAAATAGTGTAGATCTGATCAGACAGCTCCTGGCAGATAGCCGGCTGATCTGGATTAACACTATTTGCCTAAGCCTTATAAATATGTGAATAGCAGGCTAAGAGTTTAAGCTTATTGACTTAAGCTTATTTCCTTATCCTGTGTGTGGATGATTTAACCAAACATTCAAATTATTCAGGAAATCTCACATGACATATTCCAGTTTCTTGTTCTGAAAACCTATTGCATGTCACTCTAAGACCCTTTACAAGCTGGAAACACCTATAACCTCATTAACAGAAAACATACCCAACCTTTATGGTGTTTTCAGCAAATAAAGGGTGAACCACATACAGCTTAACCCCAGTATTCATACTACATATATTAATGATAATATTATGAACATTGTACAAAAACTTTACATGACGTATAACTAGACACTCTGCAGCAAACAATGCAGATCTTGATCACCAAGCTCCCTGTGGGTGCTGTCTTATCTAAATGAACACAACATGTATTTGTCTAAGCCTGGAGAATCCTTGCTTTGCTAGGTGAGGAGCTATGTCAATCTTTTGCTATGCAGTTAATTACAGCATCGAAAAGATTCAATTATCTTGAGCGTTTACACGGCAGGTTGGTTTTCTCCATTTTCTCCATCAAAGAAACATTGATTCCTAAAGGTCTTAATTTGGCTGGCAAGCAAAATCTATGAAAGATTGTTGTTTACAGTTAAAGGGGGGTGGAAAACATTTATTTTTATATTTAGGCCAAAGATCGTGATTTTATACGCACACCAAACAATTCACAAAAAAGATTTTATAGGGATAGATGGAAAATGTATACAGTGTTGATAAAAACAAACATTTTAAGGCAGTTACATGTTAACAGTGCAGATTTTCAAAATGATTCTGGAAGAGGCATGATTTTTGTTCAATAGTTTTTTGTACTGAATGAGTATGTTTAACCATCACACTTCCAAATGTGGCTGTACAAATTAAATGGCAGAATCAGGTGAATGGTATCAATGGTTGAGGGGGCTTAAATAAATGACATTTAGTAAAGGGCAGCAGAATCTGTAGCTCAAAGGTCCATTCAGGAGTTTAGTTTTAGATGGTTCAGATGTCCCCCAAACAGCATTTCAAGGGTCTCTCGAGGTCAAGCGTGAATGTTGATAACTTGCTATTCCTCAGCGCCTCACCATGCATGTTCAAAACTTAGTCTGGGTAATTACTTTTATGTGGAAAGGTCTTCCAGCTGAACTGCTTGGAGCTGTCTGTGTGGGTAGGTCTTCCAGCTGACCTGCTGGGAGCTGTCTATGTGGGGAGGCCTTCCAACTGCTGACTATGTGGAGAGGTCTTTCAGCTGACCAACTGGGAGCTGTCTATGTGGGAAGGTCCTCCAGTTGATCTGCTGGGAGCTTTCTATGTGGGGAGGTCTTCCAACTGACCTTCTGGGAGCTGTCTTTGTGGGGAGGTCTTCCAGCTGACCTGCTGGGACCTGTCTTTGTGGGAAGGTCTTTCAACTGACCTTCTGGGAGCTGTCTTTGTGGGGAGGTCTTCCAACTGACCTTCTGGGAGCTGTCTGTATGGAGAAGTCTTCTAGCTAACCTGATGGGAGCTGTCTATGCCTGTAGGTTTCCCAACTGACCTGCTGGGAGCTGTCTGTGTGGGGAGGTCTTTCAACTGACCTGCTGGGAGCTGTCTATTTGGGGAGGTCTTCCAACTGACCTGCTGGGAGCTGTCTGTATGGGGAAGTCTTCCAGCTAACCTGATAGGAGCTGTCTATGCCTGTAGGTTTCCCAGCTGACCTGCTGAGAGCTGTCTGTGTGGGGAGGTCTTCCAGCTGACCTACTGGGAGCTGTCTGTGTGGGGAGGTCTTCCAACTGACCTGCTGGGAACTGTCTGTATGGGGATGTATTCCAGCTAACCTGATAGGAGCTGTCTATGTGAGGAGGTCTTCCAACTGACCTGCTTTGAGCTCTCTGTGTGGGGAGGTCTTCCAAATGACCTGATAGGAGCTGTCTATGTGAGGAGGTCTTCCAGCTGACCTGCTTGGGGCTGTCTGATCAGGTTCAGGATCTACACTGTTAGAGAACCCTTTCTTGAAGGACAAATTCTATTCAGTAGATGTAATATTTGTATTATTAATAAAAACTGTATATTTTTAACATTGTTTTAGCCATATAAATAAGAATTTAGTATGGTTTATTAGCAAATACAGCCGGCTGTGAGCTAAAGAGTATGTAAAGTTAGGCCTGGGATCAGACCACACTTACAAAAGAAAAGTTTATGCTACCAACTTCCAAACAAAAATCAGAAATAATGTCACCATATGTGTGTCTTGATTCTACCATACCTCTATCCCCAGCATGAAATCAACTGCTGATTATTTCAAAAAGGAAAAATGAAACATAATGCCTCCAAAACAGCAGACTTGACACTTTTGATTCTTTTTGCATTAATCTATAATGCCTCTTATAAAGCATCACAGGATTCCATACAATGGAACATTTAAGCTGCTCATTGCAAGATATCATACAGCATTTTTGCATGTTTCATTCCTTTTATTCAAAAACAATCTTTACTCAGTTACCTTTGAGAAGTAACATTTGTATGCCAGCATTTTCTTTGCATGTCAAATGTTATTTTATTTAAAGTCCATTTTAACTTTGTAACTATGTCCTGCAGTGCACCAGTGGTAAAATCCAGACAGCTGTCTAGGGTTCTCATCCACCCATAATGGCTGGACATCACCAACATCTCCATAATTGTCTTGGTGCGTTGTATCTTAAAACCAAACCTTAATATATCTTCCTGCATGCCACTATCAATGATTTGATTCATTTTAATGATTTGAATTTTAATGAACTCATTAATTTTAATGAACTCATTAATATTGATGAAACTACAAATTCTTGTCCTTTCATTAAGAATTCTCCACCCTTCTGGATGCGTGATTGATATGTATTGTTCATAAAGAACTTTAGAAACTGCTATCTTTAAATCTTAAATGTGACTCAGTCCTTGAAAGACATCTTTACCTGAACTGAAGTCCATTTTTAGTTGATTTTTCTGTTTTATTATTTATACAACTCTCTGTCTGACAAGATTAATTGTTATGCTCGCAAATCATAGTCATCACACTACTTTACAAATAACTAAAGTACATTTAGATGTAAAATCACTTTTACAGATCATAAAAAGTTAATATTGACAAAAGGATATTGACTAAGACCCCTCCCAGAAAACTACAGACTGACCACTGACTGACCAAGTAGGATGGCAATGATAATGATGATCATCATTGATAATTATTGATGAAGATGATAAAGATAATGATGGCATTGACCATAATAATGATGATGATGATGATGATGATGATATTTACATTTAAAAACATCTTTTTAAAATTGCTTTTTTTGTGTAAATAGTATTTCAGAAAAACTTAACAAATCTAATATTTAGTTCATTGAACTACAGTATTCAGGTGAGACACTAAGGTGTCCCTCAACTCCACTGATCATTTTTAATACTTATTCTTGCCTGGCATACAATCACCCCCATTGAGGTTTATATTAAAGCCTCTATTTGCTCTACTTAACTGTCAATTTAAAACTTTGAATATCTAATTTATACAAAGGAAATAGTTACAAATATTGAGACAGTATACTAGGACCATTCCAATGCCCTTGTGTTATGAATTATGAATTTTATATTATACAAGTTCAACTTTTGATGGAATTATTGTTATAATCATACATTAAAGTTCAGTTTTCTGTTACTTGTGATTCTTTTATGTACATAAGAAAATTGTACTGTAATTTGATAAAGATTTTTTTAGCATGGACAAGAGGTACCGTCGATAGTTTTTATCAAGTATATTATATATAATTAGATATACGATACTAAAATGTGGCAGTTCAGAATTTAATGTGTAATTATCTATTCTGACAAAGACCAATTTTTATTGAATATGTGTCACTTTGAATGGTAAGTTTAAAATAATAGTTTGAGTAAAAAGATGTTCTTGATATCCTGTAGTAAGATGTTTTGATGCAATTATTAGGGAGACAACATCTACGTTACTGTAGTACCATGAATTCCCTATTTGAAGTTATAGTACTCTTGATGACATACAAATGATGCACCTATTTTTATTATCCTTTGCAAGCTGAAATACAATTACCGTAAAGTTTTATTGATAAGACGCAGTTTTTTGCCCTAAATTATGATAAAAAAGTGGGGGATGGGTCTTATCCATGCGAAGATTTTAGGAGAGGAAAATCTAATAAATATCCACTGGTAAATAAGATAAAATGTTGTATATAATTGAGTTATTTTCCTTGAGAGGAAAATGTCATGAACATAAAAATTAGATTTTTCTTTAATATTTCTTGTTGAAAATAAATAAATCTGGGTTATAATACTTCTTCGAAAAGAGGAAGTATTGAGTCTTCATTAAATGATGAAACATACATATTTTTTTTTCACATTGTTATTTTTTTTTTTTTTCATACTTTATCTTTCTTTGGCATATGCTACTAGACTACTTCATGTAGAATCAATTTAGCATTTAATCTAAAAAATATGTCCTTATTTTTCAAGTAGGGAAATATGGTGTATAGGATAATAGGTTTTATTCAATACTGACAGAAGATTATATGACCACTCCTCCTTGTATATGTTAGCTTTGGACTTCTGAATACATTTTCTATGAGAGAACTTAAATAAAAAGATGATATAGAAACTATGCTGTAGGTATAAACAAATGCTGACTTAATAACAGAATTTAACACACAATTTCATAGTCTTTGTTTTTAATATAATCAGTGTACCAAAGTATGTTTCTTCCATTCTCCAGCTGTATAATACACAATTTTAACCAATTAAAATGGTTCAGATATTTATTCCAGCATGTTGTATGTCAGCATTACTTTGTAAGTCTAAAGTGAGGTGAATTTGCTAGCCCCATTAAAAATACAAGTTTTTCCAAGAAGGAGAAATATTCATAAATAGTTAATTAGTTTTTTGTTTGTTATCGATCAGGAGTGCATGATGACACTGCGGTATTTGCTCAGTCCTACAAATTAGACTTATACCTATCACATCTGTTTTCCATCATTTTATATCCTGATAATTATGTTTTTCTTTTTTATTTTTATCAGGCATAATGTGAAATGAAAAAAACACAAAAAAAACTTGAAAACAAAATATGAATGTTAAAAGTAAAATATAATAACGTAGGTCTTCTGTAAAGTAATCACTGCACACTTCTGAACAAAACGTCTATGTAAGAAGTTAAACATAATGATAATATTTCGTTGGTTGTTAATATAAACATGTATTGACTTATTCACAGACTTCTACTTGAAAAACTTTGTTAATTGGCTTTAGGCACACATACAGCTGACGGTTGGTGATTTATTTCATGTAATTACTGTTGACATAGGATTGGTAATAGCTCAATGAACGTCTAATGAACTAATGTAATATAAACCAAATTTTCTGTAATTCAATACTTATGTTCTAGTTAATGCTCTTATGTCAGAAGTATGTTAAATATACATGAATCAGTGGGCATTTAGTACATAATCATAAAAATGATTGATGAAATAATACTTTTTGTATGTGTGTCCCACACCTATTATTTTCATACAACATACTGCTGTAACCCAATATCTAGAAAACACGTACTTATCCTTACTTTATGTTAAAGGCGGTAGCCGACAGTTTGTCTATATCAGATGTTTGTATCTTACCACTGCTTTGTGGAATCTGGACATAATTTTTGCCTAAACTCATAGTTTATTCTAAGTAAAGATGGCTTTAAACACTACCTATATTGTCTCACAGTTAAGTTGTGGGAAAAAAACCCTCAAATAATTTATTGTTAACAAATCTATAAATAAGCATGATAGTGATCTCTGCTAAAAATAGATATCGATACAAAGTGGATTAACCGGATGACTATATAACGTGATCTAGAGAGTTGTCATGTGGTTTTCTTAGTTTAAAAATAGCTATCTCTGAAGCGTGGCTCAGATAGGAAATATCTGTTTGATGATATTGTAGATGTATTCTTGTAGATCTAGTGAATCAGTCAACAACATTTTGTAAGACCTTTTCAAGTAACAATGACTTAATTGGTTCTTTGAGAGAAAAATTGGCCCAAATTGTCAAATACTACCTTTAAAGGGTGTTAATACTGCCAGAAAAATATTTTCACAGAATAGTGTAATTATTTGTGTATGAATAAAAGAAAAATGTTTTTTTAATTTTAATGGCATTTTTTAGTGTTAAAATTGATATATAAACTTTGCCGCTTTGCAATGCTGCATATAATGTGTTAAGAAGAGTCCAAAATTTACAGTTCAATGGCTGTTATTACATCATTGTAGGGATATTGTGTCATTAAGCAGTTTTAAATAAGTACAAAATTCCATTGTTGTCAGTTCTTTACAATTTAATCATATTTCAAAATATGCTTATATAGTCAATTTTGATAAAATTTTCATCAAAACGTTTCTGATAATCCTTTTTTGCCATAGTTTTATTTTCAAAATATTACACATATTACATCATAATGTATGGGTTTTTTTAAGAGCATAACCAATTCCTGTAGACATTTAAAGCACTTTTCATTCAGATATGACAATTCATTGTGCTGTTATCAGGTGAAATCAATGTTATTGTCCAATAGGAAGATGACAAAACAAGCAGAACACATAGTTTTATAAAAAATTAGCAGTACATGTAAATAGACAGATTCTTTTATATGAACATATTACAGTTTTTTTTTTTTTAATACAACAAGCAATAACTGTTGTTTTATTTTGTTTTTAGAAAAAACATTGTAGCACCTCAATTATGGAAATTATATTATTATACGATGAGCTGTTTTAGTAGAGAAAGAGCCCAAACAATTGTCTGAGTAGAACCAGTGTTGACCGCAGGTCAGCTGATAGATCTTACAGTAAGTCCATTGCCCCAAGAAAAAAGGTAAGACAGGGCAAGCAAATAAAAAAACAAGCACATAGCATAGCAATGCAAGCATATTCTTTTAATTCTGATTAATATATTAAATCAGAATTAAAATTTAATTAACTTTGAAATGTTTTTATTCTGTATACTATTTTTAATTGAGATTGTCTCCTTTGTGTACAATTAACGTAACATTTTTTAATTAATTAAACTTTCAGACAAGTTAATTTTAAAAATGAGCTTTTCAAAAACTACAAATGTAAAAAAAATAATTGAAAGTCACATTTTAACTTTTAAATCTTTAACTCTCCTTTAACTTGAACATTGACTAGCATTAATTATTAATAAAATTACCTTTCAAGTGTCAAATTTAATAATCATTTGAATGATGGCATAAATTTAAAACTTAAATAAAGGGTTAAAAGAATATAAATTTATTGTCCTTTTTTACTATTTAAAAATTAAAGCTAAAAATGGTCATAAAATATAGTTAAAAAAAAAATTAATTGAATGATCTAACTTTGTACCATATACAAGTAAATTGAAAAAAGAATTCTTAAGACCAGTAAAGTGCCAGGTGAAGTTCATTTGTGGCAAGTATTGTTTGCCCCCTTTATATCAGGTTAAAAGTAGACAACACACAGTTACTACAAGTGACAAAGGATCACTGATGTATACAAATTACCCCTGTTATACCCAGGAACAACTTACCACTTATCTTTTGTAAAGGTTTGAATCAAAATGTTTTCACAGTGTTAAACATTGAGTAAGACATAAAGGAAGAGGGCAAATAACAGTGTGAACATACCATTTACCTTACCTATGCTACATTTAGTCACAACAACAATTCTAAATACACAGCTGACAACTTTATGCAAAGGCAGCAAAACATATTCATTGAGACGCTTCAGCAAAAGTTGCAGAGCCTGACCAGATGGCTTTGGGTCTGCACTATTAACTTAAGTATGGTCATTTCATGCAAAGCAGGATATTAATCAAGAACTGTTGAGACAGTTCATGCAAAGCAGGATATTAGTCAAGAACTGTTGAGACAGTTCATGCAAAGCAGGATATTAGTCAAGAACTGTTAAGAGATTTTTTTTTCTTCTGCACAAAACAATATGTTACAACCCTTCACCCTTACCAAACTCCATTTGTTAAAAACTCCTACAAATTCTTGATTATTTGCTTAAACAACTACATGCAAAGCTAGCTAGCTATATTGCTAATGGCCTTGCCAACAAAAAGTGCAGGTCTTGACCAAACAACTTTGAATTAGGACTGCTTTACCTGTTTCTATACTAAATGCATATGCATGATAAATTTCTTAAAGGCAGGCTTGAAAGCTAAAAAACGTGTTTTTTCTATATACAACCACTTAACTGAATGGTTAATTGATTTTGTTTTCAATTACCAGCTTGATTGATATCTGAAATTTTGCTGCTGCAATGGGTACCTACAAATTATTCATGGTTCAAAACAAAGACATTTTCTTTTTTCTTTTTTCTAACCTCGATCAACTGTTTTGAGTTGTTGCAGGTTTATTTTAGTAATATAAAGATTGGATCACCCAGCAGGGGGAGGGTTTGACAGTAATTCTCTTTTAAATAGACATTATTACAAATGCTTAGTTGGGGCATTCAAATTAAGAAAACATCTATTAAAACTACAAGACAGTTTAGCAATTGTGTAGCGTTATAAAGAAGTCGACCTATTCATACTCAAGTTTACCAGTTGGCTTGAAGTCAACTTTTAGTTAAATATTCATTTTTTTTTCATTTGTAAAATTCAGTCAACAAGGAATTATGGACCAGAAGTGTTATAATGTAGATAATTTGTAGCTGAGGCTGTTAATGATGATAATTTCTTATTTTTTTAATAATTTTCATGATAAAAATGTTGATTTTGATGCTGGTTCAGTTGTCACTACTGCCTATTATGCTGCTGCTGGTGATGATGATGATGGTGGTTATGATGATGATGATGATGATGATGATGATGATGATGGTGATGATGATGATGATGATGATGATGATGATGATGATGATGATGATGATGAAAATGATGATGGTGATGATGATAATGATGATGATAATGATGATGGTGATGATGATGATGATGATGATGGTGATGTTGGTGATGATGATGATGATGATGATGATGATGATGATGATGATGATGATGATGATGATGATAATGATGATAATGATGATGGTGATGATGATGATGATGATGATGATGATGATGATGATGATTTTCATGGTTTTCATGATCAATCATTATTTCTATCTTATCAGAGGAAAGAGAAGATCCAACAACTCCATATTCCCAACAATGATGTAAGTGATCACAGATTGTTGTTGACATTCGATCTGGTGTTGGTACTTAATGTGTGATATATCAAGTATACTGTGATAATGTTTTTCTCCATTGCACACCTTAACACAATTCACAGGCTGATGTAATATGTTGTGTGTACAGATCTCTAACTTATTGACCATTCTCAATAAATTCCTGACACTGTGTTTATGGCTCCTTCCACCATTATATTGTAAGGTAATTCCTTCTTGTGATGTAAGGCTGTAAACATCTGTGATTTATTGGTTAAGATGTTGGACTCTGCCTGAAGGGGTTGAACCCCACACCAGCCACAAGATACAAGACCTTGGGAAAGACTATTTGAACTTTTCACATGGGAGGTTTTACCTGAGTACTGGTTCTACCTTGAAAGTCAAAAGGAATTCATGTATGTTGGGAAAGATTGTTTCCCACTTGACAATAAACAAGTAACTAAACTAGTGATGTATGTTTTTTTTGGTACGGTTTTGTACTATATATTGTTTACCAGTTTCCCTTTTGTTTTATTTTCTTATACCACCATATTTTAAAATCTGTACATGTGTTATAACAGTAATTATTTATTCCTTTCAAAGTTTCAGCTTTTACAATCAGTTTCAGTAACACTTGTTCAAGAACAAAAAATTCATGCCCGAATAGTTCTTTTGTTTATGCCAGTGGTTTCATTAAGGTTTATTATATGTTAATCTGTTTAAACAATAACTGAGTAAAAATTGTTGATTTTGTTATGATGAATGAAATTGGGAGAAAAGGGGACATCACTCAGCAATAATCAGAACATGAGTCATGAGCAGTTATCTACCTTTAATTTAGTTACTGTAATAGTTTTCAAACTATTATTATTAATACAGTGTACATCCTTCTTTTGTGTTTCTAATTTGTGTCTGATGAAAAGGACAAAAGAAAACTGAGTATTTCTCCTATTATCACTGCATTTGGGATTTGAACATATTATTTATTTTTATATTCAGATTTATTAGTGAGCATACAAAGTTGTCTTTTTGAGGGTGTTTAATATTGTAAAACTGTAGTTAACTGGGTTTTATAGGCTGATATCAAATTTAATCTAATGTATTCAATTACTGACCAGTTACACATTGTTGTGTCTAATTCTTGTATTCACTGTAAGTCTTTTTGTGCTGACACTGAGGAAAATGATTCAACATTTTTCTGTTGAATTTAAAATTTCAAAATGTCAAAACTTACCTGTTATTATATATCAAGAAAAAATACAAGGCCAAGTAAGGAAAATCATTAATACAGGTGCTAACACTTTATTTTTCAATGATTGTAGACTCCATTATTACCCTTTTTAGGACAATCTTCTTTCCACATTTGTCAAGATGTCTTAACATTAAAGGGGCTATACTGATATTTTCAAGTGTTTTTTTTTAACAAGAAAAATCCAGCAACACAACCATAACTATTCTTACACTTGGTAAACTTCATCAAGGGTTTAAAAAAATGATGTAGTTTGACTTAAGCAAGTCTATCAGTAGTAGATATTACAGTAGTTCGAAGTGGCCCTTATGTCGCAATACCTTAACTTATCAGGCAGTATTTGGAGGGCTAAAGTTCACTTCATGGGGCTAGGAAAAATACACCTTGTTTAAGTGGATGTCCAAGGCCACATTTTGTGAGATGTCTACACAAAGACAGCATTCATATAGATATTTATACCAGTATTTACTCAATGTTTGACTTGAAGATACCATCACCAGGTACCAGGAAGCAAGACACTTTAAAGCAAGCTGGACACTGTTGGTTGAATTTGCATTTATTTTTTTTTTTCATTTTTGCTTAGTAATGGACATGGATGAAAATATTACATCTGGTCACTAGAATATATGTGAACATGCAATCTTTCAAAAGACTAAAATGTCAATAGGTTGGGAAAATAGAGGTGTTCAAGGAGACACTGTGCATGGGTCAATTTTGTTTTTCACAATATTGGGTATCACACATTATTAATAGGCAGATCTGAGGGGGGTGGGAGCAGCTTTTTACAGCCAGTAAGTGTATAGATATTTTGAGGGTGAAAGCAAAGGATTGGTTAATGATTTTGTCAATGTGTGATGATTTTTTTCTGAAAATAAGGTATGTTGATCAGTAACATATGGTGAAGGCAGAATGGACAATTTGTTGATGAATGGTTGGATTGCAATTAAGGTATCAGATGTTATATTGTACGTTATGTTAAAATTTAAATGTAAATATTGTTCTGTTGCAATTTTTAATAAAACAACAAGTACAACAGTTAATGGAGTAATATATGTCATCCAAGATGTCTTGGGTTTTAAATCTTTCAAACACCAAGTTTTTGTATTGTTAGTTTTAGAATATTTTTGTCTTTTTCTTTATAGTTCATCATTTTTTATTTTCACAGTACTTAGATTTTATTGACAAATTAGTTTTCATTATATTATATATTCAACCAAAGACCAATTGAAACTATTATAGATAGTGTAAAACCTCATGCCTGCCAGTAAGATTAAACCTGTTTACAGTGGAATGTCTGATAATTATGGATTTATCACAATAAACTCAACATTTATTGAGGTAACAAATACTCGGTTGTTATCATTAACTAGGCCTTATCACGAATATGCCAATCACATTCCTCAGGAAATATACTTAGAATATTAATCCTCCTACGTTTATAATGCTGATGGTCTGTTATGCATACAGGTAATTTGTAGACAAAATATTATGCTGGCAGCTTTAAGGTCATAGTATTTGACCCAGATATGGTACCTTATGTACCTGGTTAATCAGATAGTTAGGCTGTATAACAGTAATCAGATAGTTAGGGCTGTATAACAGTAATCAGATAGTTAGGGCTGTATAACAGTAATCAGATAGTTAGGGCTGTATAACAGTAATCAGATAGTTAGGGCTGTATAACAGTAATCAGATAGTTAGGCTGTATAACAGTAATCATATAGTTAGGGCTGTATAACAGTAATCAGATAGTTAGGACTGTATAACAGTAATCAGATAGTTAGGGCTGTATAACAGTAATCAGATAGTTAGGGCTGTATAACAGTAATCAGATAGTTAGGGCTGTATAACAGTAATCAGATAGTTAGGGCTGTATAACAGTAATCAGATAGTTAGGGCTGTATAACAGTAATCAGATAGTTAGGGCTGTATAACAGTAATCAGATAGTTAGGGCTGTATAACAGTAATCAGATAGTTAGGGCTGTATAACAGTAATCATATAGTTAGGGCTGTATAACAGTAATCAGATAGTTAGGGCTGTATAACAGTAATCAGATAGTTAGGACTGTATAACAGTAGTCAGATAGTTAGGGCTGTATAACAGTAATCAGATAGTTAGGGCTGTATAACAGTAATCAGATAGTTAGGGCTGTATAACAGTAATCAGATAGTTAGTGCTGTATAACAGTAATTGGTTTAAAAAAATAGTTTCTAAAGCCATGCCTAGTTTATTTAGACCATGGATGTAAATAATAATAAACAAACTTATATTGCATATAAAAAGGGGGTAGGAGGCATTATGATTTGCTGACACAACAACATTTTAATGTAAAAAGTGCTGGCTCTATTCCCTGCATACTGATGTCGTCATTATTAATAAGTCATTAAAATTAATTAATCATGATTGTCATGTTTGTTATGATAGTGGCAGCCTGGCTCGGACAAAATGACTTTTCTTATCCAATGTGAAGTCTCCAAATAAATAACATTATATTTCAAAATACCTTATGCTTTACTACATACAAATTAATATTTATTTTTATTAAAAATATTTATTATATTTAGAAATGTTTATTATGTGAATTACAGACAACTAAATGTATATTTTTTTTTTCAGTAGTATTACCTTTAAAATATTTTAGACCATATAAACATTTTATCATATCAAAAATTGCATTATAATTTAACAGAACACATTTAATTGGAATTTTGTATAAATGTTATTTATATCACATCTTAAAAATTAAAGCCATAGTAACTATCATGAAACAAATAAATTGAAATAAACAATTCCAAATGTAGATGGCATAGCAGACAGACCAAAACAATAGCGAATGACTTCTTAGGTCTGACTGAAATACAAATAAACTAATAAATGCCAGTTGATATTGGTAAAACGGATTCACTCATAAGTTTCCGTCGACATGTGGCTTCACACTTGGGTGCTTACGATGTATAATGCGAAGCTCGCAAAATTCGTCGCATATATATATCTTCAAATTCTAGCTGTATATGAGAATTCATAGCTTAGGGGATATGCTAGAGGGCTCTTATACTAAATAAAAGTCGGGCAAACTAAGGGGTCAGACGCTATTGGTTCATTTGCAATAAAGTCGGGCAAAGAGAGAGGTCAGTTGCTATTGGTTGCAAAGTAAGGGGTCAGTCACTATTTGTTCATTTGAAATAAAGTCCAGCAAAATTAAGGTTCGATCACTTTTGGTTTATTTGAAATAAGTTGGGCACAATTAGGGGTCAATAGCTATGGGTTCATTTGGAATAAAGTCGGGCAAAATTAGGGGTCAGTCGCTACTGGCTTGGTAGTCTTATGAGCCATATACTTCTTGCTTTGAACTGTATTGAACAAATTACATGTTTTTTTTATTTTATTTTTTTTCAAAGATATTACGATTTTAAAAGATCAAAGAGAGTAAAATAAACCATTTTAATAGATATTTTTATATATGTATGAGTCAGCCAAGTCATGTTTATGTACCTTGCAGTAAATTGCTTATCAGTATGTCAGGGTTCGGTTATAAAAAAATACACCCTAAAGTTAACATTTGAAGCATTTGTTTAAACTGATAAAACCCCACTGCATGATCATTTTCTAATGTTAAGTGGTTTGTTATCAATGTTTAAACATGTGCTTTATCATTGATACACAATACACTTTTTTATATAACCGTAGCTTGAAGCTTGAAGAGTGGAAAAATAACACCAGTGTCTTGTTTTCCATATCAAACAGGTTTCTTTCTAAAAAGTCAAACAAACTTTTTGACAACCAAACTTGTTGTCTTCTCTAAGAGTGAAACATCTTGCTATTCTTTCTGTATATATCCAAAAAAAAGTTAAAAAGCCCTCATTTTTCCTTTTCCTTAGGAATCAAACATTTTTATTTTTCCACAACCTACCCTGTTTTTTTAATTGAAGAGTCAAAAACAAATTTGAAAGGGGCTCTTTATCTAAAAGAGGTTTGAAGTATGTGTTAAGCCAAATGGAGATTCTAATTGGTAAACTTTAATGTAGATTTTTATTTACAGGTACTTTTGCTGTGACAGGAATGTATTTGAATGTATGAAGTTTAAAGTGGTAGACACATTTGAAGAAGTGTTTCTTGATCCTTTTTTATGACTGACAAAAATGTTTAATTGGTCCTTCAACTATTGTGGGGTCTTACATCTTATGTAAAGTTTGTTTAAAATGTGTCAGTAGAAATAAAAGGCTAAATGTGCCACCATAGGGATTATTCTTTGAATAAGTCGAAGATTTAAAAAAGCAAACATAGTATAGTGGTGAAAGAGTTGGACTACATATTGGAGGGTCCACGGCTGGAAAGCTACTCCCAAAATGAGATATTAGCCCCTGGGCAGCACTATTTATTGGAGGGTCCCAGGTTGGAAACCCACACCCAAAATGAGATATAAGCCCCTGGGCAGCACTATTTATTGGAGGGTCCCAGGTTGGAAACCCACTCCCCACATGAGATATGAGTCCCTGGGCAGCACTTTTTATTGGAGAGTCCCCTGTTGGAAACCCACACCCAACGTGAGAAATTAGCCCCTGGGCAGTACTATTTATTGGAGTGTCCCAGGTTGGAAACCCACACCCAATGTGAGAAATTAGCCCCTGGGCAGTACTATTTATTGGAGGGTCCCATGTTGGAAACCCACACCAAACGTGAGATATTAGCCCCTGGGCAGCACTATTTATTGGAGGGTCCCAGGTTGGAAACCCACACCCAACATGAGATATTAGCCCCTGGGCAGTACTATTTATTGGAGGGTCCCAGGTTGGAAACCCACACCCAATGTGAGATATTAGCCCCTGGGCAGTACTATTTATTGGAGGGTCCCAGGTTGGAAACCCACACCCAACATGAGATATTAGCCCATGGGCAGCACTATTTATTGGAGTGTCCCAGGTTGGTAACCCACACCCAACATAAGATATTAGTCCCTGGGCAACATTATTTACTGGAGGGTCCCAGGTTGGAAACCCACACCCAACATGAGATATTTGCCCCTGGGCAGCACTATTTATTGGAGGGTCCCAGGTTGGAAACCCAGACCACACATGAGATATTAGTCCCTGGGCAGCACTATTTATTGGAGGGTGCCAGGTTGGAAACACACACCCAACATGAGATATTAGCCCCTGGGCAGTACTATTTATTGGACGGTCCCAGGTTGGAAACACACACCCAACATGAGATATTTGTCCCTGGGCAGCACTATTTATTGGAGTGTCCCAGGTTGGAAACCCACACCCAACATGAGATATTAGCCCCTGGGCAGCACTATTTATTGGAGGGTCCCATGTTGGAAACCCAGACCACACATGAGATATTAGTCCCTGGGCAGCACTATTTATTGGAGTGTCCCAGGTTGGAAACCCACACCCAACATGAGATATTAGTCCCTGGGCAGCACTATTTATTGGAGTGTCCCAGGTTGGAAACCCACACCCAACATGAGATATTAGCCCCTGGGCAGCACTATTTATTGGAGGGTCCCATGTTGGAAACCCAGACCACACATATGATATTAGTCCCTGGGCAACATTATTTATTGCACGTTATTCCAAGAAGTTATTTCAAGAAATAGGACTACGGTAGTTCTACCCAGGAAGCAGGCAGTTGTGGTGGTTAATACAAGAATAAGTTTTGTTTCCAAATTGACACCCATAAACAAATAGGTTTAAATAATTTTCTTAAAAATGTGGAAGACAAAACTGCATTTATATTTCTTGATACCTCTGGTTGTTATAATCAAGACATTGATCCATCTAATAAGATTTTTTTATTATTGTCAATGATTGCCTAACCTTGACTAATGGCAAGTGAAACAACTTAAATAGACTACAATCTTTAAGCCTTCTTTGATTGGATTTTTTTTATCAAAATATTAACACACAACTGAGTTCAGCAATGTTTTTCATTTAAAGTTATACATTTTATTTGCTGATAATAACACCAAAATGATTAGCCTAGGAATAAGTGAATGCTTCTTTATTTGGTTATGGTCCCACCAACAACTTTTAAGTTAAATGAAGACAGAGTTCACTTGACACAGAAACAGTGCTGCCTTCACTGTGATAGCATACAATGAATACCTGGCATGATACATCACCCAGTAACATTGTCTTGACACAGGGAAAACCAATTGTGATAATACCCTTTTATTTGCTTGAGCATAACCAACTAAGGCAGCTATATCACCAATTGGAACTCTTTGGGAAATTCCATCCTTGCTATGATCATATATCAGATGTGACCGGCGGCAAATAGCTCAAGTGGTAGAGCATCGGCTTATGGATCGGGAGGTCGCAGGTTCAAACCCTGGTCAAGTTAAACCAAAGACGTTAAAGTTGGTAGTAGTGGCTTCCCTCCTAATGATTCGGGGCTAAGGGGACAGCATTCATTACGCCTGACTCGTCGGTGTCATTATAATGGACCAGCCGGTTTCAGTCCCTGGGCACCTCATAAGTGCCCCTGTGCTATAATGATAGAAATGTTGCTGCACAGTATCGACAAAAATGCTGGCAAATCCATCAGATGTATCTGGTTGATAATTTTTGTTCGCCAGTAAACTATGCGACAAAAAAGTTCTCCGAAAAAGCATTTCTTTGTGTAGTTCATTGTTATGTTGCCCTATAAGCTTTCATTTATTTATTTACATTTTATGTTTCATTAGATATTCAGCTATTACAGCATGTTCATTAGAGATAGAAAAGCCATTTATCTTTGTTATCTTGATGCTGTTTTTGGCATGACACATATTTTTGTGGGATTTTTCCTCTTTACATCCAAGAGATAATTTGTGAATATCCAAGGTGTTTTGAATGCTATATAACTACTATTTTTAAGACTTTTGTTCTTGTCAAGGCAGGGGTTTACACCATGAGCTTCTTGTACATGGAGGTACCAGGTCTGGTATTTTTGTCCTTTAATTATACTGTAAGATGTTGTACTTATATTAGCATTAACATTAAATGATCACTTTTGCTGATCAATCGTGTGCCGTGCCAATGCATGAAATAATAATATTTATGAAATAATAATATTAATTGAATGTTTGGATAATGTCACTGATCATCTAAGTCAAACAAATCATTATCTACGCCCAAATAGTTGAAGAGCTGTCTTTGATTACTGGTACATGTTTTCATAACTTCACTAAACAAATGGTACAAGATTTGAAAACACTGTCCTCACATCTAGCTGATGTCTTGGCTAATCTATGATTATGATAAACCTTTACCTGATACAGATGTTATTGGCCGATGCCTAATTGAAGTTATTTGCATATAATTTCATGCTAACAAGCCAATCTATTGGCAGAAAAAGTTTCTGACCCTGATCAGACATTTCCCAAATGGAAATAATATGATCTGGATCTACACTGATCTAGACCATACCTGATCAATTGTGCGTAGCAGGTTAAGAGTTACAATTGTGTCTTGGTACATACAACTGATTGGGTCATCTCAAGAGGCAGTTTTTTCCCATGTTTATCTAACGGGTATCGTATTTATCGTATTTATCTAATTGATAAGGAAGATGAATGGGCAAGTTGTCTTCCCCTGAAGAGCTTTTCTACCATAATGACCATTTGTTTATCTCATGTAAGTTCCTTCTTCTGCCAATTTCATCATGGGAACTAAAAACTAAATTACCGTAGTGCTTCTTTATTTAATGGCTGTAATCAGCTCACTTGCCTTCAATACTTTGACTTTTGTCAGTCCCATGTTTGCTAAAGTTAAATGAAAATGACACATTCATACTTGTTTTTGTATGCTTGTTTCCTTCAACTCATTAATTTTGATATGGTTAAACCAAATTTATATATATATATATATATATATATATATATAATTATTGCAATATTTTGTTTATAACTGATTGTACATGTCATGACACATGCCTTTCAGAACCAATAACCCTTGGTTGGATGGGTCTCAGTACAACAAGAGTTTAGATTATATAATGTATTTTACCAAGATTGTGCCTGAGGAATTTAAAATTGTTTAGATTTTATGACATCTCAAAGGATTGGAACATTATTGCATCAACACATATTTCAATGTAAGCAGGCATGCTTTCTGTAATGATCACATGATCTTTGAATCAACAGTGTATACTGTAGCCCAGCATCAGGTCATCTTTGTGAGATGTAGGGCTTTCAGTTCTAGGTATACAATATACAGTGGGTGTCTGTGGCCTGTAGGTTAGAGTCCTGGTCGGGATGAGAACATTAATATGACTCCTTAGCTTACCTGTGTAATTCCACCAAGATATAAATCTGAGGTATTCCTCCACTAATAATTTACTGTAACAATAAAAGAAAAAACAACACAACATACAACCAATTGCAATAAAAGAGGGTGTCTATTGGAATGTATATGGTAGTTTGTAGGTACAGGACAAGCTATAAGTGGTTTGACCCATGATGTGTTATAAGCAATGACAGACTATGTTCATAATTTATTGAGGTTTTTATAGTTTATTGCACCATCCGACTGTAAATAAGCAAACCTGCTACTGTATTTGTTGATTCTGTATAATTTATGTGAGCCTGAACTTTATGAAATAGGCTTAGAGTAGAGCTACAGGGGTACAGGACAAGTGTTACACTACAGTTGCACTGCAGTGATCATCTACGTTTAGTGTATGTTATATGGAAACTATTTTTATGGATTTAATTAAACAAACTGGATTATTTTTTACATTAAATAAGTGTGGTAAATTCATAGTGGCTATTTTATTTTTTTTAAATAAAATTTATATAAATTTATATAAAAATATTTTGGAAAAGAATATACCAAGATATTATAATCATGTACCCTGAAAGTAACTGAGAAACTTTTCTGTTTTGTATGTAAATTAATTTGAATGTATTTTACAAACTTTAAAAAGTAAAATAATGTATTAAAAAGGCAATCTATATTCAAAGCACTGGGTTACAATTTTTTTTAAAGTAGTGTGTTGACCTTTTTTTAATTATCATCAAATAACAGAATTCATATGGAGTTCATGTGGATTTTCGTTACTATACTCTTTAAGTTTGAAAAATGTGGTCCCCAGACCTTTTTATTTTTAGACCTCTTTAAAACCTAATATCCTACACTCAAACAAACAACCTAACCTCTTTTTGACACTAGGGTAGAAAGTCATGGTACTTCACAGACCAATTCCTTTTTTTCCCCAGTTTTGATTTTTGTTTAATTCTGCTTTTGAGGATTATGGAAATGAGATTTGAAAACACTTCCTATTTATTCATCAATTCAGTTATCTTTGAGGAAAACTTTTTGCATGGCTGGATCATAGTTTAGCTTTAATAATGCACAAATATTTCACAATGTGCTCTTCATATTTATTTAATTATTGAATCACTTTGAAACCAATGAGATAATTGTTTATAATTAAGGCATATATATTTATACTCACATGCATAATTTGGAGCTACATACTTTTTGATGTATGGCTATAAAACAGAAATAAACATTTAATTGAAAACTGTTGTTATGGTTCTGAATCTCCCATAAGAAAGACACTACACACTTTTGACTACAATCTTTTGACAAGATGTAATACTTAAAACCACTATTCATAGCAATGCTTAGCAAAGTTAATTTTGAGCAAAACTTAAAAAAATGTACATGTGACCAAGTGGCTTTAAAAACTTAGACCTCACACACTTATACCTTATCACTGATCTTAACCTGTTTGACCCATGGTAACAACAACACTGTACAGCATAAGTCCATGCCAATAATGACATTAAACATGTTTATTGAGCTCATAAACTGTTTACAAGGAACCATTATTATGGATAGCCATCATTAAAGGCTCGAGTGATGCCTTACTGAATCAAAGCCATGATCAACCTTAATCATGCTACATTTATTTATTAGCAATACAACATCCTGTTCAAACAGCTCTTAGCTTAGCAGGTCAATAATTTAATTGAGTAATTAAATTGATTCATTATTCATTGTGAGGATTTCTTTAATAGCCATTCATTTTGTCTTCTGTGACTGATGAACAGGCAAGAAATCTTAGAAAGACTTGATTGGAAAAAAAGTCAATACAGGTTCTAATAATATATGATTCTAAGAATTAATGCTCAGTTTAAGTGGGGATGTCAATTGTGTCCTAATTAAATACATGTATGATTGACACAGAATTAACTAAGTGGAGGTTGTGTTTACTTTTTTCTGTCAAATGTCTCGGTGAGGTTTGTGATTGTTAAATGTGAAAGATTTGTTTTAAAAGAGTCATTATGGCTGCTGATAATATCTGACTTAATGAAGTGCTTGAGTGCTCATCATGGTTTTATAAAATCCTATAGACACTGGATTAACTTAGTAATGGTTGTACTTGTTTCCAGAAATCTTCATTGTGCTTAAGTATGTGACTGATGAACATGTAAGAATCCCCAAACAGCTCAATATGGTGTTGATATTACAGAGATAGTTGCTGATATCTTGAACTGCTTGTTTCCTTGTTAACTTGGTGATATCTGATTTGATTGTCTGACATAACATTGTTTAACCTTAATCGAGGTGGTACTTGTTTTCTTGAAGAAATTATCAGAAAATGTGTGGAAAAGGTCAATACAGCTTCTCATAATGGACACGTTAACTGCTTGTATACTTATGCTTACCAAGTCTGATTTTTGTTATTGAAGCTTGATTAACCATGTGGAGGATATTCTTGTTTTTTGAAGATGTTACACTCTGAGGCAGTGACTGACAATTGATGTAAGAAATGATCAGGCTTGAGTGAACAGGTCAATGTAGCTTCTGATAGTGGCCGACTCCAAGGATCATGTCTTAGCTTAATTATGTATGTGATGCTAATCATTTGGATTTTGACCATGAGTGTGTCTGGATTTACAATATAGAGGATACAGACTTCTGGAGTATGTGCAAAATTGTGAAATACTAGATTTATAAATAGTTTTAGTTGTTGTATTAATAAGCATTTGTGTTGGGTGTTTTTGGTCTTTGTTATAAGCTTTATTTAAAACTGCATTTCAATAATTGAACTAAAGTGGAAATTTTACAGTATAATCCATTTACTTTGGATAATGTTGCTTAGTTACCATATAAAATACTTAAAAAACAAACCAGTAAAAAAACAACATGAATTAAGGCTTGTCTAAATAAGTAAAATACCATAGGAAACTTCAGATGTCAATAATGTTTTAACAACAGTTTTTTTAATTAAAAAATTAATTCTTATCAAAGCTTAAATCGCTAATAGCCAATACTAAGATTGTAGTTATTGTCAACAATGTCATATATGGGTTTCAAGATGAATTGGTAAAATCTAGCAACAAACAGTGTGCATTCTGATCAAATGGCATTCAGAAATTATTTGACTAAACCTTACCATTGCACACTGTGTTCGTAGGAACCCGATTGTTTAGAATTTCTGACTTTTTTGTGAGTTTCTATGAAATCTCTTTCTGGTGTATTTTATAGTTTCAGCATAAAATATTATATATAAAGACAACATTAACAGTATTCCTGGATTGAACAAAAACTTGATTTTTTTTAACTTTACCAGTGTTCTTTTAAGCACAAATATTTTTTTTAAAGTTTAATTGGAAGAAAAACAAACATTTGTACAACAGTGAAATAATAAAATCAGTGACTGTGACTCTTTAACAGTGAGGACTTTCAGTAAACATTGACACAAGGGTATACTTTAAAATAAAATAGTTTTTTCATTTTTGCATGTGTGGAAGATTTTAAACTTTTCTTCATATTTTGTAAACTTGTGAGGAAATATATTACACAAAACAATGAGTGAAATTGAGGATGTGGTGACCATGTTGGAGCGAAAGAAGAGTTATATTCTAGGGAATAGGATAGTGATAAACACCCCCAGACGACTGAGGTGTCCAAAGGTAGGTAACTTCAATGGTTTGCTAAAAAGAATCAACTTTTTATATTAAAATGTACAATGTAAAAGATGCAGCCAAGCTTAAAAATGAGTGCTTAATTATTTTATTTTTGCTTTCTTTGTGCTGCTTTATATGTTAAAGCTTGTTATTTTTAGGTTTGGTGATAGAAATGTGATTCCTAATTTGGCACGATTAAACAATTATTTGATTTTTTTTTATATAAAGACATGAGGATTTTTTTTTTAATGTGGATTATACAACTCATGAGGATATAAGCTTACATGAGCAGTAAGTATGCTACAGCAAAAGACTTAAAAAAAGAAACTGAAGAAACAAAAACTGGTTGTACTATTAATTCATATATTTACTTTTTGACCCTTGCTGCAAGTTCACTTTCTTATATCTTTGGGTTTGGATTTTTACCAGGCAGCTAAAATAAACACAAACAAAATAATGGTTCTTTAAAATACTAAATCTTTTATTATCTTATCTGTCACTTTGAGTGATTTGATTTAAACTTCAAATAAAGTTATGTATGGCACTTGTTCAGAACAGATCATACTAGATCAATTCTGGATTAAATTACAGGGTGAAGCCTGCAGACTGTTGTTTATTGCTCACTAATTAGAATCCACATATTTTATTCAAGGTTAAATTTGATACCAATGAAGAATAATTCTGTCAGTAATGTTTTATTTTGACTCTAGACCCTTACCAGGCTATTTTTCCTAAGTAATATAAAATCTTTATAAAGCTAGAGACTTTGGAGCAAATAGTGCAGATCCTGATTAGACAGCTCCTGGAGCAAATAGTGCAGATCTTGATTAGACAGCTCCTGGAGCAAATAGTGCAGATCTTGATCAGACAGCTCCTGGAGCAAATAGTGCAGATCTTGATCAGACAGCTCCTGGAGCAAATAGTGCAGCTCTTGATCAGACAGCTCCTGGAGCAAATAGTGCAGATCTTTATCAGACAGCTCCTGAAGCAAATAGTGCAGATCTTGCTCAGACAGCTCCTGTAGCAAATAGTGCAGATCCTGATCAGACAGCTCCTGAAGCAAATAGTGCAGATCTTGATCAGACAGCTCCTGAAGCAAATAGTGCAGATCTTGATTAGACAGCTCCTGGAGCAAATAGTACAGATCTTGATCAGACAGCTCATGGAGCAAATAGTGCAGATCTTGATCAGACAGCTCCTGGAGCAAATAGTGCAGATCTTGATCAGACAGCTCCTGAAGCAAATAGTGCAGATCTTGATCAGACAGCTCCTGGAGCAAATAGTGCAGATCTTTATCAGACAGCTCCTGAAGCAAAAAGTGCAGATTTTAATCAGACAGCTCCTGGAGCAAATAGTGCAGATCTTTACCAGACAGCTCCTGAAGCAAATAGTGCAGATCTTGATCAGACAGCTCCTGGAGCAAATAGTGCAGATCTTGATCAGACAGCTCCTGGAGCAAATAGTGCAGATCTTGATCAGACAGCTCCTGAAGCAAATAGTGCAGATCTTGATCAGACAGCTCCTGGAGCAAATAGTGCAGATCTTGATCAGACAGCTCATTGAGCAAATAGTGCAGATCTTGATTAGACAGCTCCTGGAGCAAATAGTGCAGATCCTGATCAGACAGCTCCTGGATCAAATAGTGCAGATCTTGATTAGACAGCTCCTGAAGCAAATAGTGCAGATCTTGATCGACAGCTCCTGGAGCAAATAGTTCAGATCTTGATCAGACAGCTCCTTGAGCAAATAGTGCAGATCTTGATTAGACAGCTCCTGGAGCAAATAGTGCAGATCTTGATCAGACAGCTCATTGAGCAAATAGTGCAGATCTTGATTAGACAGCTCCTGGAGCAAATAGTGCAGATCTTGATCAGACAGCTCCTGGAGCAAATAGTGCAGATCTTGATTAGACAGCTCCTGAAGCAAATAGTGCAGATCTTGATCAGACAGCTCCTGGAGCAAATAGTGCAGATCTTGATTAGACAGCTCCTGAAGCAAATAGTGCAGATCTTGATCAGACAGCTCATGGAGCAAATAGTGCAGATCTTGATTAGACAGCTCCTGGAGCAAATAGTGCAGATCTTGATCAGACAGCTCCTGGAGCAAATAGTGCAGATATTTATCAGACAGCTCCTGAAGCAAATAGTGCATACCTTGATCAGACAGCTCCTGGAGCAAATAGTGCAGATCTTGATTAGACAGCTCCTGAAGCAAATAGTGCATACCTTGATCAGACAGCTCCTGGAGCAAATAGTGCAGATCTTGATCAGACAGCTCCTGAAGCAAATAGTGCAGATCTTGATCAGACAGCTCCTGGAGCAAATAGTGCAGATCTTGATCAGACAGCTCCTGGAGCAAATAATGCAGCTCTTGATCAGACAGCTCCTGGAGCAAATAGTGCAGATCTTTATCAGACAGCTCCTGAAGCAAATAGTGCAGATCTTGCTCAGACAGCTCCTGTAGCAAATAGTGCAGATCCTGATCAGACAGCTCCTGAAGCAAATAGTGCAGATCTTGATCAGACAGCTCCTGAAGCAAATAGTGCAGATCTTGATTAGACAGCTCCTGGAGCAAATAGTACAGATCTTGATCAGACAGCTCATGGAAGTAGTGCAGATCTTGATCAGACAGCTCCTGGAGCAAATAGTGCAGATCTTGATCAGACAGCTCCTGAAGCAAATAGTGCAGATCTTGATCAGACAGCTCCTGGAGCAAATAGTGCAGATCATTATCAGACAGCTCCTGAAGCAAAAAGTGCAGATTTTAATCAGACAGCTCCTGGAGCAAATAGTGCAGATCTTTACCAGACAGCTCCTGAAGCAAATAGTGCAGATCTTGATCAGACAGCTCCTGGAGCAAATAGTGCAGATCTTGATCAGACAGCTCCTGAAGCAAATAGTGCAGATCTTGATCAGACAGCTCCTGGAGCAAATAGTGCAGATCTTGATCAGACAGCTCATTGAGCAAATAGTGCAGATCTTGATTAGACAGCTCCTGGAGCAAATAGTGCAGATCCTGATCAGACAGCTCCTGGATCAAATAGTGCAGATCTTGATTAGACAGCTCCTGAAGCAAATAGTGCAGATCTTGATCGACAGCTCCTGGAGCAAATAGTTCAGATCTTGATCAGACAGCTCCTTGAGCAAATAGTGCAGATCTTGATCAGACAGCTCCTGGAGCAAATAGTGCAGATCTTTATCAGACAGCTCCTGAAGCAAATAGTGCATACCTTGATCAGACAGCTCCTGGAGCAAATAGTGCAGATCTTGATCAGACAGCTCCTGAAGCAAATAGTGCATACCTTGATCAGACGGCTCCTGGAGCAAATAGTGCAGATCTTGATTAAACAGCTCCTGGAGCAAATAGTGCAGATCTTGATCAGATAGCTCCTGGAGCAAATAGTGCAGATCTTGATCAGACAGCTCCTGCACAGCTCTCAGAGAGTATTGTATCATGTTAGAAAAAATAATGTACTGTTCAATATACATGTATATCAAACTGTTAATCAAGTACTTTAGAGCCTTGTGCTATTGTACTGTTTCTGTAGAAACATAGTTAAAGTAAATGAGACGTTTTTGCCTTATCTCTCCAATCTGTCAAGTCAAAGCTTTATGTTCAAGACCAAAGTATTTGTTGCTTTTTATTGTAAGAATATTATTTATGCATACCTTTATATTTTGCATGTTCTTCATGTTTATGCATATATGTTCTACATAATCATAATTATGCACAGACTTAACTTTATCTCAAGTCCAACTGAAACTTGTGTCAGCAAACAATCAATAATATTATATATGGTTGATATAACAGTGTTTATATGCTTATTAAAAAAACACCATTGCAAAAAAACCCACTTTAAATACTGTTAGTCGTAGCTGTTATTCCTTTTTAAAGCAGATTGACTTTTCCTGTACCTTTTGCATTATTTAATGTTGCATGTTACACTCTGGTCACTGCCCCCGGGTAGGACCTGCAAACACTGAATAATACATAAGATGAGGACAAAAAATGGTGGACTAGTTGGAGATGCATGCTGGGATATGTTCAGGATTAAAGAATCTTTGCCCCTGAGTGATGCCGACTAGCATGTCCAGTCAGAATTAAGTTAGTTTTGAACCATACAACATTCCCCAGGGAGGCTGCAGGTTCAATACTCTGCTAGAACTTACCATGGCTAGAAGGCACCCAAGGTTAATTTTTTCCCTAAGTAATCCCTCAAAAACTTGTGGCTGAGTGGCAGAGTTGCATACATGTAACTTTTCTGACTGCTTTCCTCTCACTGTGTAAGTCCTGGTTGGGGCAAAGGATTTAATATGGTTATGTCTTCCAGCTGATCTACAGTGCAGATGTGGTTCTATCCAAACATTTGTCAGGGGTCTGCCCCCACCAAAATACCTGGACATTGCTATATTGCCCTTAATTGTTTCACTAAGGTGTATCTCTTTAAACAAATAATAAACCCTCAGCCTCTCACTACATACTGTGATTGCAAAATTGGCCACTGAGAAGTTACAAGTCTCAAGTCAGTAGATATTCAACCAGTGCTGCCCTCTGATTGCCAAACCTCTGCACAGGTTCAAGTCTCTTTGTATACAAAAGCAATCCAGGGGTGTGGAGTGGGATTACCCTGTGATATCTTGATGGTTCTACCAAGATTCCTCTGTGGTTATGTCTGGAAGAATGCTATTATCGCAATTGTGTCATAGTGGTGTATATTTTGAAACTAGACGATAACTAACAACAACAGTTACGGGTACTAATTTTTGTCTTTATCTGTTATTACTATTGCAAGCAGACTGACTAGTTTTTTCTGTTACTTTTGCATTATTTAATGTTTCATGTTTCACTCTACTAGTCTAGTCAGCACCCCCTAGCCCCATATACCCTCTCCCCACTCTTAATAGAACCAACACTTAATAATATACTCAAAAATGGCAAACCATTGGATTGTAATAAAAGGCATCTTCGGCCGTGAGTCATGCAGACTAACATGTCTAGTCAAAGTTAAGTACATTCCAATACACAACTTCCAAGTTACAGCCTTCCAGCAGCAAAGATTATTGTAGTACTGGTATGTCAAACTTCATCAAGTTGGTACAAATTTGGGCTGCTTGGCTTTGTGAAACTAATAAAACCACTGACAGATATTGAGAAAATAGACAAGTCACTTGTTGGAGCATTTCTGTCAATGAAAGACATTGGTGTAATTGCTTATATACATGTAGTTGACTAGAAAACATAGAAGACTGATTTAACTGTGATCAGTACAATTGACTACCTACTGTATCAACAGATGCTATAACTTCATTCCTTCAGTGTAAAAGATGTCAATATGGGCAGTAACTCTTAACTATGTCGGAAGTTTTGTATTGATACAACAATGCCCAGGGATGAAAAGCTGAAGTTTCAATAACTTGCTACAACTTTCTGTCTTGAATCTTCTTCAGGTTTATTTTCATGTTTAGCATAAGTAAGAATACATTTTTTTATTTTTTTTATTTTAGTTCCTTGTTCACTCTTGATATATGTATACATATATTCGTTTTAGATATTATATTATGTTCTTGGTTGTTATATTTTCTAGGGTACTGACAAATAAGTGTTTATGATTAACAAGCAGTGTTTAAGTGTTGCTAAGATATCTTCCATGACTGATGACTGGTATTGTTATCAGTTTAATATCACTGAGTATTGTGCCACTTCTTTGCGACATGACGCCATAGTTAAGGCAGCCTTGTATTTCTAGAATGAACTTGTGCTAAACAGGCAAAGAGTACATTCTTTTTTTTCCAATACCTTGTGTACAGTTTCACTGGGATTGATGTCTTGTAAGGTATATTGGTAGCAAACACAATCGTTTGTCATTCCTTTTGATCAAGTTTTCCAATCCATGAAAAACAAAGTGACATGTTTGTGACAAATTTATTTTCATTGAACCTGTTGTATGGTACATGTAAAAGAAAGATGATTTGATCTAGTTGCTATCACTACAATCATGATGATGATGATCATCATCAACAACATCATCATCATCAACATCATCATCATCATCAGTGATTGATCAGCATCATTATATAACATCATTATCATCATAATCATCACTAACACCACCATGATCAGCACCCTCACCACAATTCTCCTCCTTCTACCATTCCTCATCACATCATTAATTAATAAAAATTAGTAACACATAGAGCTTTGAACATAGAAAAATTAGTAACACCTACAGCTTTGAATATAGGAAACATTTCCAGGATAATGTTTTTAAACAATCACCCATTCCCATGTGAAGACTAGTAACTGCTCCCTTCCAGTCCACCAGGACACCACAGAACATAAAACTATTGAGTTGTTTCCCTTTTTATTGTATTGGTAACATATCATAAAACCTGGTTTTACTGTTTAGCCAAGACAGATAAAGGAGGTCGGATCATTACCAGGAAGAACATGATAGCTAGTTGATGTTTGGATCAATGTTGTTTTTTAAGAGGTGGCTGATGGCGATTGACTATACTATGACTAGGTCATAGAGATTATACCCATAATCATCATTAGCAGCAACATCAGCAGCATTAGCAATAACATCACCACTATCATCATAATTATTATATATATCATGAATTGATGTTGTCATCATCATCATTGTTATTATCATCAATATCATCACCATCATGATTATCATCATATATCACCACCATCATTATCATCATATATAATCACCATCATTGTTATCATATATTATCACCATCATTATCATCATATATCTTCACCATCATTGTTATCACATAACTTCAGCTTCATTATTATCATTACCATCATAATTGCCACAAAGATTATCCCACGAATTATTTTTCAGAGCATTTATTGGAAGGATAATATGATCCCTTGTCTAGATAACAATCTAGTGATGATTGATTGCCAGTTACGTTACAGCTAGAAAACCTTTTGTTGTCTCAAGATTGTGGACATTGCTCATTGTAGTAATGCATTATCAGATCAAAGGTGTTGTCGTCTAGCTTTATAAATCAGTTAAGTTTTGTTGTTCCTGCTTTTATTTTCTCAGCAGTATAGTGTTCTTTAGCATTAAATTATGATTTTTAAGCAAATCTTTCTTTGCTGAATACTACATTAATGAGATGTTTTTTTTGTTTTATAAATAAGTTATAACAAAGCAGAGATTAGAAAAATGTTTAGCACTTAGGGGATTCGATGAAGCATAAAACCCACTCATCAATGCAAATAGATATTTCCTTTCTGAACCACACTGCAGAGATAGCTATTTTTAAACTAAGAAATCCATGTGACAACTCACTTTTGGGATCGCATTATATCGTCATCCAGGTAGTCTGATGACGTCAGTGTCTATTTTTAGCAGTTATCACTATCGAGTTTATTTATAGATTTGGAAAGAATGAACCATTAGAATGATTTGTTTCACAAATTGTACTGTTTTACAATATAGGTAGTGTTCCAAATTGTCTTTACTTAGACTGAAGTATGAGTTATCCAGTTTATGCATACATTTCCAGAAATCATAGAAAAATACTGCTACATGAATTTGATATAAATAAACTTTTGGATACCACCTTTAAGATTGTTAGAAGATCATTTAAATTGGTATTTGTTATATACAAGGAAGCCGGAAAGCCATGCAATTTTAGAGTTGAGTGATGCTCTTAACAGCATTCCTTACAAAATCAATATTCACATTCATACGCATTACATATCATGTTGTATATGGGTGATTATAACATACTTTATACATTTTTCCCTTTATTTAAATTTGGATTTGAATTTGTATGTTGAACCCTTTTTTGCCATAAATAAGCAATTAATAATGCAATTATCACTACAGTAATGAAATAAGTTTTCTTAGTCATTTTGCAACTTGTGCCAACATGTTTGTAAAAATTTAATGTATAATTAATTAGTACTCTTGCCTTTCTACTAATTGAAGTTTCAAATATCAAATAAGTTTTAATAAGTGATAAACATGATTGTCTGCTTTTTTATGCCACCTTACAAAGTGGCAATTTAAAATCAGTTGGCCTTGGAGTATCTTTACTGTAATTTAAACAACTTAACAAACTGTGGGTGTGAAATTATTGGAGCAACTTCTATTTATAAGTGTTGGTATTAAGTTGTACTGAAGTTCCAAAGATTCTATTATTGGAATTTCGAATTGCTTCAAACACAGTACTTTGTGCTAGACACAAGTTGGTACTGAAAAATGAGGACCAAACATTCTTTTCTTATTGTAATACAAATGGCTGCTTTAAAAAAATGTAGACTGACTTTTAAAAAATACTATGACTTTTAATTAAAGTGCAATTATATTTGAAGAGACTTGTAAAATTTATTAAACAATAATTTTACTCATTTACTGATTTAGTAGTTAGCATAAAACTTCAATGATAAGAGGAGACATACATGCAGTACATACATGTATCTGTAAAAACCAACAATATGACCTTTTTAAATTTGTTGTGTGACATGTAGATCTACTGAGTACAATAATACTGTTGTTTTATCATGTTGAGAAAAGTGAAATATTGTGTTTTTTGTTTATCAAGTATTTTATAAACATTATTTAAATTGGTTGTTGTTACTCAACTTTCAATCAGGAAACATTTACTACAAGACATACTTAACAAAGTCACTAGTACTTGGTCACAGGTGTTCAATTGTGACAAGACTTAATTTAGATTCATTAACTTACAATAGCAGTTTAGTAGCAGTGTTTGTCATCATCATCATCATCATCATCATCATCATCATCATCATCTTCATCATCACCACCACTACCACCACTTATATTTAATCCATTGTTTTGAAGGCAGTAATTGCTCACATCTATATAATCTAAGTTGTTTTGAAGGCAGTAATTGCTCACAACTATATAATCTAAGTTGTTTTGAAGGCAGTAATTGCTCACAACTATATAATCTAAGTTGTAAGTGTACTTGTTTTGAAAATCATTATGTTAACATACTGATACTATCTTGTTTTTATTGTTGCATGCGTGCAACCAGGGAAGGTTTACTGAATTCAATTAACCTGAAACAGAGCGGAATCTCAATTGAACAATGATTAAATGTTCAAAGTAATTTAGGACACAGAGTTGAAAGTTTTGATAACTATTTCCTTGCTTATCAGTATTGAAGGATTTCAGGTCTCCATTCGCACAATTATCAATGGTCAACTATGGAAGGTCTAATCTTCTTAAACCGACTTGTCAAGGTTAAGTTGTAAATTGAAGCTTAAAACGGCCCAGTAATTGTCAATTTGTTCCATGGGTAGTACTGTAGCCAATCATTTTCCAGTGCATTATTGTAAGTGGTGTACTACAGGGTTTAACAGCTTAAACACATTGTCATCAACACGGATTGTACCGATTTGTTTTGGATTATTTTGGAAGTTTGGATTTTTATAAATATATTTTGAAGGTGTGAATATTTAAGAGATTTCTCTGTGATTTGTAATGTTAAGTGTTGTTGTGTTTTAAAGTGTTTATCGTTTTGATATTTTCAGTGGTTATTAAGAATTATTTCAATATTACACCATATTAATGAGTTTTTCAATGACTGTGCTAAAAGGATATTTTTTTTTTTTTTTTTCATTGATTGGATGTTAATAAGTAAATTTTCTTTTACTGGTTGCTTTGGAATGTTTGATTTGTGTATGTTTATGTTTGTGTGTTTGGGTCAATTCTTCCACTGAAAAATTCTTTTTAGTTATCTAGAGATGGTGTCCACTTGAAGCAGAGTGCTGCCTTCTCAGATATAGCATGCCATGAACTACTGACATGCAATCGCACCCAGTCACATTATCCTCCCACTGGGTTAACCTGTCAGGAAACTACCCTTACATTTGCTCGAGCTATAATACACATTTGTTTACAATTAAAGTCAATCCAGAGATTGAACCCAGTTTTGTAACTGAAGCCTACACTCCATCTGCTGCACTCACAGGTCAAAAAGAAAACTATTATATCATGCAGTTTATATGGTTAATTTGTAATGTCATTTCACTTATAATTTCCAAAAAGGCCGCACTCTAAGAACATATTGTTTTACTGCCTCGTTTTTTAAGAAAAGATTTTATTAATTGTATATTGGTGTAATAATGTAAAAGGTTAGTGTAACCTTTGGCTATGGTTTACTGGTTAATTAAACATATTTTGTAGTTTGAATTGATATATTTATAACTTTTTTGTTATATTTTTTACTACTAATAAAAGTACTTCTATTTTAAAAAATAATAAATATTTCATTAAGTGTGGGCTGGATATAATATCTGGATTATCAAACAAAGATAAATATATATATATATATATATATATTTAAATTTTAATTGGCTCAATAGAGACCTAAGACCTAAACGAGGGAGCTTTCTTTTGGACTCTTACTGAAAGTTAAGAGTTAAAAACTATTCTTTTTCAACACAATGGGGTCGGAGTTCATTTTCTTCTCAACTTACTCAAACACTTTCCATCCTCCATTAAGTTCAGTGACTCCATTTCTCTTAAAACATTAATTATTAGAACACTTAGAATTTGATTCTCCACATACTTTTAACAAAAGGTGTAATATTTTAATCAAACAGACCAAGTCAAGTGTCCATCTTCCTCAGGGCCTTGTTCTGTTTGTCTACAGAATTAAGCTTGGTCAATTGAGACTCAATTATTTTGTCAGTCAACATGTGTGCTTGTGAGGTTAGTGAACCTAGAGTAAGAAATTGACATTTAAATGAAAAGAATGTGACTTTTTAAGTGCTGAACAGTCACACTCTACACTTTAAGGTTGGCCATTATTTTAAATCCAATTTTCTTTGAGTCTGTACAGTTAAATGCAGTCTTCCAAATGATAAGGTTATGAAATTAAAGGTGATATTATAGGATTATAGGAACTGTGTTATTTTGGATAACCATTTACATGTGATGAGAATTTTTTATATATGAAATATAAACTTATACATAAACACTTTTTTTTTTATTATAAATTGTGATTAATGTAAAAAATGTAATATGTTGAATAGCAGATTTTCCAAATTGCGTTATCAATAAAAATGAAAATTTATGCACACGTTACTTTTGTCTGAATATAAAAGTAAAGATACATTTACAAGTTGATTGCATGCATAATTATGCAAATTGCAAAACACAGACACACCTGTTATCCTTGTTGTTGAATATAAATTGGATGATAAGTTGATACTTAAGTAAGAAAAAATAAAAAAAAACATGTTATAGAATCTTTGGCTTATTGTTATTTAACCTAAACCTCTTAATGCTAATAATTTATCAAAATTAAATTCTGAAGAATATTTTCATATATCTTTTCTGTAAAAAATTAATAATAACAAGTGTTACTCTTTGATTATAAAAAATCAACCCTTAATCTACTATATTTGTGAATTGCTTCAATCCATTTTGACTTATTTGCAAACAACTTCTTAGGATGGTTACATGATATTATGCTAGAGATTTGGCATCAAAAAGGTGAAGATGTTGATTAGAGAGTTTCCAGCACGAGTTGTTGATCCACATCTACACTATTTTCCTCAGGAAGACTTCTCCATCTTTAGCAGTTGCAGTCTTAATAGAATCTCAGGTCACATTACTCTCAAATTCCTGTACTGAATAAACGGGACACATTACAAAAGGCTCTGTGTTGATATGGTAAATAAGTATTTCATTACTGACAAAGACAACTTAAAGACACATCGCTATAATGTCTTGTATAAATGCCACATTATTGCCAGATCGAGGCTATTTGATCACATTATTAATTACAGGTCTCTTATTTCATTTACACAACTGCCCTGCTTTGATCTAGTTACTGTACGTCCCAGTAAAAAAAAATCTGCATTTTCTCATAAATTGAATTTTAATGGCCAATTAAGGATGATCACCCTTGATCTCTGTGTATGCTAATGTTCGCTTAGCGAGTTATTGAATTTCAATCTTATTTTGTTTCATTGATATTTATGAAGGAAACTGTCATCATTTTCAGATGTTGTCATTATATAAAGCATTTAATGCTAACGTTATGTTTTGTTAACAAAGATTAAAGCTAGCAAGGAATTTATGTCATGAAAGTAAATGTGACCCTTGCAATATACAACTAAATGGATAAAATTGATAATCAATATGTTATAATTGGTACATATTGCAAAAAAGGAGGATTTTGTGAATTGTTAGAGAAAGAAAGTGCTTTTGTTAACATAATTATAATCTTTTAATGCTAAGTTTATTGTTTATTAAGAAGTTTTAGCTTGTGGACAATGTTGTAAGAGGGAAAGTTTTTTATGAATTATTTCTGTTCAATACATGACCATGCAACAGAAATAAAGGCATTGCATTCTGTTTCACTAGAAGTGTTTGATCTAATAGTATTGTTATAGTGTTTAATTTGTTGATTTTTCTTAACATGTTCTAAAAAAGGTGATTATTAAAATAAAATTGTTTCTGTTATAAAGGGAGATTGCTATCTGTTACAGAGCTGTTTGTGTTATTTGAAGATTTTCTGAGGATATTTGTGTGGATGTCACCCAGATTAATAAATTTTTATGTTGTAAAATTCATCTCTTCAAACTGTGCCAATCTTCGACCGACTGTAATAGAATCTTTCTGTGACTTCTTAGTTAGGATTACTGGGTTTATTGGAAAACAGCACTCTAACAAAACTCACAGTGTTAAGAAAAGGTGCCATCAAACAGTAGCAACAATAGACCATTGATTTAAAAATATACTTCAAACTTAGAAAATGACAGAAACAGCCCCATACTTTGCACCCTTGAAGCCAAGAGGAACAAAAAAGAACACATTTCTGGAGAGAGAAAAGACTGTACCCATGACCAGTGGACTAGCAGAGCGAAACTTTAAGTTCCACTATGTGGGGAAAAGAAGCTACCTTCCTGTAAGTATAAAAGGTTATATGTAGATTTATTTCTGTAGAAATTGGCAAAAACAATCATATGGTACCTTGTTCCTTACAGAATCTTATTTACAATTATCTTATTCTCATCAAAGTGTTTCAAGATACATGTCTAACGTTGGAACTTAAATAACACTAAAACTTTGTTATTTTGAAGTTACATTCACATCTTAACTATGTTGAAAGATTTATTGTCTTGAGTTCAACTCCTAATTTGGAAGTAAGAATGGTTGGTGAATATCAGGTAACTCCTAACTTGGACTGAAAATGGTTGATGAATATCAGGCAACCCCTAACTTGGACTTAAGAAGGGTTTGTAAATATCAGGCAACTCCTAACTTGGACTTAAGAGTGGCTGGTGGATATCAGGCAACTCCTAACTTGGACTTAATAATGGTTGATGAATATCAGGCAACTCCTAACTTGGACTTAAGAATGGTTTGTGAATATCAGGCAACTCCTAACTTGGACTAAAGAATGGTTGGTGAATATCTGGTTACTCCTAACTTGGACTTAAGAATGGTTTGTGAATATCAGGCAACTCCTAACTTGGACTTAAGAATGGTTGGTGAATATCTGGTTACTCCTAACTTGGACTTAAGACTGGTTTGTGAATATCTGGCAACTCCTAACTTGGACTTAAGACTGGTTTGTGAATATCTGGTTACTCCTAACTTGGACTTAAGACTGGTTTGTGAATATCTGGCAACTCCTAACTTGGACTTAATAATGGTTGATGAATATCAGGCAACTCCTAACTTGGACTTAAGAATGGTTTGTGAATATCAGGCAACTCCTAACTTGGACTAAAGAATGGTTGGTGAATATCTGGTTACTCCTAACTTGGACTTAAGAATGGTTTGTGAATATCAGGCAACTCCTAACTTGGACTTAAGAATGGTTGGTGAATATCTGGTTACTCCTAACTTGGACTTAAGACTGGTTTGTGAATATCTGGCAACTCCTAACTTGGACTTAAGACTGGTTTGTGAATATCTGGTTACTCCTAACTTGGACTTAAGACTGGTTTGTGAATATCTGGCAACTCCTAACTTGGACTTAAGACTGGTTTGTGAATATCTGGCAACTCCTAACTTGGACTTAAGACTGGTTTGTGAATATCTGGCAACTCCTAACTTGGACTTAAGACTGGTTTGTGAATATCTGGTTACTCCTAACTTGGACTTAAGAATGGTTGGTGAATATCTGGCAACTCCTAACTTGGACTTAAGACTGGTTTGTGAATATCTGGCAACTCCTAACTTGGACTTAAGACTGGTTTGTGAATATCTGGCAACTCCTAACTTGGACTTAAGACTGGTTTGTGAATATCTGGTTACTCCTAACTTGGACTTAAGACTGGTTTGTGAATATCTGGTTACTCCTAACTTGGACTTGAGAATGGATTGTGAATATCTGGTTACTCCTAACTTGGACTTAAGAATAGTTAATGAACATCAGGCAACTCCTAACTTGGACTTAAAAATGGTAGATTAATATCAGGCAACTCCTAATTAAGAATGGTTGATGAATATCAGGCAACTCCTAACTTGGACTTAAGAATGGTTTGTTAATATATGGCAACTCCTAACCTGTACTTAAGAAAGGCTGGTGAATATCAGGCAACTCCTTACTTTGACTAAAGAATGGTTGATGGATATCAGGTAACTCCTAACTTGGACTTAAGAATGGATGGTAAATATCAGGCAACTCAGAACTTGGAGTTAAGAAAGGCTGGTGAATATCAGGCAACTCCTAACTTGGACTTTAGAAAGGCTGGTGAATATCAGGCAACTCCTAACTTGGACTTAAGAAAGGCTGGTGAATATCAGGCAACTCCTAACTTGGACTTAAGAATGGCTGGTGAATATCAGGCAACTCCTAACTTGGACTTAAGAAAGGCTGGTGAATATCAGGCAACTCCTAACTTGGACTTAAGAATGGTTGGTGAATATCAGGCAACTCCTAACTATGACTTAAGAAAGGTTGGTGAATATCAGGCAACTCCAAACTTGGAGTTAAGAATGGTTGGTGAATATCAGGCAACTCCTAACTTGGACTTAAGAATGGCTGGTGAATATCAGGCAACTCCTAACTTGGACTTAAGAATGGTTGGGGAATGTCTGGCAACTCCTAACTTGGACTTAAGAATGGTTGGGGAATATCTGGCAACTCCTAACTTGGACTTAAGAAAGGCTGGTGAATATCAGGCAACTCCTAACTTGGACTTAAGAAAGGCTGGTGAATATCAATCAACTCCTAACTTGGACTTAAGAATGGCTGGTGAATATCTGGCAACTTCTAACTTGGACTTAAGAAAGGCTGGTGAATATCTGGCAACTCCTAACTTGGACTTAAGAATGGTTTGTGATTATCAGGCAACTCCTAACTTGGACTTAAGAATGGTTGGGGAATATCTGGCAACTCCTTACTTGGACTTAAGAAAGGCTGGTGAATATCAGGCAACTCCTAACTTGGACTTAAGAAAGGCTGGTGAATATCAGGCAACTTCTAACTTGGACTTAAGAATGGTTGGGGAATATCTGGCAACTCCTAACTTGGACTTTAGAATGGTTGGTGAATATCAGGCAACTTCTAACTTGGACTTAAGAATGGTTGGGGAATATCTGGCAACTCCTAACTTGGACTTAAGAATGGTTGGTGAATATCTGGCAACTCCTAACTTGGACTTAAGAAAGGCTGGTGAATATCTGGCAACTCCTAACTTGGACTTAAGAAAGGCTGGTGAATATCAGGCAACTCCTAACTTGGACTAAAGAATGGCTGGTGAATTTATTTGTATTATAATTATTGTGTTGTCATTCATCACTAAATATGCATGGCTTCTGTGCTACCAGGAGTCGTATTCTTAAAGAATTTTAGTGTTTTACAATTAAAGTAAGTCCAGAGATTGAACCCAGTGTTGTTGTTTTTACGTATGAAACTGTGACATTTTCTTAAAAGTTTGATATATGCCCTAAGATTTAAGAAAATTACTTAACGTTTATTCATAAAACCATTTTATTTAAGAAATGTTGTAGTATTTTTTTCAAAACTTTGATAAATTTCTTAGTTTAACTATGTCAAAAATAAGAACTAAGATTCTTTATAGATATGGTCCCAGTGTTTTTAATCATTACATTTACCATTATCTTTGTAAGGGAGATTATTCTCTACCTCAGTGGCTACAGTATTGGACCCTCACTCTAGTGGCCCAGGTTTGAATACTGTTTGCTACCATGGTATAAAACGCTTGCCCAGACATTTGGAAACTGTGCCTTGTTACAACTCCCAGTCAGTTGTTAGAATGGAAGAATGAAAATACTAATACTAGTGAATATTTATTGATAGTTTTGAAAAGTGCTGTTATGTCATTTCTGTGTCAGATAAGTTTACTTTGATTTCCAATAATGCAGTTAACCTTACAAACAAAATGGGGAACAACTCCCTCCATGATTCTACATGACAGTACCTTACTGGTTATTCCCCTTTAAAATTGAAATTATCATAAAAAATGTATAAACCAGAAAAAGAAATTACAGACTAATGAAACTGTTTTATTATAATAATGCACTTGATTTTTAATATATGAAGTCTAGACCTGGAAACAAATTACTTTAATGTGTAAAATATCGAGCAAGTAAATATTCTTTTATTGTGCTACAACAGGTGCTTTTATGGCTTTTGACCTTAAGCTGGCTAAACTCTTATATATATTGATTTGCCAGCTGGGAATTGTGTGAGCAACATTTGCACTTCTGCTTCTGAGCTCGGACATGATGGCTATACCCTTGCATGCCTTTTTGTTAATAAGCAAAAGTAAAACTGAGAACTGTTTTTATAAAATTTAGTGCATATGGAATTGAAAGTCAGTCAAAAAATATTAACCAGTTTTTGTAACAATTAAGTAAAGGTGAACCCAAGGGCAAGTGTTTGCAGACACATAAATCCTCAGCTCATCACTGCATGAGTGCAAGTCCTGGACAGGCTGAAAAAGTTCATGTAAGTAATTAAAAGCCAATTGAGCCACAGTGTGCCAGTGGTTCTACCCAGACATTAGTCTGGGTCTACCTCCTCCATTAACAGCTAGTTGTTGCTTAATTGATCATAATTGTGTCACTACTAAGTATCTCATGTCAAAAACATAGTTCAATAAATCAATAATTAAATAAATAATATCATTCAATGTTTTCAAGCATTGGAGAGTAATTCTACCCTCATCGATATGGTATTTACACTTCATTCAATCGGAAATAGGATTAACTTATTTGCATGTAAAAAGGTTTTTTTTAAGTTATTGATTGTCATTTAAAATTCTTTTGAGCATGTATATGGCACTGGTCAATTGATTTACCATTATTACATTGGTCAAATGACTAACAGTCAGGTTGGTCAGTTAGTTCACTATCAATAGGTACCGGTATTAAGGTTATACACTCAGCCTGTGTCAGTTGTCAAGTAGTTTATTGTAAAGTGATTATATTGAACACTTTTTATATACGTCAATATTACACATTTTCATAAAGCTGTGTATATTTATAAATGTTTTTGTATATATTTGTTTCATAAGGAAGAATCTTGTCCTATTTTGACTCTGTCATGTTTTGAGATATAAAAAAAGTTAGGTTGGATTTGTTAATATCAAGTTTATCACAGTGTATATAGACAGGTTGTGTGTTTTAATTTAAAATCGTCATTAACAATTTCAAAGATTCGAATCTAAGGCAACATGATGACTAAAGAGTTATTATTGACTGCAAGGTAATTCTGAGGTCATTTGATGTGCTCTGATTTTCAGCCTTCATCACTCTGGACACTGCCCCCAAACCAAGTAATCCAAATAAACGAACCTACATGTACATTTAGAGAGTATCAAGGGGAGACAATTCACCATGGTTCCTCATTCTCAATAAGCTAGTTACCGTTCCGGGAAAAGCAGCCGACCAAACAGAGTTTAACTACTTCTAGCATGACAAGAAATAGTTTCCCATATTTCCATTATATGGTGTGTAATGAATTAGTGTCACCCAGTTAAAATCCCATAACGGTACAAAAATCATCTTATGTTCACAGTAGTTTGTCAAACTTGTTTAAACTAGCTGTAAGTGAAACTTTTTAATTCAACACAAAATGACCTACTTTATACATAAACCACCATCTAAAGCATGTAGAATACAGCATCCTGTGAAGTCTGGTATGTGGTATGTTTCTTGTTACCAGCAGTAGAGATCACCTTAACTTTCTGTTTATGATATGTTCACTACATTAAATGCACAGTGGTATAGTTTAATAAGGGGTCATTAATCTAACACAAAAACTGCACAACAGTTCATCTGCACCAGTTTTCATTGTCACAAGAACTTGTCAAAAGCAGTGAATACCTCAGTGTTTGCAGTACATTCATTATTAACCACACCTGGCTACTTGCTGCAGTAACCAGTCTGTTTCAATGTTTTACAATTATGGACTCTGGTTTCTCACTCAATATACCACATATTGCATTATGCAAAATACTTTGTAGTTGCCAACAACCTCCCAATGTTTGTTACCAGGTGTAATTTAAGTGTTCTTAAAGTGCAGACTGACTTTATCTTATAACACATCTGTACCAAGTCATTGATCAAAAAACCTTAAGAAAGTGCATTAAGGATATAGAGTTGGCAAGTAAATGCAAGTAAAGTAATCTAGATAATGTTAAAGAAAGAAAAGAATGGGTTGCCTCAACTTTCATTCATGCCTTAAAAACCCATGTATGGTGCACACTCCTGAATTTTGGTAAAATGGGGCAGAAAACTATATAATATAAGGATACAATATTGAACTAAAATAGGAGATATACTGACAGCAATCTAGATATAGTTTACATCAGACCAAAATAAATTTCATTTACTCAAATTCCCTGTCAGGAAGACAACTTTCAAATTTCACAGTTTATCAGGTGACATTCAGGGTGTTGGTGGTTCTACCCAGTAATTAAAACAAATAAAGCGGAAAGTAAAACTACTATATAGCTGTGATCGTTTTTTGTGACTTAAGAAAAACAGTGTACATATAGGTGCATTTTGTTAAGATTTCATGACTGAGCCTGACTTTAATAAAAAACAACAAATGATAAGTGGTGTTTGAAACCCTTAAAAGAAATAATAACATAGGTTATGTTGAACGTTAAGTTGAAAATTGTATGTTATGGTAACCATGAGCCAATGACAATTTACTTAAGATACACATAATTATGCCAAGACACACTAGATCAGTTGGTTGCCTTACAAGACTGAGAAAGTTTTTACTTTCCATTTTACTTTATTTTTGTCATTTACTTTTTTTAACTGGTTTAGAGTTATGGTTTAAAGCACAAATGTCACTTTTTTATGTTTGGATACTGTCAGTAGTGATCAGTGTACACCTCGCTAAATATTACCTTAATCTGAGAAGATCTTTCAACTGACCTGCTGTGTGTTGGTGGTTCTTCTTAGACATTTGTCTATGGTCTTTCTCCACCAATGTAGTTGTATGCTGCTTCAATGACAAAACTTTTGTTGTTGTGATGTATTTTAAAAAAAACAAACTCACTGCACAGTCTGTACTTGTTACAGAATAGACATGTATTTTGGTTGATCATTTGCTTCAATGATGTTACACTGAAAATTTGTGGAGGGTGATGTTTTACTATGATAGCAGAAAGTCTATGCTTATCAAGCTTTGTGTTTATATGGTTGAGCATGCCTCTCTGATACCTCTCTACCCTCATCATGTTAGTCTGTTAATGTTGTACCCAGAATGTGAAGTCAGTTGCTGACAACTGCATGTATGAAGAGCAATACATAGAGACCCAGCTGCAAATACTGCAGATCTTGATTGGACAGCTACCAGCAGGACTAGCTGATCTAGATAAACACTTTTTGCTTTAGCCTGATAAAGGTATGCTTATTGGGCTAAGAGTTAACAATGTGACACACTGCAGGCATATTAGAATTTAGATCAATTCATGACTTTGCAGGTATTCTTTAAATTGAACCAACTTTTTTATAATTTTTATATTTTATGGACATAGAATTGATCAATGAATAGCTGTCTTCAATGCATTACAAGTGTATTAATTTTAACCTTTACAAATCTTTTCACTGACATAAAACTATATGAATTGCAAAGCGGTAGAAATTTTACACACACATAATTAACAACATTGTTTTGATCTATGCAATATTTGTTTTATATCTAATTCCTTATGTGAGTTTAGTCATTATATGTGTTAATGTACACAATCATAAAATGTTCACAGTTGTGTAATAGTATTGTATGCCTTGTAGGCGGTAGTAAATTATAAGCATTATTTTTTGTAAATCCTTTTACATGCATCATTTACTCAATACATGTGTACAATGTATTTACATTGTAAACATATCACAAAGCTTTTGTGAAATAGTTCTTTTCATAAAATATTCTTTATGCTTTTTAAGGACAGCATTCCGTATAATGTAAGTAAATATAATAATACTCAAAGGAAAAGGATACTTGATGCAAACCTTGGTATCAATTAAAGGGATTTGTTTGATGACATTATGGCCTTGTTTAAACAGTTATATTAAGAACTATTCCTAATGAACCACTCAGGTATAGCATAAATTGAGTTGAGTGCTCCTTGATGTATATACATATGACAATATTATAGGCAATTGTTAAAGAGTTTAGGTTAATCTTACAGGAAAATATTGTCATTCTTTTACCATGCATTTCCTTTTATAACACCTGCTGTAATAACATATATATATTACATGGCAGAGTGAGAAAAAATGCCCCGCATAGCCTGCATTGTAATGGTTGTTCTACCTAGATATTTATCTAGGGGCTTCCTTCACTAAAATAACTCTGTGTTGCTGTAATTACTACAATTGTGTTAGTGCCAAATATACAGTCATGTAATAAAAACTAAATCTAACATGAAAGCTGCTATTGTTAAAGAATTCTCATTTAGGTCATGTTATAGCTATATGAAAAATGGGTTAATGTTGAATATATACACATTCCTTGGCCAACAAAAGGGTGTATGTATGGGAAGTATTGACATATCTGTCAGATGAAACACATCTTTAGGCCTTTGATGATTGGCAATATGTCTGACAGAAGTAATTAAAACAAGCACCTGACATTTCAGAAGTCACATGACTTATAGATTTTTCAGGTCATTATTGGTTTGAAGAAGATAATGCTCTTTTAAGGCAGATATAAGTCAGGGAATAGGCTTGTCATTAAGACCTGCCTTGGGCACTGAAGGTTGAAAAGAAACTTATCTTGTTCTGATCAATTCCTTCAAAGAGATTGTCAGATGGTTACAGTTGAAACTTATTCCTCAATGACACAAAACACGCACAAAGCAACACGTTGTCTAGTTGTATGGTATTTTGTTTTCTTTGATATTACAGAAACTTATGTCATAATGGCATCAAAACACACATAGAACACCTGATCTTGAAGTTGTGTATTTTCTTTTATTCTAATATACCTTTTCTATATAGCTTTGATGATAAATGAACATAAACATTCTTTTTGGCAGGAATTAATTATTATATACCATTATTTTTTAACAATCCATAAATGTGTACCTAATTTGATTACTTAGAGTGATGAGGATTCCGTAGAAATATTGTAAGTGAATTATATTCTGCAAAGCTTAATCACATGTTTGTGTTCTGTACCTCTAATGTACTGTCACTGTATATAGACCATTAAAGAATAACTTCTATTTGGTAAGCAAGGCAGGAGTGGATCAAGGATTTTACCCTAGATGGAGCATTACTTTTTTAAATTATGAGGAATGAATATGATCAAAACATTACTCTGGAAAGGCACAGATATATTCTGGCATAAATCTGAATTCCATGAAACTGTTTTGTATTGAAATAAAATTAATAAAATTTTAACACATATTTCATTTGAATATAATTTTATGTTCATTGTGGAACTAAAGGGTTGTTGGGGTGGCATGTGACAGATCTGCCCCTGGCTGAATCTGCAGGTTATTTTAGTTCTTCTTGCCAACAAAATGATGTATAATGTTTATCACTTCTTTTCGAATACTAAATTACAATTAATATGTTTAGGCATGCTGGTATACTATTTATGTGTGTTGTTATTTTGTTTATGGATGATCAGTTGTTTATGTTAATTTTGTTCATCCTGTTCAATCCTTAATCCCCCTTTATTCTGCAATGTTACCCAATCTTCTTTATGGAATGCTAAGCAGAAGAATAACAAAAGGACATCTTTATCATGTTAAGCCCAATTTAATGAGGAATTAGAAAATAGTATATATCCAAATCTGCCAGCTCCCACTGGTAGTTGTGTGATCAGCCAGCTCCCACTGGTAGTTGTGTAATCAGCCAGCTCCCATTGGTAGTTATGTGATCATCCAGGTCAGACAGCTCTCATTGGTAGTTATGTGATCAGCCAGCTCTCATTGGTAGTTGTGTGATCATCCAGGTCAGACAGCTCTCATTGGTAGTTATGTGATCAGCCAGCTCTCACTGGTAGTTATGTGATCATCCAGGTCAGACAGCTCTCATTGGTAGTTATGTGATCAGCCAGCTCTCATTGGTAGTTGTGTGATCATCCAGCTCTCATTGGTAGTTGTGTGATCATCCAGATCAGACAGCTCTCATTAATAGTTATGTGATCAGCCAGATCAGACAGCTCTCATTGGTAGTTGTGTGATCATCCAGATCATCCAGCTCTCATTGGTAGTTGTGTGATCATCCAGATCAGACAGCTCTCATTAATAGTTATGTGATCAGCCAGATCAGACAGCTCTCATTGGTAGTTGTGTGATCATCCAGATCATCCAGCTCTCATTGGTAGTTGTGTGATCATCCAGCTCTCACTGGTAGTTGTGTGATCAGCCAGCTCTCACTGGTAGTTGTGTGATCAGCTAGCTCTCACTGGTAGTTGTGTGATCATCCAGATCATCCAGCTCTCATTGGTAGTTGTGTGATCATCCAGATCAGACAGCTCCCATTGGTAGTTATGTGATCAGCCAGCTCTCACTGCTAGTTATGTGATCATCCAGATCAGCCAGCTCCCACTGTTAGTTGTGTGATCAGCCAGCTCTCACTGGTAGTTGTGTGATCAGCCAGCTCTCACTGGTAGTTGTGTGATCAGCTAGCTCTCACTGGTAGTTGTGTGATCATCCAGATCATCCAGCTCTCATTGGTAGTTGTGTGATCATCCAGCTCTCATTGGTAGTTGTGTGATCATCCAGATCAGCCAGCTCCCACTGGTAGTTGTGTGAGCATCCAGATCAGCCAGCTCCCACTGGTAGTTGTGTGAGCATCCAGATCAGCCAGCTCCCACTGGTAGTTGTGTGATCAGCCAGCTCGCATTGGTAGTTGTGTGATCATCCAGATCAGCCAGCTCCCATTGGTAGTTGTGTGAGCATCCAGATCAGCCAGCTCCCACTGGTAGTTGTGTGATCAGCCAGCTCTCATTGGTAGTTGTGTGATCATCCAGATCAGCCAGCTCTCATTGGTAGTTGTGTGATCATCCAGATCAGCCAGCTCCCATTGGTAGTTATGTAATCAGCCAGCTCTCATTGGTAGTTGTGTGATCAGCCAGCTCTCACTGGTAGTTGTGTGAGCATCCAGATCAGCCAGCTCCCAATGGTAGTTATGTGATCAGCCAGCTCTCATTGGTAGTTGTGTGATCAGCCAGCTCCCTATGGTAGTTGTGTGATCATCCATATCAGCCAGCTCCCATTGGTAGTTGTGTGAGCATCCAGATCAGCCATCTCCCACTGGTAGTTGTGTGATCAGCCAGCTCCCACTGCTAGTTATGTGATCATCCAGATCAGCCAGCTCCCACTGGTAGTTGTGTGATCAGCCAGCTCCCATTGTTAGTTGTGTGATCAGCCAGCTCCTATTGTTAGTTGTGTGATCAGCCAGCTCCCACTGTTAGTTGTGTGATCAGCCAGCTCCCACTGCTAGTTATGTGATCATCCAGATCAGCCAGCTCCCACTGTTAGTTGTGTGATCAGCCAGCTCCCATTGTTAGTTGTGTGATCAGCCAGCTCCCACTGTTAGTTGTGTGATCAGCCAGCTCTCATTGGTAGTTGTGTGATCATCCAGATCAGCCAGCTCCCATTGGTAGTTATGTGATCAGCCAGCTCTCATTGGTAGTTGTGTGATCAGCCAGCTCCCTATGGTAGTTGTATGATCATCCATATCAGCCAGCTCCCATTGGTAGTTATGTGAGCATCCATATCAGCCAGCTCCCATTGGTAGTTGTGTGATCATCCTTATCAGCCAGCTCCCATTGGTAGTTGTGTGATCATCCAGATCAGCCAGCTCCCATTGGTAGTTGTGTGATCATCCAGATCAGCCAGCTCCCATTGGTGGTTATGTGATCAGCCAGCTCTCATTGGTAGTTGTGTGATCAGCCAGCTCCCTATGGTAGTTGTGTGATCATCCATATCAGCCAACTCCCATTGGTAGTTGTGTGAGCATCCATATCAGCCAGCTCTCACTGGTAGATGTGTGATCATCCAGATCAGCCAGCTCCCAATGGTAGTTATGTGATCAGCCAGCTCTCATTGGTAGTTGTGTGATCAGCCAGCTCCCTATGGTAGTTGTGTGATCAGCCATATTAGCTAGCTCCCATTGGTAGTTGTGTGAGCATCCATATCAGCCAGCTCCCTATGGTAGTTGTGTGATCAGCCATATCAGCCAGCTCCCATTGGTAGTTGTGTGAGCATCCATATCAGCCAGCTCCCATTAGTAGTTGTGTGATCAGCCAGCTCCCATTGGTAGTTGTGTGATCAGCCAGCTCCCTATGGTAGTTGTGTGATCAGCCAGCTCCCATTGGTAGTTGTGTGATCAGCCAGCTCCCTATGGTAGTTGTGTGATCAGCCATATCAGCCATCTCCCATTGGTAGTTGTGTGAGCATCCATATCAGCCAGCTCCCATTGGTAGTTGTGTGATCATCCTTATCAGCCAGCTCCCATTGATAGTTGTGTGATCATTCAGATCAGCCATCTCCCATTGGTAGTTGTGTGAGCATCCATATCAGCCAGCTCCCATTGGTAGTTGTGTGATCATCCTTATCAGCCAGCTCCCATTGATAGTTGTGTGATCATTCAGATCAGCCAGCTCCCATTGGTAGTTGTGTGATCATCCAGATCAGCCAGCTCCCATTGGTAATTATGTGATCAGCCAGCTCTCATTGGTAGTTGTGTGATCAGCCAGCTCCCTATGGTAGTTGTGTGATCATCCATATCAGCCAGCTCCCATTGGTAGTTGTGTGAGCATCCATATCAGCCAGCTCCCATTGGTAGTTGTGTGATCAGCCAGCTCCCTATGGTAGTTGTGTGATCATCCATATCAGCCAGCTCCCATTGGTAGTTGTGTGATCAGCCAGCTCCCTATGGTAGTTGTGTGATAATCCATATCAGCCAGCTCCCATTGGTAGTTGTGTGATCAGCCATATCAGCCAGCTCCCACTGGTAGTTGTGTGATCAGCCAGCTCCCTATGGTAGTTGTGTGATCAGCCATATCAGCCAGCTCCCATTGGTAGTTGTGTGAGCATCCAGCTCTCACTGGTAGTTGTGTGATCAGCCAGCTCTCACTGGTAGTTGTGTGATCAGCTAGCTCTCACTGGTAGTTGTGTGATCATCCAGATCATCCAGCTCTCATTGGTAGTTGTGTGATCAGCCAGCTCCCTATGGTAGTTGTGTGATCATCCATATCAGCCATCTCCCATTGGTAGTTGTGTGAGCATCCATATCAGCTAGGGTGGCTCTTAAAATGGTGATTTTTCAAAAATCAATATATTTAAAAGTCTTACCCCTCAAATGTGTTCCATTTGATGAGAAAACATTTTGTGGAAAGTTTAAACAATATATTTTAATATTTAGAGATAGCTCAATGACCTTGAAAATTAGAAAAATAGTAAAAAAACAACAAAATGTCTATATTTTATATATATAATTTATTTTCAACTGTACAGCACTTTTTGCTTAAACAGTTTACAATACTTAAGTCTCAAAGTTCCCACCAAAACTAAACAGAGTTTTTGGGCACATTTGTAAGTGTTTGTTTCCTGCTATCCGGATATAATCTCCGGTGTTCCTCAACGACTTGCAGTAGGAACTGCATTTGAGTTTCATTTCTGGTTAACAGTCCACTATACTCCTGAATTAGAGCAACACCACATGCTCAACTTGATCATTTACAACTCTTAGAGACTCCAGTGCTTCTCTTGCTTGTTTGTTATCGTCTCTATCGTGCCACGCATCTGGATCAACATCGATTAAGTCATGCGGAATATCCATCATTTGAAACAGTTTCATAGACCTTGGTGTAACAAAGTCCTCCAGGTTGTTGCGTGGGAGTGATTTAAGATCAACTGATGCTTTCTTGGAATGGTCATGTTGTTCATCTTGGTCATTATCGACCTTTGACACCTCAATCATACTTTGTTTGTTTTTTCGTAGCTGACATCACAATTAAAACGCCAGGCCGATAATTTCTGGAGACAGGTACCATAAGTGGTTGGATAATTTCTGTGCTGTTTTCATGTTTTGATTTGTACTCAAGAAGTGATTCAATAATTGTAAGTCATTAGAAGGTGCAAATACTGCCTGAGGTGATGATAACCACGCTTTCAAGTAGACATAAACTACAAACACACACACGTCACGCAATCCTCGTTCTTCTGCAGGGCTAAGCTTGAACTGAGCCCTGAACATCCAGATTTTGAGACTGTATATAACCTTGGACATCAACATGCATGGTGCATTGCACCTGATGACATGAATGACACTCCACGTGCAGGAGCAGACCCAAGAAACATGGTCACAAGTATCAGAAATTCTTTATAGTCGTCCCTTGGCAGCTTCTGTTCAAAATACGTGCTGGCATAATGTATGGTGCTTTGTCGTATGTTTTTCACAAGACTTGCCACATCAGAATTTGCAATGCCTAGTTCATACTTGTTTGTGTCAACAGATGTCCAGTGTTCCTGGAAGCGTTTGAAAAGAGGAACTTCTGGCGAAGATGAGCTTCCCATGCACACTTGGAACACTGCTCCTATGATAAGTTCCATAATGGGATGCCTACAAGCCAGCGACAAATGCTCTTTCCCAAGCTTTTGTTCTAGAAGTACACAGGCACCAGCAAGTCTACCAGAGTTGGAGCTTGTGGTATCAAAACACATGGCTTGAACCCTGTTGCCAATTTACCAGTCTTCAATTGCCTCAAATACAGCAGCAGCCTGGGCTGCACCAGTCCCAGATTCAAGCTTAGCAACTGTCAGAAGTTGTGAAACATTTTTTCCTGTCACAAACACTGGGAGGCGGTCACCCTTTTCCTTTCCAGTCAAATCTTTTATCAGCTTTCCATCCCAGTGAACTACAAGAGGAACATTACTCTGAAATCCTTCCTTTATTACTGCACCCCTTTATTGTCGGAATTCCGATCTGTTTCTTCTTATTGTGGATCTGTTAAAAGCAAGTTCATTAACATTTTGGCCAAAGCTTTTTGCGTTTTGGTAATGACCATAGTAGCCTTTCAGTCTGATACTTTAGTATGATCTAGAGTCATTGCAAGTTTTGTGTAATAACACTTTTTTGCCCTTGTTTTCTTTACCCCACGAGTAACATCACCCCCAACAGCCCCTACACATTTTTCATCCATTTTGTCACCATCTTCTGCTGAGCTGGTATCTGTTGTATCGGAACTTGAGAATAAGTTCAGCTGTTGAACAACTTGCTTGCTGACTATCTTCCATTTTGCATCTTCTTGTCTGCATTCCTATTTGTCTTTGTGTTGCCTTTTTCTCCTTATCTACTCCGACCATTGATCGTCTTCTTCCTTGTTCATGCTGGGCTATCAATCTCATCTTCTTGTAATACTGATAGACTGGTAAGAGCGTTGGCATGAGCAACATCGAAAAGATCATCAAGCTTGGAAACAAAGTCTGCTTCTTTTGCAAGTTGAGTTGGTGAATTGGTTTGACCTTTGTTTTTCTTTAAAAGTTTCCATTCTTCAAACACTTTCTCAAGCTTAGTTTGACAGTTCTGGTAATCCTTTATTGGCAGTCTAGCTTTCAGCCAAAACTTTGCTATTTCTGTAATAGTAACTGCTGATGATTGTCTAATTGTTTGTTTTAGTTCAATATGGTGATGTAGAAAAAGTCCAAGAGTCATACACATGATGGTAGCTTGCTGCCCGTTAAAAAGGTTACTGGTTATCTAAGAAGATACAACTTAGTTTTGGATCTCGTTGCCTTTGCCATTGTTTATATCTGAAAGTAATGTACTTTACAGATAAAAGTTCGTCATTCTGAATATATTATTGTCACTTAATTGTGTATTATTATTATTATTATTATTATTATTATTATTAAATAATCATTATCAAAATATTGTTATCTGAAACTTTTAATATACTGTTTTGTTCAACATTCAAGTTAACTTGCCAAAAGAAGTGTGTTTACAAGACATAAAGAAGTAAATTACATTACACTTGCTTGGTAAGCATCAGCTTAGAATACACATTCCTTTCCTGCTCATTCACAAAGCATCATTGTGCCATAATTTTAAATCATTTTTAATTTGTTCACACTAATAAATGTTTTTATATTTATAGCTGATTAAAGATAGGCCATGTATATTCTTTGCTTTCAATGCTCTGTTGCTATTCTGTTCTGAGTCACCACTGGAACTGGTGGTGTTTGTAACTTGATCTCTCTCATTGTCTGTCATCAAACCATAATTGAATAATAACAATGTGTGTTATTCAAGTTGTAGGAAATGTCAATTCTACAAGCAGTTTGTAATATTAACAAAATCTTAACCACTGAAGCTTCACATAATAATATCCTGATTTTCTCAACTAAAAACAAGTAAACCTAAAATTTCAATGTCATTGAGCTTCCTCTAAATATTGTTTAATTGTGCTTAAATTTGGCCAAATATGTTTTTTTACATAATGGAACACAATTAGAGGGTAAGAAACAAAAAAATCAAAAGTCGCAAAATAAGGACCACCCTAATATCAGCCAGCTCCCATTGGTAGTTGTGTGATCATCCATATCAGCCAGCTCCCACTGGTAGTTGTGTGATCAGCCAGCTCTCATTGGTAGTTGTGTGATCAGCCAGCTCCCACTGGTAGTTGTGTGATCATCCATATCAGCAAGCTCCCATTGGTAGTTGTGTGATCAGCCAGCTCCCTATAATAGTTGTGTGATCATCCATATCAGCCAGCTCCCATTGGTAGTTGTGTGATCAGCCAGCTCCCACTGCTAGTTATGTGATCATCCAGATCAAACAACTCCCACTGCTAGTTATGTGATCTGGCTCTGCAGTGGTTATAGCCATGACCAATTACATAGGCATCCTTTTAACAAAAGTTTTAGTTTGTTGCTGAGCGGATAAAGGTTGTCAATTGTGACTTACCAGCTCCTCACTGTATGGGTTTAAGTCCAGGTCTTGGCATGATCATGTACAGTGATAATCCACCTGACCCATGGTGTGCCGGTGGTTCTACCCAGACATTTGTCTGTTTTCCTCCACCAGTTACTGGATTTGACAAGTATGATTACAAATTTGTTATTTGAAGTATATAACTAAAAATCACTCAAAATCTCTTGCCCTTTTAAAAATACACTCTTCTTATTGAAGGTACAATTAACCTAAGAAATATATGAGGATATAGGTAAATTATCCAGCAACAATGTAGTCTAAGTATTTGCTGTAAATGGCATACCTGTAGCCTTGCTTTTCAATTCCTAACCCTTGTCTTAGACTATTGCTATCAATCAATAAATTTCTTTTTGTTAAAGGAGCTCAGCACTGAATTGGTCAGGGGCTGGGACTATATAGTGCTATATTGGTCATATTGAACATTATGCCAGGGGCTGGGGTTATACAGCTCTATATTGGTCATATTGAACATTATACCAGGGGCTCGGGCTATACAGCACTATATTGGTCATATTGAACATTATACCAGGGGCTAGGGTTATACAGCTCTATATTGGTCATATTGAACATTATACCAGGGGCTAGGGTTATACAGCTCTATATTGGTCATTTTGAACATTATACCAGGGGCTTGGGTTATACAGCTCTATATTGGTCATATTGAACATTATACCAGGGGCTGTGAATATACAGCTCTATATTGGTCATTTTGAACATTATACCAGGGGCTGGGGTTATACAGCTCTATATTGGTCATATTGAACATTATACCAGGGGCTGTGAATATACAGCTCTATATTGGTAATTTTGAACATTATACCAGGGGCTGGGGTTATACAGCACTATATTGGTCATATTGAACATTATACTACGGGCTGGGGCTATATATTGCTATATTGGTTATATTGAGCATTATACCAGGGGATGGAGTTATACAGCTCTTTATTGGTCATATTGAACATTATACCAGGGGCTTGGGTTATACAGCACTATATTGGTCATATTGAACATTATACCAGGGGCTTGGGTTATACAGCTCTATATTGGTCATATTGAACATTATACCAGGGGCTGTGAATATACAGCTCTATATTGGTCATTTTGAACATTATACCAGGGGCTGGGGTTATACAGCTCTATATTGGTCATATTGAACATTATACCAGGGGCTGTGAATATACAGCTCTATATTGGTAATTTTGAACATTATACCAGGGGCTGGGGTTATACAGCACTATATTGGTCATATTGAACATTATACTACGGGCTGGGGCTATATATTGCTATATTGGTTATATTGAGCATTATACCAGGGGATGGAGTTATACAGCTCTTTATTGGTCATATTGAACATTATACCAGGGGCTTGGGTTATACAGCACTATATTGGTCATATTGAACATTATACCAGGGACAGGGGTTATACAGTAGAAACTCCTTTAACCGAAACCTCTGATGGCATATTTTTGCGTTCCCGATTTGTTTCCTTCTATTTATTTGTAGAAAAAAGCTTCTGAAAACTCTGAATTCCGCAGAATTTTCGTTCATATTCAAAGTAATTTTACCTCCCTAAACTGCAAGAGAAGATGAAAGCCATATGTCATCATGGAAGCTTGTGTTTTGTCAACAATACATGTGTAATTGGAGTTGTCGCACTGTTACAGCGCTTTTTTTGACAGGCGACGGTGTGGACGGTGTACCATATAATTTACAAGGTGTGAAAATCTTGTTTGTATTGGATGCGTTTGATAAAGTCTTTTGTCCATACTAGTTTAGCAGTGATTTCTTTGAAGAAGATGATTAGCAAACAATTAGCAATTACATTTAAGATTTACATGTGATCAATTAATGTTAATTAATTGCAGTTAAAGGAAAATTGATTGTGGTTTAGGTTAATCTTACAGGAAAATATTGTCATTCTTTTACCATGCATTTCCTTTTATAACACCTGCTGTAATAACATGTATATATATTACATGGCAGAGTGAGAAGAAATGCCCCGCATAGCCTGCATTGTAATGGTGGTTCTACCTAGATATTTATCTAGGGGCTTCCTTCACTAAAATAAATCTGTGTTGCTGTAATTATTACAATTGTGTTGGTGCCAAATGTACATGTAATAAAAACTAAATCTAACATGAAAGCTGCTTTTGTTAAAGAAGTCTCATTTAGGTCATGTTATATCTATATGAAAAATGGGTTAATGTTGAATATATACACATTCCTTGGCCAACAAAAGGGTGTATATATGGGAAGTATTGACATGTCTGTCAGATGAAACACATCTTTAGGCCTTTGATGATTGGCAATATGTCTGACAGAAGTAATTAAAACAAGTACCTGACATTTCAGAAGTCACATGACTTATAGATTTTCAGGTCATTATTAGTTTGAAGAAGATAATGCTCTTTTAAGGCAGATACAAGTCGGGGAATAGGCTTGCCATTAAGGCCTTCCTTGGGCACTGAAGGTTGAAAAGAAACTTATATTGTTCTGATCAATGCCTTTAAAGAGATTGCCAGATGGTTACAGTTGAAACTTATTCCTCAATGACACAAAACACAAACAAAGCAACACGTTGTCTAGTTGTATGGTATTTTGTTTTCTTTGATATTACAGAAACTTATGTCATAATGGCATCAAAACACACATAGAACACCTGATCTTGAAGTTGTGTATTTTCTTTTATTCTAATATACTTATTCTATATAGTTTCGATGATAAATGAACATAAACATTCTTTTTGGCAGGAATTAATCATTATACACCATTATTTTTTAACAATCCATAAGTGTGTAAAATACTTAATTTGATTACTTAGAGTGATGAGGACTCCATAGAAATATTGTAAGTGAATTATATTCTGCAAAGCTAAATCACATGTTTGTGTTCTGTACCTATAATGTACTGTCACTGTATTTAAACCATGAAAGAATAACTTCTTTTTGGTCAGCAAGGCAGGAGTGGATCTAGGATTTTACCCTAGATGGAGCATTACTTTTTTAAATTATGAGGAATGAATATGTTCAAAACATTACACTGGAAAGGCACAGATATATTCTGGCATAAATCTGAATTCCATGAAACTGTTTTGTATTGAAATAAAATGAATAAAATTTTAACACATATTTCATTTGTATATAATTTTATGTTCATTGTGGAACTTAAGGGTTGTTGGGGTGGCATGTGACATATATGCCCCTGGCTGAATCTGCAGGTTATTTCAGTTCTTCTTGCCAACAAAATGATGTATAATGTTTATCACTTCTTTTCAAATACTAAATTACAATTAATATGTTTAGGCATGCTGGTATACTATTTATGTCTGTTGTTATTTTGTTTATGGATGATCAGTTGTTTATGTTAATTTTGTTCATCCTTTTCAATCCTTAATCTCCAATTATTCTGCAATGTTACCCAATGTTCTTTATGGAATGCTAAGCAGAAGAATAACGAAAGCACATTTTTATCATGTTAAGCCCAATTTAATGAGGAATTAGAAGATAGTAAATATCCAAATCTGCCAGCTCCCATTGGTAGTTGTGTGATCAGCCAGCTCCCACTGGTAGTTATGTGATCATCCTGATCAGCCAGCTCCCATTGGTAGTTATGTGATCAGCCTGATCAGACAGCTCCCACTGGTAGTTATGTGATCATCCAGATCAGCCAGCTCCCATTGATAGTTGTGTGATCAGCCAGCTCCCATTGGTACTTATGTGATCAGCCTGATCAGACAGCTCCCACTGGTAGTTATGTGATCATCCAGATCAGCCAGCTCCCATTGGTAGTTGTGTGATCATCCAGATCAGCCAGCTCCCACTGGTAGTTATGTGATCATCCAGATCAGCCAGCTCCCACTGGTAGTTGTGTGAGCATCCATATCAGCTAGCTCCCACTGGTAGTTATGTGATCATCCAGATCAGCCAGCTCCCACTGGTAGTTATGTGATCAGCCAGCTCCTACTGGTAGTTGTGTGATCAGCCAGCTCCCACTGGTAGTTGTGTGATCAGCCAGCTCCCATTGGTAGTTGTGTGATCATCCAGATCAGCCAGCTCCCACTGGTATTTATGTGATCATCCAGATCAGCCAGCTCCCACTGGTAGTTGTGTGAGCATCCAGATCAGCTAGCTCCCACTGGTAGTTATGTGATCATCCAGATCAGCCAGCTCCCACTGGTAGTTATGTGATCAGCCAGCTCCCACTGGTAGTTGTGTGAGCATCCAGATCAGCCAGCTCCCACTGGTAGTTGTGTGATCATCCTGATCAGCCAGCTCCCACTGGTAGTTGTGTGATCAGCCAGCTCCCACTGGTAGTTATGTGATCATCCTGATCAGCCAGCTCCCATTGGTAGTTGTGTGATCAGCCAGATCAGCCAGCTCCCACTGGTAGTTATGTGATCATCCTGATCAGCCAGCTCCCACTGGTAGTTGTGTGATCATCCAGATCAGCCAACTCCCATTGGTAGTTGTGTGATCAGCCAGCTCCCATTGGTAGTTATGTGATCATCCTGATCAGCCAGCTCCCAATGGTAGTTATGTGATCATCCTGATCAGCCAGCTCCCATTGGTAGTTGTGTGATCAGCCAGATCAGTCAGCTCCCAATCATAGTTATGTGATCATCCAGATCAGACAGCTCCCACTGGTAGTTGTTGTGATTATCCAGATCAACCAGCTCCCATTCGTAGTTGTGTGATTTTCCAGATCAGACAGCTCCCAATGGTAGTTGTGTGATCATCCAGATCAGCCAGCTCCCATTGGTAGTTGTGTGATCAGCCAGCTCCCACTGGTAGTTGTGTGATCAGCCAGCTCCCATTGGTAGTTGTATGATCAGCCAGCTCCCACTGGTAGTTGTGTGATCAGCCAGCTCCCACTAATAGTTGTGTGATCAGCCAGCTCCCACTGTTAGTTGTGTGATCAGCCAGCTCCCATTGGTAGTTGTGTGATCAGCCAGCTCCCAATGGTAGTTGTGTGACCATCCATATCAGCCAGCTCCCATTCGTAGTTGTGTGATCAGCCAGCTCCCATTGGTAGTTGTGTGATCAGCCAGCTCCCACTGGTAGTTATGTGAGCATCCATATCTGCCAGCTCCCATTGGTAGTTGTGTAATCAGCCAGCTCCCAATGGTAGTTGTGTGATCAGCCAGCTCCCACTGGTAGTTATTTGATCAGCCAGCTCCCACTGGTAGTTGTGTGAGCATCCATATCAGCCAGCTCCCATTGGTAGTTGTGTGATCAGCCAGCTCCCATTGGTAGTTGTGTGAGCATCCAGATCAGCCAGCTCCCATTGGTAGTTGTGTGATCAGCCAGCTCCCACTGGTAGTTATGTGATCATCCAGATCAGCCAGCTCCCACTGGTAGTTATGTGATCATCCAGATCAAACAACTCCCACTGGTAGTTATGTGATCTGGCTCTGCAGTGGTTATAGCCATGACCAATTACATAGGCATCCAGATGTTCCCTTTTAACAAAAGTTTTAGTTTGTTGCTGAGCGGATAAACGGTGTCAATTGTGACTTACCAGCTCCTCACTGTATGGGTTTAAGTCCCAGTCTTGGCATGATCATGTACAGTGATAGTCCACCTGACTCGTGGTGTGCCGGTGGTTCTACCCGGACATTTGTCTGTTTTCCTCCACAAGTTACTGGATTTGACAAGTATGATTACATATTTTTGTTATTTGAAGTATATAACTAAAATCACTCAAAATCTCTTGCTCTTTTAAAAATACACTCTTCTTATTGAAGGTACAATTAACCTAAGAAATATATGAGGATATAGGTAAATTATCCAGCAACAATGTAGTCCAAGTATTTGCTGTAAATGGCATATCTGTAGCCTTGCTATTCCATTCCTGACCCTTGTCTTAGACTATTGCTATCAATCAATAAATTTCTTTTTGTTAAAGGAGCTCAGCACTGAATTGGTCAGGGGCTGGGACTATATAGTGCTATATTGGTCATATTGAACATTATACCAGGGGCTGATGTTATACAGCTCTATATTGGTCATATTGAACATATTAACAGGGGCTTGGGTTATACAGCTCTATATTGGTCATATTGAACATTATACCAGGGGCTAGGGTTATACAGCTCTATATTGGTCATATTGAACATATTAACAGGGGCTTGGGTTATACAGCTCTATATTGGTCATATTGAACATTATACCAGGGGCTAGGGTTATACAGCTCTATATTGGTCATATTGAACATTATACCAGGGGCTCGGGCTGCACAGCACTATATTGGTCATATTGAACATTATACCAGGGGCTAGGGTTATACAGCTCTATATTGGTCATATTGAACATTATACCAGGGGCTAGGGTTATACAGCACTATATTGGTCATATTGAACATTATACCAGGGGCTAGGGTTATACAGCTCTATATTGGTCATATTGAACATTATACCAAGGGCTTGGGTTATACAGCTCTATACTGGTCATATTGAACATTATACCAGGGGCTAGGGTTATACAGCACTATATTGGTCATATTTAACATTATACCAGGGGCTAGGGTTATACAGCACTATATTGGTCATATTGAACATTATACCAGGGGCTAGGGTTATACAGCTCTATATTGGTCATATTGAACATTATACCAGGGGCTAGGGTTATACAGCTCTATATTGGTCATATTGAACATTATACCAGGGGCTGGGGTTATACAGCTTTATATTGGTCATTTTGAACATTATACCAGGGGCTTGGGTTATACAGCTCTATATTGGTCATATTGAACATTATACCAAGGGCTTGGGTTATACAGCACTATATTGGTCATATTGAACATTATACCAGGGGCTAGGGTTATACAGCTCTATACTGGTCATATTGAACATTATACCAAGGGCTTGGGTTATACAGCACTATATTGGTCATATTGAACATTATACCAGGGGCTAGGGTTATACAGCACTATATTGGTCATATTGAACATTATACCAGGGGCTAGGGTTATACAGCTCTATATTGGTCATATTGAACATTATACCAGGGGCTAGGGTTATACAGCTCTATATTGGTCATATTGAACATTATACCAGGGGCTGGGGTTATACAGCTTTATATTGGTCATTTTGAACATTATACCAGGGGCTTGGGTTATACAGCTCTATACTGGTCATATTGAACATATTAACAGGGGCTTGGGTTATACAGCTCTATATTGGTCAGATTAAACATTATACCATGGGCTTGGGTTATACAGTAGAAACTCCTTAAACCGAAACCTCTGAACTCTGGAGTCCTCTAAAAACGGCATATTTTTTGCAGTCCCGATTTGTTTCCTTCTATTTCTTTGTAGAAAAAAATCTTCTGAAAACTCTGAATTCCGCAGAATTTTCGTTCATATTCAATGTTATTTTACCTCCATAAACTGCAAGAGATGATGAAAGTCATATGTCATCATGGAAGCTTCCGTTTTGTCAACAATACATGTGTAATTGGAGTTGTCGCACCGTTCCTGCGCTTTTTTTGACAGGCGACGGTGTGGATGGTGTACCATATAATTTACAAGGTGTGAAAATCTTGTTTGTATTGGATGCGTTTGATTGTCTTTTGTCCGTATTTGTTTAGCAGTGATTTCTTTGAAGAAGATGATTAGCAGACAATTATCAATTACATTTAAGATTTACATGTGATCAATTAATGTTAACTAATTGCAGTTAAAGGAAAATTGATTGTGTACGTTAATTAATAAAATAATTAAATTAAGTGTTACATATTCGAGTGTCTTATGACAAACATCAGTTCATCTTTTTTGTTCGATAGTGACCAATGAAATTGCATAAATTGTTACTCAAAGATTTTTCTAATGAAGGTGAGCAATGGATATGTTCCTAATTGTTTTCAGAATTATATAAATTTTTAATACTTTTCCTCATTTTCAAATCTACACCCATCAATACTTCACAGAATGCATAAACACCGATACATTTAATTAAGCCGCCTATTGCCAATTCATAATTACACAATAACCACCTTTATATTTTAAATTTTAAGCATTCTTAACCTTGATGGCAAAAAGGCAACCCTCACACCATTTATAAAAATTAACTGTGATATTTTATTTTTAACTCCTATACATCAATGCGCGCCCTATAAAAAAAGTTAGGGCGAGGGTCAATAAAACCAAGTATTGATTGAATGATCATTCTTCAATGACGTAAACACTCCGCAAACCGAAATCCTCTCTAAACTGAAATTTTCTGCTGGTCAGGAACACTTCCGGTTTAGGGAGTTTCTACCGTACATTTTTGAGCTCAAATCTAAAAAGATTCTTCCATTATGACACTAGATCCTGGTTGGGCCAGGTCTAATTGGATTTGCTAGACACTAGATCCTGGTTGGGCAAAGTCTGGTTGGAGTTGCTAGACACTAGATCCTGGTTGGGGGAGGTCTGGTTGGAGTTGCTAGACACTCTGGTTGGAAGAGGTCTTGTTGGAGTTGCTAGACACTATGGTCAGGCCAGGTCTAGTTGGAGTTGCTAGATACTAGATCCTGGTTGGGCGAGGTCTGGTTGGAGTTTCTAGACACTAGATCCTGGTTGGGGGAGGTCTGGTTGGAGTTGCTAGATACTAGATCCTGGTTGGGCAAGGTCTGGTTGGAGTTGCTAGACACTAGATCCTGGTTGGGCAAGGTCTGGTTGGAGTTTCTAGACACTAGATCCTGGTTGGGCAAGGTCTGGTTGGAGTTGCTAGACACTAGATCCTGGTTGGGCCAGGTCTGTTTGGAGTTGCTAGACACAAGATCCTGGTTGGGCCAGTTCTAGTTGGAGTTGCTAGACACTCTGGTTGGAAGAGGTCTGGTTGGAGTTGCTAGACACTAGATCCTGGTTTGGCAAGGTCTGGTTGAAGTTGCTAGACACTAGATCCTGGTTTGGCAAGGTCTGGTTGGAGTTGCTAGACACTAGATCCTGGTTTGGCAAGGTCTGGTTGAAGTTGCTAGACACTAGATCCTGGTTTGGCAAGGTCTGGTTGGAGTTGCTAGACATGAGATACTGGTTTGGCAAGGTCTGGTTGGAGTTGCTAGACACTAGATCCTGGTTTAGCTAGGTCTGGTTGAAGTTGCTAGACATGAGATACTGGTTGGAAGAGTTTCGGGTTTGTTCTCTGTACATGTGATGTTTGTTCACCAGCATGGTCATTAATTCTACATTTCCAAGTTTCGAGGGCCAGTTATACAATTTTTTGACACTTTCAAATCTACAAATAGGAAGAAAAGGTAGAGGAAGCTGATGACTCTGATTGGTCAAGTTAGATAACTCCAACCAACAACATCCTGAAGAATAGTTTTAAGGACTTGCAGCTCAAAGTTTTATAATGTTTAGTCCCAGGGTTCTTTTGTTTGTTTGTTTTTTCAATTGGAAATGTCTCTAAAAGCTGAAGTATTTCTTTATATATAGGAGAAAAGAGTAAAGTTTCATAAATGAAACATTTTAACCTAAAAAAACAACAACAAAGCAGCATTTTTCAAAATATAAAGAAATTTCTTATTTTTACTATTTGTTTTTATTCCATGTGCATGATATGTATATCAATGTATCTATTTATTGATACGGAGGGATTTCACTGTTAACTGTTCACTGAAGTCATCTTATGCAGACCATCAGTATATGATTGAACATGTTACAGTTAAATCTGAAATGTCATAACATGGACATACTTGACTCAGTTGTATAAGGTCATTACATGTCTGAAAAGAAAAGAAAGACTAACAATTCATTTTTAGGTGAATTTTTTGTTCATCCATACATTAAAGGGATTTTGTTCTATTATCTAGAAGTATTGCTTACTTTTCATACAACTGAATAGAAATTATATTTGAACACTTCAAAGCAACATTGTTTTCGATAAAGACTGATATGCCTTCTATGTTATCAGTAATGCTTATAATCAATTTTTGTAGGCCTTGTACAAAAAGACAGTAAGATTGTGAACTTTTATAACTGGCCTTTATGAAACTTGCAAAATGGAAGTTCAGAGCAATACATTTGGTTGTTGACAGAAGCCACTATTACCAACTTTTAAGTCTTTGGTTTGACTCGGCTGGGGTTTGAACTCATCGACCTCCCGACCCGCAAGCCGACACTCACATTTAGTAAAATTAGAACAAAAACATCATATTTAATTGGTGGACAAGCTTTTTAAAATTGCAAAGAAAAAGTAGAAGTGTAGAGTTAAAAGTATTATTAATGGCATTCATGCAATAATTTACACATCAATTTATCAAATATAAAAGCAAGTACAAATAGTAAACAATATATACACGTGTTGATAAATACTAAAACCTCTTGATAAACACAATTCAAATTATTGTTTGACAGCTTAAAAATGGATAAATGATAAGATTTTATTGCTTTTCTTTGTTTTCCTTTCCTTGCTCCTTCCTTTCCGATTCTGCAAGTTCAATAATTGTACCTATTCTCTGATGTTTATGTTGTTATTGTGCAGTAAATTGTTCTATGTTCATCTGCTATGTTCTGTACATTTATGAAATATGTATTGTCGCATTGGTCGGACAACTTACGGGCTTTAAAATAAATAAAAAACTTCCATGAAAAGTCGTCATTAAAAAAATTAAAGGTAGACCTCAGAAATGCCCTTAGAAAATATTGCTCTAGATCTGGGGTCTAGCACCTGTAATAAAAAAAAAGGCTGATCAATTTTAAGAGGAAGTGGGGAAGGAAAACGTTTGTTTCTTTGCTGTTGAATGTGAATGATATATGAGACTTGGGGCGCCCTATAGGGCCATTAGATTGACAGGGAAATGGCAGAGCCATGTATGCTTGTGTCTTGGGGTAGTGGGGTGAGGGGTAGATGTTTACTTTGAGGGCCCCCACTACAATACACCGGTGACAGTTTCATTGATTAAGGTGTCAAGGTGTATTAAAGATTGGAAAGAAGAGGGATAAATTCGTCACTTTCAGGGCAGTTGATTGTTCTTCTAATTGTCTTATTTGAAATTGGACTGCAGTCTTACACCCTGCTGACAATTGGATTTACACTGAGATATGATGTAATATGTGCCTTGTTTTAATATGGATCAACATTGAATTATATGATAATTAAACGTTCAGTGCACTTCGTGGTGCCCTCAGCAGGTTATTAAGGGAAAATGAATGTCTTTCAATTTCTGGTTCAAGTTTCAAATTGTGTATTCAAGGCATTGTCATCATCGGCTAAGGTAGTTAGAGCAGAGACGTAAAGTGGCAGTTAAAATAAATGGAAATGTCTTATTACAATTTAAATTGATAGATAGGTTTGTGTATTCTTCTTAAATCTATATGCAAAGAAATGGATGACATGTCAAATAAGAATCATCACTTGAGAAAAGTTGTTGCAGCATGAGGTTAAAATGATGATGAGGAGGAGGATATGATGTTGGAGGATAATTATGATTATTGTGGCGGTGTATATAATGATGATATTAATGATATTGATGATGATCAGTATGATGAGGATTAAAGTGATGGTGCTGATGCTGCTGCTGATGATGATATCAAGATAATGATGATGATGATGATGGTATTTTGATGGTCAAGATAATGATGATGATGATGATGATTATGATGATGATGATGGTGGTATTATGATGGTCAAGATGATGATGATGATGATGATGATGATGATGATGATGATGATGATGATGATGATGATGATGATGATGATGGTATTATGATAGTCAAGATGATGATGATGATGATTATGATGATGATGATGATGATGATGATGATGATGATGATGATGATCAAGAAGATGATCAGGTTGATGTTCAGGGTGATGATCAGGATATAACAGTATGTATCTATGGCCTATTGTATTCTGTAGATATCATTGTATGGGCATTTTTCAAAAAATGTGCGCTTTTTTACCTCATTTTTTTTTAAAAAGTCACCATCTTGTATATTTTCTTTGTAAAGCTTAAAATCATGTACCAATATCAACTTGCAATTTTATGAATACGGGGGACCTCCCAGAGTATTATATTTCTAAATATTGTTTCTGAGTTTTAATGCTAGCAACCCTGCAATTCCTTCCTGTTACGGCTATTTGTTTTTTTATTTTTTATTTATGTTTAAGCTATTTTTAAGCATTTTAATGGCATATATTCAGTTTTATTGTGTAGAAACATAATACAGCAAAAAATGGCATTTTTAATCTCAGATAGGTAAATTTTTAATTTTCTTAAGTTGCGTATTAAAAAAATGTTTAAATTCTTCAAAGTAAAATCAATGCTTTTTTACTATTTATGTATCCTTTTAGTTTAGAATTTGATATTATTGCATGTTTCAAAAAGCTTGAAGACCTAATATTGATTACAATAACAAATATTGCATTTTACTCAAAACAACCAAGTAAAATATATGATGTAACAGGAAGGAAAGTAGTGTTACAGGAAAGATTGTAATGTAACAGGATGGAAAAATGTATCTTGTTTGATGATGAGCAATTTTTCATCTCATAACATGAATGTTAATACCGGTTTCCAAGCACAATTTAATACACTTTTTGGATTTTTACAACTGTAAGTGTAAGATGTTGTCTAAAACAATTTAACAATAAAGTTTGAGAAACATTTTATTCCTTGTAAACAAAGTAACAATTCTGTAACAAACTTAAACACTTGAACAAATATAGCATTTATATACATGTAATAGCATACATCATATTATACTTTACTAATGTTTCATATTAGTTAACACTTTTTAACTGCACCTTTATAATACAATCTTTTAGTCATACAATGTATCAAAGTAATAGGCCTTTTAACATTTCATAATTCATAATGAGTGACATATTGTGTGCCTTGTATACATATATACAAATTACATGACATCTGTCTTGTAAAACAAATACTTTAAAATCTATCATAAATTCAAATATTATAATTTAACACACATGAACTGTTAACTGCAACACACTAAAATTGTTAAAAATATTGTTTTTAATGATTAAAAGTACTTAAAAACTTTTTTTTAAACCTTTTTTCATTTCTGTTACGACAGGTTTCTCTCCTGTTACAATATTCAAACGTAACAGGAAGGAATGTAACAGGATGGAAAATTATTTCGTTATAACATTTTTTATAATTACTGGTCCCTTGTAAAGTTCTTTTGGTGGGAAATATTTAAAATGCAAATATGAAAGATAAACATGGGACAAAAAGTGTTATTTTTAAATTAAACACAAAAGATAAAAAGTCAGTAACAGTAAGGAAATTTAAGATGTACTCACCTCCTCGGCTGACTATTATTTTGATGTAAAAATCACCTAGGCATTTGCAATGACTTTGAAACACCTGCCATCTTGTTTTGGGAAAGGGAGGTTACTTTAATGCGCTTTAAACAGGAAGTTAAAGGGACTAGTTATTAATAACTGAAATAATTTTTAAAAGCGTAACAGGATGGAATTGTATTTTCGGACAGACTTTGAATATTAAAAAATGTTTGTTTTTCCATGTAAATTGGTATTTAATTTATAAAAAATGTAACTTAGTTCCATGAATTATATATACCTGATATTATTTGTTTAAAAATCGTTTTAAAGCACAGAAAACTTAATGCTTAATCTTTAGAAGCCAGTTGTTGGACAGGTGTAATTTGTATATACAGCCCATATCAAACTGATGTAAAATTGAAAGTATTTAACTTTTTCTTGAAAATTAAAAGAAATACATTTAAAAAATGTTAGAATAACACAGCATAACAAATTTTATGAAGGAAGTGATAAAAAAATAAGAATTAATTGAAAATGAAGTGCCCGGACAAGAAAGTGCACATTTTTTGAAAATTGCCCGTATAACAACTAAAGGTGAAATGGATTTAAAGCATGGCCTAGCATGGGAGTGGGTTTTAGGGCTGGTGCAGTCTTGTATCACTATTTATATTCTACAAACCAGTGTTATTCCAAAGCTGGATTTTACCCTCCACTACCTCTTCATGTAATGGGGTAGATTTTCTCAATTCACTGGACTGACTTAATGAGAACTGAAAGCAATACAAGCGAATTATCAGTATTAAGTTTGTCTTTCAATAAATAGCTGTGTGTGTGTACAGGTAATGTTTAGTATACAGAAAAATGGCATAATGTTTGTCTAATTGAGTACTGCCCAGTGTACGTGTAGAGTAAAGTATAAGTTATGCCAGAATAAATATAATATTAATATCATTTTTGAGAATATGTTTGGAAAAAGTGCAATTTGAAAGTGAAAAATAAAAATGTTTAATGTTCTTATAAAAGTGTTTGCAAATAAGATTTTGTGGATTGATATGATTGTTAAAGGAAAAGATGTTAGCCAGACAAATTGTATCAGCCAGGATATAAATGAGTCTAAATAATATGAAAAAAAGTCTTTGAACAAAAGAAAATAAAAATACTGGATAGATATTGTGGTGCTAAGTGTACATGTAGTTGTATGAACATAAAGAGTTAATATAATCAGTACAGGTATGATCGGTCAAGAAACCGTATTTCTTTGCTGTTAACTGTGATCTTTTTTGTTGTGAGATATTTTTATCTACAAATATACACACATTATTTATATGGATTTTACATTGAAGAAAGAATATAGAAATAAACATGAAAATGGAGTTTTCTACACAAACTGGCAAGGAGGACAATGTGAGTGGGGAGTCTGTTGATGACTTCAAAACCACAAAATCGATCAATCGGCTATCATTGTTACAAGATGTGACTCAAAACCATGTGTTCATTACGGATATAGGGCAGTATGAGAATGAGGAGGAGGAGGAGGAGGAGCAGGATGAAGTTATAAATAGAGTAGTGGTTGAGAATACATTCGATGAGGTATGATCTCTGATTGAATATTTATGTCTCAGAATTCTTTTATTTTTATATTTTTGTTGCTGTGGTGTTATTGTCTTTTTAAAGATAGGCAAGGAGCTGAAATAAGGCTACATACATCACAGGATTAAAATCAAAGCACACTAAATGGCTGGTAATCAGAGTCACTGCATTCAAATAAAATGATGAATAGAAATGTCATCATTTTGGTAAAAATATAAAATGGAATTTATTTCACATTCTTATACACTTGTATAAAAGGCATATCCTTACCTGAATTGGACATTGTTTCTATGGTTTATCATTATTCAGTTGGTTAAATTTTTAAAAGTAAAATCATTTAGAATACTATTATATAGATTGATGAAAGTTCTCAAAGTCATTATAAATAGTTGACATTTTCACAGTTTACTTGTATGGCCTATAGATCTTGTATTTACATTGTATCACTATGGTAACATACAATCTGACACAAACACTTCATAAGAGAATAATTAACAGACAGTCAGTGTTATTTTATTGTTTTGAATATCTTTATTTGTATCATATTATTTATCTTAGTTGAAGTTCTTAACTTAATATCTGAAATTATCTTTATGACCCTTTCTTCTAAAAATAGAGAAAGAAATGGATTTTCTATATACTGCACATAAAAGCATGGTGTGAAAAGTTCAACTGGACAAATACTAATATTGAAGTACATTTAGCAATGAAAGCGTTATTAATTATAATTGAGACCTTCAATTGCATTTTGTACGCCCAAATTTGTTTTTCTTATTTTGCAATTAGCAACCAAAAGATTGAATTGACTTATTGAAAAAAACCTGTCTGCCGCACTATTCATAATTATTATATTATCCATTCTTTGATAGGTAACTCCCTTTTGATATCAATTGAGGTTTGTAAAAAAAACTCTTCAATACTCTTCAATGAATGAAAATAGAGATTCAATATTTACCCGTAACCTGCTAAGCACAAACTGGTCAGGGTTAATAATAGTTTATGTAGACCTAGATCATCCAGCTTTGCTGGGATCTGTCTGATCAAGATCTACACTTTTTGCTGCTGCAGAATCTTGGGCATTTTGTCGTTATGGTAAATAAGAGCATTAGGAAATAACTTGTATTTTAAATTGTTTGTTAATAATATAGCATGAACAGGGTTCATATTGAATTGGTAAATAGTGGAGTAGTAGCTTTGCTTACTAAGATGTGATTGATCTTATAATAGACTCTAATGTGAAGAATCTTGATGTGTAGGTAACAATACCATATGGGACTCACAGCACATAGAGCAAATAGAGGAGATCCTGATCAGATAGCTCCCAGCTGAGGTGGCTAATATGGGTCAAGATTATTTGCCTGATCAATTTATACTAAGCAGGTTAAGAGATGACAAATCTGTTAGGGAAGATTTTATAGAAAAAATCATTGTCGATAAGATTTTGAAAAGCATATTTCAGATCATGTATGTCATTAAGGTTTTATTTACACAGGAGCAGAAGTAGGCAGTGAGTGGGTGGATGGGTTTGGGGTCTTGCTTTGTGTGTTATTGTGTAATTCTAAAATGGAATTATAAAAATAAAAATGATAAATAAAATAATTACACATACACCATGTGTAAATTGATTATTGGTTATGTACATGTATCATATTTTGATTAGAAAATCATTTGAGATACACATAATGTTAATGTAATTTACAATGTAAGCATTATTTTTTTCATTTCAAATCACAGCAAAGTATATTATCAATCCCACTTTTTTAATATAACACTGTTCTATGGTGGTTATAAAATAAATCAGTACTTCCCTTACTCATGAAGAAATAGTATACAATCAGAAGCATGTCTGGATCCATTTAGATTATATTCACCATGGCCGAGGGGGATGGTCTCCAGGGGTGCTCCCCACCCACCTCCCAAAGCAGTGGCTATGCCATAGATAGTTTCCACATCAGTGAAAATCCCTTGTCTCGGCAGCCATCTTTGATGGTAATTTCAAGGGTTTTTTAAATGAATTGTATAGAAGGGTAAATTTTATTTTCTTGTAATTTCTTCATTTGTGGTCCGAAAATTAAAAGCTCTACACCATTGGAAAGCTCTTGAAATTCATATTTTTAGAATACAATATTTTTACAATTGATAAATGCAAACAGAATTTATACACAGAAATAAAAAAAACTATTGGCTCATACTTAAAACAAAATAAACAGTGTATCATTTTCGGTTGTATTTCTTTTACCTTTCAAACTATCAAAATATAGTTTTGATAACTTAAATACTTTATAAAAGCTGTTAAATTTGATATAAAATTCAGTAAAATAGACTGAAAAATAAAAACACAGTGGTGAGTTTAATACAGCACATATTTCCCAATTTCGGCCTGCATTGGCTTCTGCCCACAAAGATGGCCGCCTTAAACTGTCTTATCAGTGTTGATGACATCACATGGAAACTATCTATAGATGCATTTTGGAAGGTATTTAACACCAAAAAGCTGTCTAAAGTTATAGTTCAAAATGATACCCAATATGTAGCATGGCTATTCTGTATATTATTAAAGTTTAAATTGATAATCTAAATGCAATATGCATGTCCTGTCTGATATTTTAGTTAAAAATGATAACCAACATGCAACATGCATGTTTGGTCTGATATTATAGTTGAAAATGATAGCTTTTATGTAACATGTATGTTCTGTATGATATAGATCAAAATGATAACCAATATGTAATATCCATGTTCTGTATGATATTATAGTTCAAAATGATAACCATCATGCAACATTCATGTTCGGTCTGATATTATAGTTCAAAATGATAATCAATACATAACATCCATGTTCTGTTTGATATTATAGTTTAAAATGATAACCAATACGTAACAGCCATGTTTTATTTGATATGTTAGTTCAAAATGATAACCAATACCTAACAGCCATGTTCTGTATGATATTATAGTTTAAAATGATAACCAATAATTAACAGCCATGTTCTGTATGATATTATAGTTCACAATGATAACCCATATGTTACATGTATGTTCTGTATGATTTACTTATTTGTGATACATTACTGACAAATGTAAGTAATGTTGTATTAAGGCATTATAAAATGTCTACACACAATTAAATGTATTTGTTTTTAGCTTTCTTGAAATTTCAACTTTTCTAACCAAATGTACACATGTGCCTAAGTACCTATGCCCAGGCATGCCCCTGACAATGTTAATGTACACATAATATATCCTGCCTGGTATTATAGTTTAAAAACAACAACATTAAACATATTAGTCTTATAAAACTTGTATCATCATTTCCTAAATCTTATTCTTGCTTTAAATAATTTGAAATCTTTGGCAAATATTTAATTGTATAAACTATGAGAAAAAATATGACACTGGGTAACAATATGTAGTAATAATTATTAATTTTAACTCATCAGTAAAGTTGTATAGTAGTTTATTTTTCTTTCATGATTCATGTTAGTTCTCTTTGAGTCTGATCCATTAATGCTTGTCATTAATCCTTTGAGTTGTGACATACTTATGTCTGTCCTTTATACCAGGATTAACTCATTGACTGCTAATAATCCTACGTGCCAACACATGAATGAAAATATTACTTTTATAATCTTACATATTACCATTTAAGTGCAATATTGTTGTAACTATTTTTTAAATGAATTTGATTATCTTTAAGCAAATTTAGGCAGTTAAAGGATATTGTTTGCATGAACAATGCACGCAAAAAAAAGATTTCTATTTTTTTGTTGTTCCATTGCACTAGCACATTAATGGTCATACATGTATTTGTGACTTCCGGCTTTAATGGAAGGAAACAGATCTCAGAGAGATGCCTGGGTAGGACCACTGGCACACTGCAGATCAGCTGGGAGACTTCACATATAACAGTTTTTACCTAACTAGGACTCGAACCCATGTGGCAAAGGGAAGATGAGTTACTGACTGCAGAATCTAACTTCTCAGCATAAGTGCCACCTTTCAAACTCTTATATCTCAATCGGACGAGTTCTTTGGTGCTATAATGTTGTAACTCCTGATATGTCTGAAGGTCAGTCTGTAAGTTACTGTAATAATTAGATTATCTCCTTTAATCCTAATCCAGGACTTGACATGATTAGAAAAGGTTGAATCTTATGTCCCGACAACTGACATTTTGTTAAATAGTATTTACATAGATCTATATTTGGAACTAGTTCACTTTGGTTAAAAGTACAAAATAAAATGGGCTATGAGAACTACCAATAACCAAATTTATTCTGTGGTAAATCAAATGTACAAGGCATTGGAAAGCAGACAAGTCATCAGCTGCAGACTAACACCTCTTCTAAGGATATAAATCATACACTGGGACAAAAGTTACAACTCAGTCACTAACATCCCATAATAAAAACTATTTTATGAAACATATAAAACTTTCTATAAAATTGCATTTTTGCTAAAATTCGGTCTAAAATAAATGTCAATAAGTTTTAGGAGACATAACCAAAATACACAAAGTTCAAATAAACTCCCTGTTTTTTATTTTGTCTACACCCCTGTGATCTGAAACTAAAACTTTTTTTCCAAATACATGGTAACGTTAGACTGACATGATACAAATTACCTCTGTTATAAATAACCTGTTACAGAGATGCAGAAGGCAGTGAAGCCCTATGCAGAATATTGCAAATATCTCAAATATCTAGCCTAGTAGATAATGCATAGTCAATGGAACATTCAAAACCTAATAACAGTTCGCTTCCTGTTTAAACCCTTTGTTCTAGTCACTGTGTGGTATTCCTGTATGGCATTGTTCATTCATATTTCTGCTTTTCATGAATATCTGCATTACACAATATACTCACTTGAACTTCTAGTTTAAACAGATTACAATATTAATGTTAACATTTTCAGCATGCCGGGACACAGTTGATGCATCTAATCTCCTTTGCCATACATTTTTGTTCCTACACATGCATTTTTCTTCCCATGAATGCTGACTGTGAGTAGTCAAGGTCATGCAGGGTCAATCCCTCGTGCTTCTGAAATTCAGCTTTTTCATAACTCTAGACAGTGTTGCTAGCGACACTGCCATGAAATACCATAACTGATTGCCCTGACCAGGTGGTAAGAGTCTATACACTTATAACTCTGGATGGTGTTGCTAGCGACACTGCCCAAAAATACCATAACTGATGGCCCTGACCAGGTGGTAAGAGCATATACACTTATAACTCTGGATGGTGTTGCTAGAGACACTGCTCCAAAAATACCATAACTGATTGCCCTGACCAGGTGGTAAGAGCATATACACTTATAACTCTGGATGGTGTTGCTAGCGACACTGCTCCAAAAATACCATCACTGATTGCCCTGGCCAGGTGGTAAGAGCATATACACTTATAACTCTGGATGGCTTTGCAAGCAACAATGCCCCAAAATACCATAACTGATGTCCCTGACCAGGTGGTAAGAGCATATACACTTATAACTCTGGATGGTGTTGCTAGCGACACTGCTCCAAAAATACCATCACTGATTGCCCTGGCCAGGTGGTAAGAGCATATACACTTATAACTCTGGATGGCTTTGCTAGCAACAATGCCCCAAAATACCATAACTGATGTCCCTGACCAGGTGGTAAGAGCATATACACTTATAACTCTGGATGGCTTTGCAAGCAACAATGCCCAAAAATACCATAACTGATTGCCCTGACCAGGTGGTAAGAGCATATACACTTATAACTCTGGATGGTGTTGCTAGCGACACTGCTCCGAAAATACCATAACTGATGGCCCTGACCAGGTGGTAAGAGCATATACACTTATAACTCTGGATGGTGTTGCTAGCGACACTGCTCCAAAAATACCATAACTGATGGCCCTGACCAGGTGGTAAGAGCATATACACTTATAACGCTGGATGGTGTTGCTAGCGACACTGCTCCAAAAATACCATAACTGATGGCCCTGACCAGGTGGTAAGAGCATATACACTTATAACTCTGGATGGTGTTGCTAGTGACACTGCTCCAAAAATACCATCACTGATGGCCCTGACCAGTTGTTAAGAGCATATACACTTATAACTCTGGATGGTGTTGCTAGCGACACTGCTCCAAAAATACCATAACTGATGGCCCTGACCAGGTGGTAAGAGCATATACACTTATAACTCTGGATGGTGTTGCTAGCGACACTGCTCCAAAAATACCATAACTGATGGCCCTGACCAGGTGGTAAGAGCATATACTCTTATAACTGTGAATGGTGTTGCTAGAGACACTGCTCCAAAAATACCATCACTGATTGCCCTGGCCAGGTGGTAAGAGCATATACACTTATAACTCTGGATGGTGTTGCTAGCGACACTGCTCCAAAAATACCATCACTGATTGCCCTGGCCAGGTGGTAAGAGCATATACACTTATAACTCTGGATGGTGTTGCTAGCGACACTGCTCCAAAAATACCATCACTGATTGCCCTGGCCAGGTGGTAAGAGCATATAAACTTATAACTCTGGATGGCTTTGCAAACAACAATGCCCCAAAATACCATAACTGATGTCCCTGACCAGGTGGTAAGAGCATATACACTTATAACTCTGGATGGCTTTGCAAGCAACAATGCCCAAAAATACCATCACTGATTGCCCTGACCAGGTGGTAAGAGCATATACACTTATAACTCTGGATGGCTTTGCAAGCGACAATGCCCAAAAATACCATCACTGATTGCCCTGGTCAGATGGTAAGAGCATATACACTTATAACTCTGGATGATCTTGCAAGCAACACTGCCCAAAAATACCATCACTGATTGCCCTGGTCAGATGGTAAGTGCATATTATACACATAACTATGGATGGCTTTGCAAGCAACACTGCCCCAAAAATACCATAACTGATGGCCCTGACCAGGTGGTAAGAGCATATACACTTATAACTCTGGATGGTCTTGCAAGCGACACTGCCCAAAAATACCATAACTGATGGCCCTGACCAGGTGGTAAGAGCATATACACTTATAACTCTGGATGGTCTTGCAAGAGACAATGCCCAAAAATACCATCACTGATGGCCCTGACCAGGTGGTAAGAGCATATTCACTCACAACACATCAGCCTCATATTGCATATGCTCGTGCCTCAGTTAAAAACTTAAATAACATCTGACCTGGGGAGTGTCACTAGTTCTACCTTAATATTTGTCCTGGAGTCTTTTCTTTCAAACATTCCTCAACCTTACCATGTGGATTTGAATCCCAGACATGGCATTGTCCTCAGTTTAAAAAAAACATTGTCCTCAGTTTAAAATTACACTGTCCTCAGTTTAAAATAGCATTGTCCTCCTTTTAAAATAACATTGTCTGCATTTTAAAATAACATCATAACATTGTCCTCACTTTAAAATAACATTGCCCTCAGTTTAAAATAACATTGTCCTCAGATTAAAGCTTTTTGTCTGCCTTTTGATCATATCTACTGGAATAATCAAATCTTATAGTTCCAGGGTGGATTTTGTGATTTGGCCCAGGTTTTCTCTTGAAAGCTTTGGAACATAAAAACATGCAATTTTATGTTGTACATGCAGTACTATTAAGCTGACATTATATTCTCAAGAACCTCAAAAGTCAAGCACATTTTTCTGTGACAGCTCTTGTTACAAAGGTTCTCCTTAGTGAATAAATACCAGTAAAATCATCAGAAATTGACCTTCACTTTTGTATTTTCAGTGTCAAGTTATAGTCATAGGTGATGTCTTTTTTTAGATAGATTTTGTAAAGGATTTAATGGTTCAAGATAATTATTATATTGTTTTTAATTAAAAGTCATCTCCTTCTAGTTTCAGCAGTCCTTACTGTGCTTAAATAGTTTTTCCATTGACTTGATACCTTAATTATTGTTAATAACTTGTTGAAGGTCTTTAGTTAATTGCTTTTAATTAAAAATAACACCACTCTCTAGTTGCAGCAGTTCTATTAAGCCATTCTATGAAAGGGCTTGTCCATTGAATGTGTTCTTAATTATTTTGAATACTTGTCAATATGGTGTAGAAATGGCAGGGTTTTAACCTGTTTTGTTTGACTTATTGATTAACTTACTTGATCAATTGTGCTTCTAGATACCTTTATTAACCCTTTACCTGCTAAGTATAAATTTATCCAGCTTAACCTTATGGTGTAGATTCAGATCTGCCAGCTCCTGAAGAGATCTGTCTGATCAGGATCTTTACTATCTGCTGGTTAGTTTCTTGTAATTTGACTTATTCTGTTGTGCATGTTGCCATCAGCCAAAAACTTTATTTGATTTGCGTGTACATTTTTCAACAAATATAGGATAGGAGGGGTCAAACAGTCATAAATTAGCCAATTTCAATATATTGGGTTAGATACCTAAGTGAACTGTTTAATCATATGTTGGGTTGGAGTAAGTGTTAACAAGCAGAGAGAAATATGAAGGAATTATTTTCTTTTCCTGTTTTAAGTTTGATGTTAGTGTAAATGGATAAAATTTGATTCTTCTTTTAAGGAAATTAGTATGGAAATTAATTTTGGAAAAAAAAAAGAAATTGATTTAAAAAGTGAAATTGATATGAACAGTTAAATTTGGTATGGATATTTATTGAAAGTGGAAATAGATAAAAAAAAAAAAAGGAAATTAATTTTTAATTTAAAAAGAAAATAAATTGATCTAAAAAATTGAATGATTGACACAAATATGGAAATTGGTGTGCAATTTAAAATTATATGAAAAAGGGAAATCAACATTATTTTGTGCTAGATAGGAATTATTCTTAATAAATTATTTTGTTGGCATTTTTGTCTTCTCATATTGGTGATTGAGTGACTGTTTATTCCATTTCTAGATAAGACTTACTCTTAATTAACTTATCTGTTTTTAAGTTTTGTTGTTTTTCATTTTAGAAAGTTTAGTAGGTTAATTAAGATAATAATATATTTTTTTATTTTTTTTTATTTATTAGGACTATTTAATATGTGCTACTGGTGAATCAGAATATATTGGATGCAAGATGTATTCAAATTTTCTTAACCATTGAGTTAAAGTTAAAATTTTGACTTTGGGATGTATAAATGATTGTACCTATGTATAAATAATTGTAGCCGTGTATAAATGATGGTAGTTATGTATAAAAAATTGTAGCTGTGTATAAATTATGGTAGTTATGTATAAATGATTGTAGCTGTGTATAAATTATGGTAGTTATGTATAAATGATTGTAGCTGTGTATAAATTATGGTAGTTATGTATAAATGATTGTAGCTGTGTATAAATTATGGTAGCTATGTATAAATGATTGAAGCTGTGTATAAATTATGGTAGTTATGTATAAATGATTGTAGCTGTAAATAAATTATGGTAGTTATGTATAAATGATTGTAGCTGTGTATAAATTATGGTAGCTATGTATAAATGATTGAAGCTGTGTATAAATTATGGTAGTTATGTATAAATGATTGTAGCTGTGTATAAATTATGGTAGCTATGTATAAATGATTGTAGCTGTAAATAAATTATGGTAGTTATGTATAAATGATTGAAGCTGTGTAAAAATGAATCTACCTATGTTTAAATGAATGTAGCTATGTATAAATGATTGCAGCTATGTATTAATGATTGTAGCTATGTATAGATGATTGTAGCTATGTATTAATGATTGTAGCTATGTATAGATGATTGTAGCTATGTATAAATTATTATAGCTATGTATAAATTATTGTTGCTATGTATAAATGAATGTAGCTATATAAAAATGAGTGTAGTTATGTATAAATGAATGTAGCTATGTATAAATTATTGTAGCTATGTATAAATGATTGTAGCTACATGTAAGTATAGATGGATGTTGCTATGTATAAATGAATATAGCTAAGTATAGATGGATGTAGCTATGTATAAATGAATGTAGCTAAGTATAGATGGATGTAGCTATGTATAAATGAATGTAGCTAAGTATAGATGGATGTAGCTATGTATAAATGAATGTAGCTAAGTATAGATGGTTGTTGCTATGTATAAATGATTGTAGCTAAGTATAGATGGATGTAGCTATGTATAAATGATTGTAGCTAAGTATAGATGGATGTAGCTATGTATAAATGATTGTAGCTAAGTGTAGATGGATGTAGCTATGTATAAATGAATGTAGCTAAGTATAGATGGTTGCAGCTATGTATAAATGATTGTAGCTAAGTACAGATGGATGTAGCTATGTATATATAAATGTAGCTAAGTATAGATGGTTATAGCTATGTATAAATGGTTGTATCTATGTATAAATGATTGTAGCTAAGTATAAATGATTGTAGCTATTTATAAATGAATGTAGCTAAGTATAGATGGATGTAGCTATGTATAAATAAATGTAGCTAAGTATAGATGGATGTAGCTATGTATAAATAAATGTAGCTAAGTATAGATAGTTGTAGCTATGTATAAATGGTTGTATCTATATATAAATGATTGTAGCTAAGTATAAATGATTGTAGCTATTTATAAATGGATGTAGCTAAGTATAGATGGATGTAGCTATGTATAAATAAATGTAGCTAAGTATAGATGGATGTAGCTATGTATAAATAAATGTAGCTAAGTATAGATGGATGTAGCTATTTATAAATAAATGTAGCTAAGTATAGATGGATGTAGCTATGTTTAAATGATTGTAGCTAAGTGTAAATGATTGTAGCTATTTATAAATGGATGTAGCTAAGTATAGATGGATGTAGCTATTTATAAATAAATGTAGCTAAGTATAGATGGATGTAGCTATGTATAAATAAATGTAGCTAAGTGTAGATAGTTGTAGCTATGTATAAATGATTGTAGCTATGTATAAATGATTGTAGTTAAGTATAGATGGTTATAGCTAAGTATAAATGATTGTAGCTAAGTATAGATGGTTGTAGCTATGTATAAATGATTGTAGCTAGGTACAGATGGTTGTAGCTAAGTATAAATGATTGTAGCTAAGTATAGATGGTTGTAGCTATGTATAAATGAATGTAGCTAAGTATAGATGGTTGTAGCTATGTATAAATGAATGTAGCTAAGTATAGATGGATGTAGCTATGTATAAATGAATGTAGCTAAGTATAGATGGATGTAGCTATGTATAAATGAATGTAGCTAAGTATAGATGGATGTAGCTATGTATAAATGAATGTAGCTAAGTATAGATGGATGTAGCTATGTATAAATGAATGTAGCTAAGTATAGATGGATTTAGCTATGTATAAATGATTGTAGCTAAGTACAGATGGATGTAGCTATGTATAAATAAATGTAGCTAAGTATAGATGATTATAGCTATGTATAAATGGTTGTATCTATGTATAAATGATTGTAGCTAAGTATAAATGATTGTAGCTATGTATAAATGATTGTAGCTAAGTATAGATGGTTGTAGCTATGTATAAATGATTGTAGCTAAGTATAGATGGATGTAGCTATGTATAAATGAATGTAGCTAAGTATAGATGGATGTAGCTATGTATAAATGGTTGTAGCTAAGTATAGATGGTTGTAGCTAAGTAAAAGGGAGAGAATGTGTCTATGGCCTTGAGATGGTTTCAGGGTTCAAACCCAATTTGGGATGGGTCATAAGATTCTTAATCTCATGTTTGGGGTTTTGAGTTTCATGTTTGGTGCCAATATAACAAAGGGATAAGAAGTGCAGTCTCATCTACATGCCCTTCATTTGATTGGCTGAATGTTAACATGAGAAACATAAGACTGAAATATTTAAATTTCTCTTTTATTTTTATGGTATATATGTGACAATATAATCTTTAATTTTCATTTCACATTGAATTTTAGTTTTTTTAAGAAAGTTACATACTGGTATTTATATATCAAGAAAAAACATTAAATAGAAAGGGATTAAAATAATATAAGTGATGTTTCATGAAAAAAAATATTTGGAGATATTGACTAAATGTTGAGAAAACACAAACATAAGTGAACATGTAGATAGTTAGAAATCAATTTAAGATAATTCAGTTTTGTAATTTGTATTTGGTAATGGTCAGGTGGTTAGAGCTTGTTACTCCTCAGCCCCACATGGTCAGGTGGTTAGAGCTTGTTACTCCTCAGCCCCACATGGTCATGTGGTAAGACCATGTTACTGCTAAGTCCCACATGGTCAGGTGGTTAGAGCTTTTTACTCCTCAGCCCCACATGGTCAGGTGGTTAGAGCTTGTTACTTCTCAGCCCCACATGGTCAGGTGGTTAGAGCTTGTTACTCCTCAGCCCCTCATGGTCAGGTGGTAAGAGCTTGTTACCCCATCAGCCCCACATGATCAGGTGGTTGGAGCTTGTTACTCCTCAGTGCCCCACATGGTCAGGTGTTTAGAGCTTGTTACTCCTCAGTGCCCCACATGGTCAGGTGGTTAGAGCTTGTTACTCCATAGTCCCACATCATCAGGAAGTTAGAGCTTGTTACTCCTCAGTGCCCCACATGGTCAGGTGTTTAGAGCTTGTTACTCCTCAGTGCCCCACATGGTCATGTGGTTAGAGCTTTGTACTCCTCAGCCCCACATGGTCAGGTGGTTAGAGCTAGTTTCTCCTCAGCCCCATATGATCAGGTGGTTAGAGCTTGTTACTCCTCAGTCCCACATGGTCAGGTGGTTAGAGCTTGTTACTCCATCAGCCCCACATGGTCAGGTGGTTAAAGCTTGTTACTCCTCAGCCCCACATGGTGAGGTGGTTAGAGCTAGTTTCTCCTCAGCCCCACATGGTGAGGTGGTTAGAGCTTGTTACTCCTCAGTGCCCCACATGGTGAGGTGGTGAGAGCTTGTTACCCCATCAGCCCCACATGGTCAGGTGGTTAGAGCTTGTTACTCCTCAGTCTCACATGGTCAGGTGGTTAGAGCTTGTTACTCCTCAGCCTCACATGGTCAGGTGGTTGGAGCTTGTTACTCCTCAGCCCCTCATGGTCAGGTGGTTAGAGCTTGTTACTTCTCAGCCCCACATGGTAAGGTGGTTAGAGCTTGATACTCCTAAATCCCACATGGTCAGGTGGTTAGAGCTTGTTAGTCTATAGTCCCACATGGTCAGGTGGTAAGAGCTTGTTACCCCATCAGTCCCACATGGTCAGGTGGTTAGAGCTTGTTACTCCTCAGCCCCACATGGTCAGGTGGTTAGAGCTTGATACTCCTAAATCCTACATGGTCAGGTGGTTAGAGCTTGTTAGTCTATAGTCCCACATGGTCAGGTGGTTAGAGCTTGTTACTCCTCAGCCCCACATGGTCAGATGGTTAGAGCTTTGTACTCCTCAGTGCCCCACATTGTCAGTTGGTTAGAGCTAGTCGTGAGGTAGTGTTGCATACTTAAAACTTGTCTGCCTCCTGGTTTGGGCAAGGAATTTATATTTTTGTAAGACATTATGTCTTCAAGCTGACCTGTCATATGCCGGTGGTTCTTTTCAGATATTTGTCTTTCTCCACCAAAATATCTGAATGTAGCTAAATATTTCTATTTATTATATATATTTTATATTATGACAAAAACAAAAGATGCATCTTTGGAGCAAGAGCTTTTGGTTGACACAAATGTAAGATACTTAAACTGACATGATTATGGTCAATACATCATCTTTTACCTATAATTGTTTTTGGGATCATAAAATCAATAAAAATCTATAAATATATATAAATCTACTCTGTCATTCTTTTTTCTTCTTCTCCAAAAAATGCTAGTCACCAAAATTCTACTCCTGTGTAACAAGCATGACTCATCTTATAGCATGCTTACTTCTTTAAAGTGATTTATTTAATTTAAGTCAATCCAGGGTGGCCTGCCTTACCCGAACCCTTCAGAATGCTCAAGTTTACATGAACGAGCTTGATGTAGACTAGAGTTGATATAAAGGCTTGATACAGACAGCTTAGTTCTAAACCTGATTGGGACAAACTGATCAAGCTTAGGTAAAAAGTGTAGATCTAGATCAGCAAACTGTCACTCGAAGATCTCTAATCAGGAGCTTGATTATTTACTGCCGAGTGTTAAGGAGTATTACTTGTAACCTTGGTATGTACAGTTGTAGTTTGTTTGTAAGTATCTAATATTTTTGTATAAGATTTTCATTAAATTAAGAATGAAATGGGTTATAAAAGGCTTGACATATATAGCTTAATCTTTTTTATCCTGTTATGATTTAAGAATCAATGTTTATAATCAATGTTTGTAATCAATGTTTTAATTGAAGGGCTCAGTTATGACTTCTGCACCCTCGGTCAATGCCATGTTGCCGTAATGTCAATCACCCTTATCAATATTTTCTTTTACTTTGTTGTAGCAACATACTTACTGGAGCAATGAATTGGTTGATGAAAAATGTGAAGCCTGTAGCTTAGGTTGAAAAGTTTAAGGCTGTATTTGTTGTGTTTTAATATAGATATTGTTTACACCAACACAATATTTGTACATCAAATTTCTTCTAGTCAGTTTAATGTACTAACCTTTTTTAAACTTTTAAATAAAGGTATGTTTTAGATCAGTCAATAAGTATAAAATTATATATTTTTTAAGTATTTTGCTATATTATATACATTATGACTGAAATAGTTTAATTTACATATGAAATTTGGAAGAAGTTGTGGGCATAGTATTTTATATTTACGTCTTAATTTTCAATTTAGATAGCAAACAATATTCTTTATTGCAACAACTTTTGATTTATTAGTTGGTTTCTAAGTTGGAAAATATTATCTTTCAAGAGCCATCAAAGGTCCAATAGCAGAGATTTGAAGAAGTAAATGTTCCACTTGTAAAAGTTTCTGGAGAGAGTTTAATTTCATTTTCATGTTTCTGTAAAGTGCTTGTTGTAGAGTTAGGTATTTCTGAATTGGTGGCTCTTCTACCTACACTTTACAATCTAGATAATATATGGAGTCTGTTAAAGGACAAAACATTATGGTTCAATTAACGGTAGTAGTGGATGACCTTTACTTAAAGGATTGTGTTTGGCCATTTTCTTTATTTCTTGTCTCATTCGAGTGTTTTAAACCCTTTACTTGCTGGAAGTAATGTTAGGCTGGGGTTTGTTTTATATTTACCATTTACTTGCTGGAAACAATTAAGGTGGGGTTTGTTTTATATTTATCATTTACTCGCTGGAAACACCATTAGGTTGGGGTTTGTTTTATATTTACCATTTACTAGCTGGACACAATTAGGTTGGGGTTTGTTTTATATTTATCATTTACCGGTACTTGTTGGAAACACACTAAGGGTGGTATTTGTTTTATGTTTACCATTTACTTGCTGGAAACACCATAAAGTTGAGGTTTGTTTTATGTTTACCATTTACTTGCTGGAAACACCATTAAGTTGAGGTTTGTTTTATGTTTACCATTTACTTGCTGGACACACCATTAGGGTGTGGTTTAATTTATGTTTACCATTTACTTGCTGGAAACAAAATTAGGGTGTGGTTTGTTTTATATTTACCATTTACTTGTTGGAAACACAATAAGGTTGGTGTTTGTTTTATATTTACCATTTACTTGCTGGAAACACTTTTAGGTTGGTGTTTGTTTTATATTTACCATTTACTTGCTAGAAACACTATTAGGGTGTGGTTTGTTTTATATTTACCATTTACTTGTTGGAAACACAATAAGGCTGGGGTTTGTTTTATATTTACCATTTACTTGCTGGAAACACCATTAGGTTGTGGTTTGTTTCATATTCACCATTTACTTGCTGGAAACACAATTAGGTTGTGGTTTGTTTTATGTTTACTGTTTACTTGCTGGAAACACAATAAGGCTGGGGTTTGTTTTATATTTACCATTTACTTGCTGGAAACACCATTAGGTTGGTGTTTGTTTTATGTTAATGGGGTGAATGGTGTAAATATAGAGTAAAAGGTTTAAGACTTAGGGTACCTACAATGTAGGATTGTAATTTATTTTATTTATTCACTAGAAAGAGCACTGATTTCCAATGTGGTCCTTTTGGTTCACTTTCTGGGTAGAACTAGTACTCAGATGTAAGTGCCTGCAGCAATGCAAGTTAAAGTTTTTTCCGAAGGACTAACATCTCTCATCAGGTATTAGGTTTGAACCTGAGATCCCTTCCATTGTCATAAAAAAAATGGACGTAGTAGTGCAATCGGCAGAGCATTGGTACCTGGTATGGGAGGCCCAGGGTTTGATCCCAGGCTGCATCATACCAAAGTCATTAAAAATGGTAGTGGTATAGATCACTAGATCAGGTTAATGCTCAAGCAAATATAAGGATAGTTCCACGACTGGTTGGCCCAGTGTCATGATAATGTGACTAGGTGTGGTATCAAGCCAAGTGTTCATGGCATGCTATACACAGTGAAGGCAGCACTATAACTGCATCAAGTGGACACTGTCTCCAAATAACTGAAATACTGTTGGTGGGGCGAGAAACCCAATAAACAAACATTGTCATAAACAAAAGATCACAGATGCTGCACTCAATTCCTGTGTTACATAATTTAACACAGAATGCAATCCAGCCTTCTCTCCCTATCTGAAGCTATGAAAAGGCTAATATAAATTTATATGTCTATAATAAAGACAGATAATCATTATTGTGTTATTTTGACATGAATGATAAATTTATTATGTGGAATGGTGTCACAGTAAAGGCAGCACTGTATATGCATCAAATAAGAACAGTCTCTGTGGACATTATTTTTCAATGACGTCACTACTCTCGTCATAACTTGTCAAACAAAACATCAGCGCTTGGACACTTATTCAAATGGATCGGTTTTCTTTTCATTGCTTGAATTCGAGAAACCCATCAGGAAGTGCGAGGTTAGAGCTCTGTAAAACCAGTTTAAGCACCCCAGTCGGTCCATATTGCCGACTGACCGTTCCAAGGCGGTAACTGTCAGGTTTGCTCTTATTGTTAAATGACTCATCACGGATTTGTTCTCACATTTACATTTGGCGTGCATGTGAATACCTTAGTCCTGTTTCTTTTCAATTTTTGTATATATTGCAATGCTCATAGGACTTTGTCTTATATATTCTTATCCATCAGACATGGACGATTTTATTTGGGCTTTATCAGCCAATTTATGCATCCTTTTATTTGGAAATAAGAAAAGGAAAAAAGTAATTCTGTAATAAAGTTGAGTTAATATTTTATTCTCCTCATGATTTTTTTTCTCATTTTCTACTTAATTTTCAATTTATGAATCATTATTTTGAAACTAAGCAGATAAGAAAAGCAGCTGCAAATCTGTAATATAGTTGTGATATGAGACTCTTTCTTTTCGCCAGGAAACTTTGCTTAACATTTTACACAAGAGTCACGTAGAACTGACAAAAGACGGTAAAGCTAGTGGTATAGATGAGTGCAGACAATTGTGATAAATGACATTGGAGGGTCGAACGAAAATCTTCTTATCTGACCGATAAAATGATGCGATGAATTGATGACTCTAGGCAATCAGTGTGTCTATGTCACAGGAGAGAGACTTAAGCATTTGACAAACACTCGTCACTAATTCCCTCTGTCATCCTGCACTTCCTTTGCCCAGCTTTGCAGGTGGTTTTGATTTTACTCCACATTTTTGGTGTTTCTTTTAGTCGGTGTTAGGGAAGAAAGGAAGCACAATGATTGGCGATCACAAGTTGCCTGTTTGCATGTGTTTTGGTGGACTGTGTGTGTTGAGTTTGATGGGGTAAAGATGGAAATAAGTGTGAACAGTACTTGTAATTTTTTTCTTTTTTTTTTTGGGGGGGGGGGGGGGGGGGGGAGAGTGATGGTGGGGAGTTTTTTAATGTTTGCATTTTATTAACAGTCTTAATTTATGTGCTGTTTGGTGTTTATTCAAGGCTGAATATTGAATAATGAGTGAACAAATTTGGATTGATAGTGATATGGTGCTTTTTTATGTTTATCTATTGCTCTTTTCTGGTGTGTTTTTCTTGTTGATTCTGTGCTGCATTGTGTAGGGATGTCTTACTCCATAGGCAGGAGCAGCTTTCTGGATTGGCTTTATCATAATAAAAATATTATTATTATTTTGTAAAAAAAATAACATTGCGATCACTCAATTTAGGTCACTGTAGCATTGTCCAGCTTTTTTGTTAGAGGAAGACTCCGGACAAAAATCCGTGCGCCGCAGCATCTTTGTTTGTTTGTGTGTTTGTTGGGTTTATTGTCCCACCAATAATATTTCAGTTATCTGGAGATGGTGTCCACTTGAAGCAGATATAGTGCTATCGTCACTGTGTATAGAATGCCATGAACATCTCGCATGGTTATAATAAAGTAATGGTATTGCTTCCACTGTTAACACTATGATTAAACTACTTTTGCCTGTTCCAGTGTGATTGGAAGAAATAAATGAAGTAACTTGTTATAGTCAAATTTAATGTTTTCTTCCAATAAACGTCTGATATTGTTATACAGTCAGGTATGCATACATGATGTTAGTCGAAGACAGCTAAGGTGTAGGAAGGTCTTCAAGCCACAATTGTTCTCCCAGAACATTTGCCTGGCAACTTCTTCCACAAAAACTTTCTTGACATCACTAAAATGACCATAATTGACCATAATTGGGCTGGTGTTATGTATCTTAAAACCAAACTAAAGCACAGAAACAAGCATTGTGCTCCTCATGCGTAGCGTAGATAAAAATTATTGGCACATTTAGAATTGTTACATGAAGTTTTGTGTACAGTAATTGTTACTTTCACAAAATTTCTGCAAAAGGATTTTGTAAGTGTGGCTAATTATACAGTTATTTTGGTGGTCTGGCATTCACGGTAACAAAGTTTTTTTGTTCAGGTATGATAATTATTGAACCTTGAGTGTGCGAAGAGCAACTACTGTGTTTGTTTTCTTTTTGTTCAGCTAAATATTAGGAACATTCAGATCAAAAAAAAGATTTTAAGGGAAATGCTTTTTTACAACTACTGTGGTTAAAATATGGTTTATTTCAATTTGGTAAACACTTGCTTGTATTTCACTGGACTTACCATAGATTTGTCTGACCAAATTTGGGTTGTTTGTTTGTGTGTGTATGAGTTTTAAAGTTTGAACCTCTTTTTATCCCTCTTACAGACAGCTTTATTTTTGTTTTTGTTTATAAAATATGGAGGTTCGTTTATTATTTCAACAGTTCATTTGACTATCATAGGAGTACAATAAAAATGAACTGACATCATTTTGTGTTTAAGAAAATATTAATTATTCATGCCATTAATATCAATGAGAGTTAATTAGAGGATACTAACCTAGAACACTTGGCTTGGTAAAAGTAAACTAGGATTTTAATTATACACCAAAATTTCCAAGTTTGAAAGATTGAAAGTAAGACAAATAAAAGATTAACAACAGTTTTAAAAAGTCATGAAACCTGTGACTACCAGAGGGAAAAACAATTGTATTAAGAATGTAATATGCATGAATTGATAATTTTTACTGAAAAGACTAGTGACAAAAAAGGCACGAAAGCATAAGAGAATGTGAAATAAATGTTGATGCAGCTATGTCAAATGTCTTTACTTGATTACATTTTAATATCAATGTGACAATTTAAGAAGTGTGTAACTGAGTATGATAAATGGATATTATATAGGTGAAAAGTAAATGGAATAGACACAATGGAGGCCATATATCGTGGCCAGGCAGCCTTTAGAGCCTCATTGAGACCAACACGTATACTCACTGTTGATAAACAGAAGGTAAAGCAACATTCTCACATTATTGTATAATCTTAACTTCTATGTCCACTTAAAAAAGGTTTTCTTAATTTCAATAATCTGTCTTTACTTGTAATATTTTAACCCAATATCTGCAAATGGCCTCTAAAACCTACCTACTGTACAAGTACATACCGGTACATACAGATTTTTTATGATATCCTTCTACATCTAAATATGATTGGTTACCTTTTGAACCTTGTTCAGACTATAGCTTTTAACTTGATCAGTTAATTATATACGTCTAAACCTCATTAAAATTTAGACTTATGCTCTAAATTTGATTGTCTCTATCCAAATTCTTCTGTACCTCCTTAAGACTACAGCTCTTAATTTGATTGGTTGTTCTTGTACTTTCTGAACTTCTCTGTGGTTGTTTGTGGTTAGTAAGCAAGACTTTTGAGACTGAGATTTACAACATTGGATCCCATAGTTGATATTTTCTGTATATTACCAATATATTACAAATTAAATGCTCTCCTGGTGTGACGGTATTTATTGTATTGACAGGTAAAGGCCTTATCAGCCTTCCTAAACTGACCAAAGCCACTGTTATCAATAACTACCAGGGGCTGTCTGTAGGTCAAGTGTTTGGGTAACCACAATTGAACCACTGTTTCAGATGTACTCAAATGCAGTGGTGTAGTTGTTGTAGTTTTCATTAGGCACTGCACACATGCCCTATACATTTGTCTCATAAATGATGGGGAAAGGGGGGAAACAACAACATTTTCTATGAGAATATATGAAAAATACACCTACAAACTTGTGTAATTCAACTCTTCTTGTAGGGGAGTAAGTCACGTGCACCAATTGCAGAAACATTTCTCAGTTAAGATTTGGCATAAGCTCAGACATTTGATTGCATGATATTGGTATCTTTAATACTTCATTTTATTATTTTAGTACCTCAACCATTGTATGCTGATATAAAATGATTACATTTTTCCTTCTTGGAGTTAATATTTGGGATTGAGCAAAATCCTAAGAAAGCTAAGAAATGATCCTGCAAGAGGGGCCTGAAGCCCAAAAGTAAGCAGTGTCTATACTGTCATGTCTGCCAAACTATGTCCCTCTAAGCCATGTCTATACTGCCATGTCTGCCAAACTATGTCCCTGTAAGCCATGTCTATACTGTCATGTCTGTTAAACTATGTCCCTGAAATGTACCAGTATGTGCAAGTAAACTTTAAGTTGTCTCACAATTATCTGTTTTAAAGTTCTTAAAGTATTTAAGTGCTTATATAACATACCAAGTTTTAGTTCAACTTTAAATTCTACATACAATGTAATGAATGGCTAAGGCACAGCAAAATTGATTTATCCTAACAATTAAACTATTTTAACAATTCAGTTTGTAGTGTTTTTTTGTCTTTTTATAATTGATGCAGTTAAGTTGTTACCACCAGATAATGATTATAATGATTAACTCTAACTTGAAAGTTTTTGCACCTGATGATCTTCAGGTACCTGTTTACCATATTTAGTATTTCTGAGTACTTTAAACTCACCACTAAGTTTCTATATATTGAGCATGTGTGTTGTATTGATTTAAAACTTCACAAATAGCTGGCAATTACAGCACTAGCTAGGAAACTGTAGATTGGCTTTTTTATGCAAATAGTCAGTTCCGCAGTAAATTGAACTGCCTTGCAGAAAATGTTTATATTTGCTATGAAACTTGGTGAACGATACCGGTAAGTTTATTCTGTAGGGCAGGATTAGATTTTTTCCTGTTATCAGATGGTAAACAATACTTAAATCAAATCTGCCTATAAAAACACACACTCCTCTTAAAATGTAAATTACAACTAGGAGATATATTGATGTTTTGTTCACAATGTTGAAATATAGTTATTGGCACTCAGCATATGTGAATAGTTTTATAAATTGAGGTTTTGTAAACATAGGATAATCTATGTGGCAGCTATCATACACATGTTGGATTAAAGTTGCTATGAAATTGTCAAGTAGTAGACTGGGAAAAAGACCCTGTCCACTTGAACATTTACATAGAGGTCAAAATTACAAATTTTACTTTCAGTTATTTTTTTTTTTTACTTCCTCTTTTTTTCACAAGATAACAGAACATAAAGAAGAATCTAAATGAAAATATTGCCCTCAACTTTTATGTTATGTACGTGTTTAGTAAGAATCGAAATGTGTATCAGTGGAATGGTGGCGGTGGCGAACAAAATCGTAAATTCAAATTCAATAGTGTAAATCCATTACTGCAGAATGGTATTGAATACATGTGACAACAATGCCTGTTATTTTTAATTCATAACATATAGAAAATTTTCAGCTTGTGAAAAGGTTACACACCTCAAAACTATGATCATTTAACGTAAGAAACCATGACATATCAATAAAAGGGTTGTTGAAAGAATTATAAAGGTAGTAACTAAAAAACAACAAGTGGACATGTTTTGCTGCATGTTTGTGCATCAAAAATTTCTTCATTATAGTATCTTCAAATTTTGCAATTTATATGCGAATATATTTGCCAGCAATGATTTATTCCTAAAAAGGAATTAAGATTGATACAGATTTAAATGTATTATGTTAAACTCAAAGTTTTCCTTTTGCTGCATATATTGATTTTCATGAATTTTCACTTCAACATGAGTGCCACATACCATTTTGGCTCATCCGTGCCAGTGCCATTTTGCTGCAACACATATGGATTCTTACCTTACGTCTGACATTTTTAAAGTAAACCTGACATCAGTACTCTTACTTTAATTGCCTTGAATTTATATTAACCATTTTATTTTTTATGTTATTTCAGACTATCAGTCGAAACAGCAACAGGTCACGACGACCTGACAGCTCAATCCATGGTTTCAACAAAGGTCAAGGTCATATCTCGGATAGCGACAGTGACCATGATGATTCCCGACCAATCACAAATGGGTTTGACACTGACCTGACGCATATTGACATACATGATGAGAAGGCCTTTGATACGGACTTGGAAGTGGAGGGTAGGTACACGTAATTTGCCTCCTGTGAGATGTAACAGAAATATAGTAAAATAATATTTATTTTGTTTGAGAGAGAGAAAAAGATGATACTATAAAAGTAAATATGTGGTAGAATCTTTTTTATTCATCTCGTGGACAACAATTGTAATAAATAATACTGCTGTATCTTATATAAAAATAATGCAGATAGTTTCAAGTGTTTTGGTATATATTTATCATATCAATTGGCCGGCAATGTCTGTTAAGTTTCTCACATAATTTTAAAATGATTATATATTTTTTTATTTACTATGTATGCTTTGTTAAAATATTGGAACATGTTACCTTTATAACATTAATGGACACTTTATGTTTTAAGTCATATAATTATCAAGCTCTTTTAGAACAATCTGAGATTTTTTTAATGATACTTGTATGGAGAAAGAATAAAATCCCTGTCTATGCTTTAACTAGAAAATATTGCATAAACTTTGCTATTTTATTCCTTTAAAATTTCTTTACTTATGTCATTTTAATGCCATGTTTATAAATAGTTTTAGTATATTATCTGGAATGAGTGCAAAGGTTAAATGTAACCAGACATAGTTGACATACTTATATAGTTCTTCTTTAATGTCAACAAAAACATTATAATTTTAAAAAATTAATTAGTCTTTATACATTATATGTTAGATATGTTGGTTTGGGAACAAATCCGACATTTTTATTAATTTTATTAGGTTTTAGGCTCCCCTGTTTGAAGGAAAAAATCAAGCTATTGTTTTTTGTTGGCATCAGCATAAATGTTGGTTATCTTTTTTGTTAATGTCCATGTCTTGAAGACAGCCAAATAGATTAACTTCGAAATTGTAATACTATATAGTTCACTATTAAAGCAGAACTGATTCAAATGGAAAAATAACCATCATGTTAATTTTGGCACAGTTATGCTCCTTTGTTGATTTTTCTGTCAAGGTCAGTAACTGCTTACATTATACTATCCAGCTCTAAGAAAAGTAGAGCAGACTGTCTAAAGACAGCTCTTGTTAATGTTTTATACTATTTTAAATTTATTACTAATCTTTTAAGTATCAATGAATATACATGAAGCAATAGCAGCTTGCCATTTAAATATATTTTACGGCTATCTTTACTTTTCTTTCTCCAAAATTGTTTTATTTTTGTTAAAAATAACCTTGTTATTATTAAAATACTATAATATCATAATGATTCTTTCATGAAACATGTTTCCCTTCTTAAAAAGTTGTTTTCTTTGTCTTGGAATATGTTCACCATAATTATGTTCCTGTATAAATAATAGTTATTCCATGTTCCAAAAACAAAAAACCAAGATGGTTATTTTTTGTACCAAACACAAAAGCTTTTCAAGTATTTTTTTTATAATAAATAATTTCAGTCATTACAGTGAATTGAGCTGTAGATTCTAGTACTTATTTAATTATTCTACAACTACTTTGAATTGCATCTAACCATTTTATCTCTTAAATACAATATGGTTTCTTCAAATTATAAATAATTAATTTAATCTCTTTATTGAAATGTTTTCACATTCATTATAAAAAGGGCTTTTTTTCCGGAAAAAAGAAACATTTATCACCATTTATGAATAATGATATATGTATTATAATAATATATGTTCTCTGCTCATTATAAATTAAAATATTTTTGACCAATACTGCTGTTGTGTTACATGTAAAATTACATATAATAATGTGTATATAATGTTAATAATGATATTGCCTACATAGTAAAACATATTGCCCCACCCATTATAAATAATAATTTTGCTTACATAGTAAAGCATATTTCCCCACCCATTATAAATAATGATATTTGTCTCTAAAAATGCCGCTGGACCAGGTTTAGGTGCTGCCCCAAAAGTTCTACACACAACCAAGGATGGAATACTAGACTTCCAGTCTATTAGACTGGCTTACTGTGAGCAGGTCGCCATCTTGAAACAAGGGGCAGGAGACTCTAGTAGGAAGATGATCTGTTCTAATGTAATTCTCCTACAGTGGTTTCTCTTGGCTACTCTTACTGCCCTCATTACAAAAAAAAAATCAGTCTCACTTGTCTCCCTTGAGTACTCTTTGTTGCTAAGCAGATGGTCTGACTAAGCAAAAGACCACTTTATTTCATTTTTGCTATTATTCTGACTGATTTATGCAGTTTAAGAGTTAGGCATACATCATGAATGATGTTTGGAGAATGTTGTGATTATTGCAGTTGTCAATAGAGAGGCCACTACAGGGGAATCTTTGGTTTTGTAGGGATGTTGTGTGAATATATTCTGTTTTTGCTTATTTTCTGCTTAGGGATTTATTCTACATAGTCATCAGTTAAGAGATTAAATTTACATTACATTTTTTTCCAAAATATTCTAAATAGAAATAATAAGCTGACAAAATAATGCTATAAAGTAAAGTAAAGACAAGTATTGGCAGCTATTTCATAAAATATATGGTATTTTTTGCCAGCTGTCTAAGCTCTCTTTTGATCTACTTAGAAATACTGATGCATGACCAATCTGAAGGGATATAAGAACAACTCTCAGCACAGATGATATTTTAAAGCACAAGCATTACACTTAATCTTGGTGTTTTTCCATCTTGCTTTTTAGGAATTTAGTTGTGTTGGTATTACGCTCATAAAATTCATAATGATCAGTCAGGTCTCGTAATTTAAGTCTCACTAATATTGCAGAGCTATCTTTATCATTTATTTCTTGTTATTATTTGAGATTTCATCATGATTTTTGCAGATATTTTGTTTTATATTGGATTAAACCTAATTTTCTATTCCATCAGAATTGATAACTTGACAGTGAATATATCCATTAAAATTTTTCTTTTTGTTTTGCAGTGATATGTCTTATTTGTTTAGTAAAAAGTTTATATTTGTTTGAATGAGCCTTTAATACTTGTTTGAATGAGCCTTTACAACAGCCTCATATTTAACTTATAGTGTGTTGAGCATCTGATTGGTATTTTTACAATTCAAACTGACCAATCAGATGGAAGGAAATATTTGCATTATCTTTTTTCCTTAATAGGGACATATTGCCTAAGTATAAAGCCCCTCCTCTCTATATAAAGAATTAGTTGGTTTTGTATCTTTAAAGTATCTCTTAACCTATTAAAGTAATGATTTGGCATGCACAGCAGACATTTAACTCCTCTTTGTATTTTTTTTGTATCTCATAAAATTGGGCACTTTTTCTTTGGATAATTGAATTTAATCTTAAGACATGACATTTTAATAGTGCTACCATCTGAAATAAGTATTTGATAATCTGTGAGGTAAAAGGTTACTAAATAATTTAAGGCTATTTCATACATGTTCTAGACCATTATACTGCTAAATTATATGTAGGACTTTGGTGTTGTTGATCTTTTGTTGTACTGTTTACAGCCTATAGTTTATTTTCTTAATTCAGAGTGATGCAACTTTATGCAGATGCCTGTTTTATATGCCATATCTGTCTTTGTTTGAAATTCTACATGGATTTGTTGTTGTTGCAGTTTGTTTTATATTTTCTTTCATGATCTATTGCCTAAGCTATGTGTTTTTAGTTTTATGTTGTATTTGATATATTCTCTGCTTTATCTATGATTATTTTAACCTTTTGTCTTTTTGTGTTTTATGCATTGCAAAAAAAGCTAGTCAGTGAAAACAGGTTAACTTATCTACATTACATAACTGTCTGAGGAACATTTTATACTTTGGTCAGTAGTCACGGTATTCACTAATCTTATCTGAATTGTAATCAAACCTGTATTAAATGACTATCCATGGGATAGGATTAAAATGGTGTCATAATACAGGTGGTCTCTTAATGCAACATGATTCTTTCTTTATGGGAACCATTTAATTGGTTTTGAACAATAACTACGTACAGAACAATTGAGCTTGTGTGTGAGATTGATCTGAAGCATCTGATTGGTCAGAATTTAAATTTGAGTCAAATTGTAACCAATGAGATGCTTGAGTCTGTTCTTGGTCTCAAGCTTAAAGTTTTATAACATGGCTAGACCTTTCAGGTAATAGACAGTCAGTAATATTTTAAAATAGGCATATGATAGGCAAAACTCAAATTTATTATAACTTATACTTAATACTAGAAGTTTAAACTTCAATTTTATTAACTGAATAAACAATATCTAAATCACATTTCTAGGAAAGATGGCACCTGTAAAGTTTTCTGTCCACAAAAGAATGAGCTCAAAGAATCGAACTGCATTTGCAAAAATTGCAGAAGGTTTGCTAAAATAATTATGTAAAACATAGTGGAATGGTTTTTGTAGATTTCTCAATCTAAAATACACACTTTCTGATTCTTTAGTCTTTTCCAAAATATTGTTCTTGTTACATTGAAATGAAATATGTTTCTTGATGTTTTAATATAAAGATATGCTGAAAGAACTTTTATGTAATATGTCTTTCAAATAAGTGGCAGAGTGCCCATGGTTCTTCCCAGCCATTTATCTGAACACTTCCTTCACAAAAATTGCTGGCTGTCACAATGTTTTAAAAAACAACCCAAAACAATTATTTGTGTAGGTTAATGAATTGGAAACTGGTTATATATTCCATACTCCAAAATTTAATAGTTTTTAGTTTTTATGTATTTTTCTTCTTTTTAATGAAATTAACTGGGTATTTTTTTCTTCATCAAAATGAAATGATAGACAAAATGTGAAAATTATCAGAAGTTTTTTTACTCTTTAGGTACTTCAAAGGGAGACAACTTAAAAACAACTCAGAAAGTTTGTATTCTGGGATTAAGGTTCTTTTTAGGTGTATGTAATATTATATATGTCATGCAATTGTATCTGTATATACAGGAATAAGTAATAACAGGGTATAGTGTTGCCCAAATAAAATAAAGTCCTTTGTGTGTATTGTCTAATAGCCACTTTATTATGGTTAGAATAGAAAATATGTATAATAGACTCTGAGCATCTAGTGATTATGATTTTGAACACTGGGTCGGAGGGTTATGATTTGACCCCCAAATCAACTATGAGATATCAGTCCTTAGACAAAACTATTTACTGCATTTAAGGTAGTTAGTACCTGAGTACTGGTTCTACCCAGAAATAGAGCAGTCAGGAGGAACAAGTTTAGGTTATTTCCCAAGTGACTATAAACAAATTGGTTCAAAATAAAGTTTTAAAAATGTTAAGGTAGTTTATTTTGAATAATGGTTAAAATATATCTACCTGTTTTGGGCTTGTTTGTAATATATATTTGTTGCTTTATTTTCTTTGTCACTCTGCATAGCATTTTTAACAAAAGCAAAAATTGTATTTACTTTATAAGTAATGGTTTTCTTTAAAAGCTTGTTAAGTCAAGGTCTTTGCTTGGATTATGGTATGTCTGTTATTCCCCCTTAGGGTGGCATAAAGCAGTGGCACTGTTCATCTCATTGTATTACACTGTAATAATAACAGATATACTCTTACAGATGTTTTACTTTCCAAGTGCAGTCCTCAAGGTCAAGGTCATCTTAAAGGTCATACCAAGGGTCATACCAAGGGTCATTCCTTTTAAATGGTCCCTCATGCATAACTTTGATCTTTTCTGTTATTCAAACTTTATTTCGCTGACATACACCTTAAAGTGTGTCCAGCATATTTATAAAGTAACCTCAATGTCAAGGTCATATTTAAGGTCGTTGGATCTTCAGGAGCATATGTTAATTATGTTAATTCCAGTGACATTTTGTGTTTTTCTATGATTTTTAGCTTATAAGTAGTAGTTTCAATAAATAAAATAACCTTTACAATCTAACTCCTCATTATTGGTTTTCTATGATAGACTGTAAGAAGTTAATTTTAGGATGAAATCCACCTCAATTAAGAAAAAAAATCACGGTTGTATGATTGGAGAACTTTAATAATTATGCAGATAAAGTAAATACACCACCACTCACTATTCATACACAGTCTATCTGAAGATGTGGTTTATATGAACATTTTTTTTATTTTAAAAAGGAAAACAGTTGACTCATGTCAAAACTGGTCATCTTGATGGAAATTTATCATTCCCCAACAGCACATGAATTTGTTGATAAAATGGTATAGAAATCAAATTAAGTACAGAGGTAGTAAATATACAATTTACTTTCCACTATGAGCCTTATTAAATTTTCAGTAACAGCATAATTGGTTATCCAAATGAAAGCCATATCTATATTGCTGATTTATTATTGCAAGGTATGCTGTATGCAAGTAATCTAATTTTGATCATGTTTGGGAATATGTTAGACTTTGATTAAATTTTTGTGATATGTTTGTGTACTATTCCAGTAAAATGCATGGTATGACTTGCAACACTTTGGACATTTTTTATGAATTTATAATATTTTGTAGCATACAATTATTAAAACAGTTGAGTCATTTAGACTGAATTTCAGAATGCAAGATTTGGATCGATATATACAGATTTAGTTAGAAATATATGTTTGCATTTCAAAATCTTCATTTATTGATACTTGGATTGGCATAAGTATTCAAATTTAGTGTTTACATTTTCTTTTTCACCTTTTTTCAACATTCACGTCCCTTAATACAAAATGTCTTTTCTCTTATTATGCATTATCTTCTATAAAATGATTCCTCTATTTTCTCTTACTAGATCTTGTAGAACATTTTCTAGATGGCTCCTATGGTGAGATATATGCACTTATATCACCTGGTTCTACTGGGGAGGTTGTATGGGATAATTAACTAAATCTCCCAAATATGGTTAATCCCATCTGTAATGTTAATTAACTTTGACAATTAGGTTCTAGTTAAACATGTATGTGTCTGATAAATTATGCATATGTAATTGTAATCATAGTTAATCATTTTTAAAATATAACAAGAAATAAAGGTTTTCTTTAATCTCCAGGGATTATCCACCTGTGATGTCTGGTATGGCTGGTTCAGTGTTTTATGATCAGCTGGTTCTTTTGAGTCTGTTGGGATTTGTAAATAATAATCTGTTGGAATTTGTAAATAATAATCTGTTGGGATTTGTAAATAGTAATCTGTTGGAATTTGTAAATAGTAATTTTTGGCATTTGAAAATCATAATCTGTTGAGATTTGTAAATAGTAATACTATAGTTATAAACATTTAACATTCAAATTGATCAAGAAAATAAACTAGGAAAAATAATATTTAAACCAAAACCCAATTTAATATTTTTCAATTAACATTTTATGTTGCAATGATTATCCCTTGATTATTTTATATGTAGATCTCCATCAAAGAATTGCCTATCTATTACCTGTAGCAGGTATTGCAGGGAAACAGGTGGCACTAACTAATAAACACTGTTGGAATAATAATAATGGCCTCACTTACAGGAATATTTCTCAGTTGAGATTTTACTCAAGATTAAATTTTAATCCTCAGAATACAGGTACAGGAAAATAGCATTAGAACTGCGAATTGATATAAACAGGTAATATGGCAAGGATAATTCATCAAAGATGCCATATATATAATTATTGATCGACTTTTTTATTGTTATGTATTGTTTTGCATTTTCTGCCCTACTGCATTAAAGTGCAGAGCCACAAGAGAAGAAAACTTGATTTGATTGGTTTATCCAGCAACATTTTCATGTTGATAGTGCATGCTCCATTTCTTGCAATATGACACCATCCTTTACACAGTTCACATTATGATACTAAGCATCAAAGTGTCAGCTTGAGCAACATCTGTAAAAAGAAAGGATTCAGCATGGTGAGACACGGTGTTTTGGGTCTTACACAAATGTTCACAAAATGTCATATAAATGTTGTTTTTCAGTTTGTTGTATACATTGTGGTCATAGTGACACCCTGACTTAAATAAAAACAACAAACATTACTAAAATTCACTGCATTGATTATTTTGGCATTATTTTGGCAAAACATTCACTGCCCATATGACAGTACAACTTCAGAAAATTTTAACAGGAAATACATTTAATTGCTATTTTATAGAAATTCGTGTAGCTTCTAATGAAAGTCTGTGTATTCATTGTTACACTATGACAAGGCTATCACAAGAGAAACTTTATTTTACTTTCAGTTCCTGAAGTTGAAGTCAAAGGTTCTTATTTTATATTTGCCAGTTTATTACTTCACATTCAGTTACTATAGTAACATATTTTAATGTTTAAATTCACCTTCTTTTTCATTATTGCTTTCACCTCCCAAAAATTTGCCTTTTTTTCCATTGTACTTCCTGTGCCTTATCTTTTAAGCAGATTATGAGTGTCTGTGAAAGTCCATGGTTAAATGCTTAAGGCATTGACTCAAAAATGGAAGGTCATAGGTTCAAACCTTTTACAACACAATTTACTGTACACAGCCCTGGCAGTTGCTCTCCGAGATCTGGTTCCACCCAATAAGTGGGCAGTTGAGAGAGATTCAGTTAAATAAAAGGAACTTGTTTCTTACTTAATAATAAGCAAATACTTATATGCTGTATATGATTGATTTTTATTTGATAATTTTTATCAGTTTTAAAGATATTATCAATGGTGAAATTGTATATTAAAACTGATTCTCAACATATCAAATGCATTATGACTTATTTTTTTTTTTTCATATCCTCATCAACACTTACATAGCTTTTAACCTTTATTTGTTTGTTTCTTCTTGCTTTCTTGACTTATTTAATAGTTTTTGTTAGTATATTTTTTGTTTGCAGTAGAGTACGATATGCACTGATTTGGTTGGCACATTTTAATGTCTGTAATTGTTTAACAGTGTTAAGGCAATGTTACCTAACTGTTTGCAGTCAAGTTTTAGAGTTATGTTTTTCATTAACTAAAAGATACACGTGTTTGTACTAATATGTAATAATAAACATGTTAACCTAGTTTAAAAGACAAAAAATAGGTAAAAAGTTGGGAATAAAAAAAGGCATATATTTTTTTAGTTTAAAAGGCACAAGATGTTATTTTTTAAGTTAAAAGGCAAAATAATTTTTAATTTTAAAACATGTTAACACATGCTTCTTAAATGCTTATTATAAGTACATTAACAATGCTACCAAAGTTGATACACATTTTATTAAGTATATTTTTCTCCTTTTAACTCCAGTAGCTCATTAAAGCATAACAAGAAGATAATAGATTGTTCAAAAGTTAAAAAAATGCTGCATCAATAAAGCAGTATACCTGTTCCTTGCACTAAACTTAATTGGAGTGTGTTTGTATGTCTAATTTTTTTTTAAAATTTAAGGACTTTTATCTATTTTAAAGTTGAGTTTATCCAAAAGTAAATGTTTCTATGGTATCATTTTTTTTGTATTAATTTTTGAATAAATACGTAACAAAATCATTGGCCATCTGAATGTTGAATAAAATGTCATTGATAATCTTGTTCAAATTATTGTAGACACAAGCACCAGTTATGATCATTCGGGAAGGACGTCCTATATCGACACTTGTAAGAAACTGGGTGTGGTTCCAGCATCATATTTCCTGCGCCACATGAATGACCGCCACCTCAGTATGAAGCACCATGGTCTAGGTCCAGCAGGCATGAAGGCACTGGCAGAGTCGTTATCTGTGAGTGGAGGAGTTATTTTATTTATTCCAGTACACATATGGTTTTTGTTAAAAAGAAAAGTTTTTATTGTTCTTATAAGAACAAATATCCTTCTGATTTTTTTTTTTTTTACAAAAATTTAATTGTAACACTTTTTCTTTTATTCATTTATTTATTTGACATTGATTTAATTTAACAGACTTTTTAATTTATCCATCTTTACTGCCTATTTAGACAATAATAATTTTATCTGTACACTGTATTATATATAAAGGTTACTCTTGTTTTAGACTCTTTCTACTTGAATAGTTATTAAAATATAAATTTTTGTAATGTACTTTGAAGCACCTAAAATTATGTAAATACTATACTTGAGATTTCAATCAACTTTTTTTACAGTTTCTTATAATCAACCATTTCCAAAAGGACATATGAATATATGACCATAAACCTGTATCAGCTATTTTTTAGACAGATTCCAGCACTTTTCTTTACCTCATTGTGATATAAACATGCCTTGAAGGCATTTTAAGTGTGAAATTTGTTTTGTTTTATTGTAAATGATTTTAATTGATAATATTTATATCTGTCAAAGAATAGGTTTCTCCACTTAGATCTCAGTAACAATTTCACTAGAGAACAAAAATAAATATAATTTTCTGCATTTAGATAAAATTTATAAGAAGAAAATTATTTTCACTTGGGTGGATGAAATCTCCACTAGATGGTGCATTAGTTGTTAGAGGAAAATTCAAGTCAGGTGATCAGTCATTCATTTATGGGCTGCTGATGTGTTATACAACAATATTTTTGAACAGTATGATCGATAAATTATAAATATATAAATGATATAATGTATTATTGCTATGATAGTGTTGAATTATTTTTTACAAAGTATAATAAAATTATGTGTGTCTAACTGCATCAGAGTCATTTTATGAGATGACTGAGCATTATGTAAAAAAGTAACTTGTGAATGACAATAGAATTACGTGTTATTTGTATATGTACCAGTCGACTGCATGAGTTTGTATTCAATTTCTGATTGAAAATTAAGTTTGAAGTATGTGTTTCTTTGTCTTTCTTTGGAGAGTAGGAAGAAGTAAGGGAGAAATGTTATTCTGTGTTGTTATATATTTCCAGTCTAACACAAGTGTCCTCCAGCTAGATCTTAGTGACAACTGGCTTGGACCTCAGGGAGGGCTTGCCATCTGTGAAATGCTGAAGGAAAATTGCTTCATTACACAACTTGTAAGTTTTGTTTATTACCATCCCAGTGATCATTAAATCTTCTTATAATTTATTTGGTTTTATTTTACCTCAAACCTCTATGTTTGGATAGAGATTAACATCACGGTATAAGTATTCTAAGGGTATTCAGTCGTCCAAAGGTATTTTCATTTGAAGCATTTTAGAGTCACATTTCCCTTTGAAGTATTACATAATGTTGATGATGTGGCTGCTGCTGATAATAATGATTTTTTATGCTGATGCTGCTGATAATGAAACTGATGATTTTTTTAGTCATAATTATGACACCCTGATGCTGCAATTGCTGATGACATCGATGATAATGATGACAACAATATTGATGATAATGATGTCAATGATTATAATGTCTATTTCAGAACCTAGCAGAGAATCGCCTAGGCATGGACTGTGCCCCACATTTGGCACAGATTCTACAGCAAAATGTCACCCTTACCCACATCACACTCTCTGGTAGGTCACCCCTACCCACATCACACTCTCCTGTATGTCACCCTTACCCACATCACTCTCTGGTAGGTCACCCTTACCCACATCACACTCTCCAGTAGGTCACCCTTACCCACATCACACTCTCCGGTAGGTCACCCTTACCCACATCACACTCTCCGGTAGGGAACCAGTCTTACTACATATGATATTGTTTTACAAACTGTTACAAACAGCACTTATCCTTTACTACCCATAGTCTCTGTGTATCCAACCAATATTTAACAGTAACTTTACGACATCTATTCTATAGCTCATTGTGTGGTATAGTAATAGTGCTGGCTTCTTACTACTATTGTACAGGTTCAAATCCTGCTCTGTGCCAAGAAATCTTTACAGCTTTGTTTTGTTATGGCCATCAGACAAAACATGTGGTGCATCACTAGACCTACTTAGATATTTGATGAGGTTTTTCTAAACAAACCCTAACCCTAACCCTTGGCAACATTTGATTTTTTGTAAAGAAAGAACCCAAGCAGTTATTTTCCTCTAATCTATTTAGAAAGAAAAAAATATCACTTGAAAATAAAACACACTCTACCATGTGGATTACTAAATCTCAGAACTATGAAAAGTGTTCATTTAGAACATTCACACATACGAATACATCATAACATGTCCTTTTGCGTCTATGTCCCATTTTGCTGTCCTGAAGTTAAGCATGCAATCACACTAAAATCATGTTTATTGTAGCTTATTACTTTACTTTTTTGCCTTTGAAAGTAACTTGCTAAAATTATCTATAAAGAATTTATCAGTTCAATGTTTCTCATTTATATATATAGTCTTTAAATATCTTAGGTTTACAAATATTCTCTATTAAATGTGTTTAATATTATGAAACTTAAAATTAACATAATAGATTGAGATAACATTCTTTTTTCTCAATTTCAGGCAATGAGTTTGATGATCATTCAGCTCCTTACTTTGCTGAAGCCATTTTAGTGAGTGCTATCATTTTTAAACATTGGTTCTCATGGCTGAAATCAAAACATACTGAATTCAGACAAAAAGAACACTTTTTTTAACTTCCATTTTTGTAATGTACACCTTACAAAGATCAGGATAAGTATATAAAAAAAGTTAGGTCACTTATTTCTTTAATGTAAATCCTAATACAACACCTAACAAGATTAATAAAATTTAAAACTCTTTTCTACTGCAATTAGTTAAAATAAAATTTCTGATCCCTGCAGAAGAATAGTTGTACCATCTCACCGAATATTTGTCCATCTTCCTAGCATATCTACCAAACATACAGTCACTTGTTCTATTATGTTGTAGAACACTACAAAGGTTCAGTATTTAAATCTAAGTCACAACAACTTTGGTGATGCTTCTGGTGTGATATTGGGTCCAGCCATCGCCGACAACACATGTATCAAGGAATTAGACCTGTCATGGAATTGTATACGCAGAAAGGGGGCCGTGGCAGTAGCACAAGGTGTTAAGGTAACTGTGAAATTTTAAATAAACACAATTATACGATAGCAGACATGAACTTTAACCATGTATCATGGAGTTACAGTTACAAAGTCATGTATCTTGTTTGTTTTCATATACATCACTCTATATGATTTCTTAACAACTAACTTTTTGCACTCTTTTCTAAGGAGATTGGTTTAGGCCTCGTTTGACACAGAGAATATAAAAACTACATAAAGACCAAAGTTAAGAAAATTTAAAAACCCGAACCTTTTATACATGACCATTAAAGATTTTTCCATGCAGCCATTGTTTATAATTCAATTTCAAGACTTAAGCACTACCTGCATCTGACTGATTGTTATTGTTTTTTTAATTTATTTATTTTTATAATAATTTATTTCAGAACAATGTTTTTATGAAGAAGATTAACTTGTCATGGAATGGGTTTGGCCTTGAAGGAGCGATAGGAGTCCAGGACGCATTGAAGGGAAACTCAGTCTTGGAAGAACTGGATATCTCGTGAGTTACAGAGGCATTTACTTTTTTATAATGAGGATTAATTTTAAATTAAACTTATGGAAAGGTAATAGAATAAAGTTTTTGAAGGCAGTCATAAGGATTCATTTAACTGAGGGGGAGTTTAATGTTAGAGGATAGCTGCAGATCTCTTGTGTGACTGTTTTGCATGAGAGGATGTTTTATATGAGGAAAATTGTATAAACCATAATTTATAATTAAATCAAAGTCTTGTGAGTATACAAAAGATAAAGTAATATAATATATAGGAGTCCAGGAAACAATGAAGGGGTACTCTGTCTTAGAAAAACTAGATATCTGGCAAGAAACAGATGCATACCATCTATGTTTCAGTAAAAGTGTAATATATTCAAATGATGAGTTGTAGGAACTTAAATGGATATCTAGAATGTGGGTGAGTCAGGGTGTTAGATATTTGAGAAAGATTTTTATTTGAATGTTATATTGAAAGTAGTGTTTAGTATGTAAAGGCGTATTTAGAGGATGTTAAAATAGTAATGATAAAAAAGAACCATAGTGATTCAGAATACAACTTAGTAGAATTGGAATTCTCTAAAGTGAGTCATTAAGGGAGTAAAGTATGAGAGAAATATCTATTGTAAGTAATAGAGTGTTTATAGTGGATATTCAAGTATTGATTGAAGGGATCAAAATGGTCCAAGATACATTGAATGAAAACTTCAAACCCTAAAGGAAGCTAGATGCCTTGTATATAACACAGTGATTAGTGTTTGAGAGATATTGTGTGTATTTAATTTTAAGATAGTTTCCATGTTTTTTCTTAGGCACTGATAAGACCGTTTAATGCAGCCATCTTTGGAGGCATAAACTAATGCAGGATGAAATCTCGAAATATGTGCTGTATTAAACTCACCACTGTGTTTTTATTTTCAGTCTATTTACTTTCACAAAACTGTACTTTGATAGTTTAAAAGGTAAAAAATACAACTAAAAAGATACACTGTTCAATTTATTTTAAGGATGAGCCAATACTTTTATTTATTTCTCTGTATAAATTCTTTGTTTATTTATCATTTTTAAAAATATAAATTTCAAGAGCTTTCCAGTGGTGTATAGCTTTCAATTTTTGGACCACAAATGAAGAAATTACAAGAAAATAAAATTTACGCTTCTATCAATTCATCTGAAAGTCCCTTGAAGTTGCCATCAAAGATGGCTGCCAAGATAAGTGATCTTCACTGATGTGGAAACTATCTATAAAGTGTGCCTTACATGCACAGAAGAAATATTTATACTTAATGTAACTACAGTTGCTTACACATTCCATCAAACTAAAGCAGTTCTTGTGGTGTAGAAGGTAGAGTGTTGTGGATTCCAGATTTGCCAAATTTATTGAAAATGGTGTTTGTGCTTCCCTGGCTTATATTACCTGCAGTGTGTTCCAAGACAGGAACTGTTTGTGTCTGGCTTATGTTACCTACAGTAAGTTCCAAGACTAGAACTGTTTGTGTCTGGCTTATGTTACCTACAGTATGTTCCAAGACAAGAACTGTTTGTGTCTGGCTTATGTTACCTGCAGTATGTTTCAAGACGGGAACTGTTTGTGTCTGGCTTATGTTACCTACAGTATGTTCCAAGACTGGAACTGTTTGTGTCTGGCTTATGTTACCTACAATATGTTCCAAGACTGGAACTGTTTGTGCCTGGCTTATGTTACCTACAATATGTTCCAAGACTGGAACTGTTTGGGTCTGGCTTATGTTACCTACAATATGTTCCAAGACTGGAAATGTTTGTGTCTGGCTTATGTTACCTACAATATGTTCCAAGACTGGAACTGTTTGTGTCTGGCTTATGTTACCTGCAGTATGTTCCAAGACAGGAACTGTTTGTGTCTGGCTTATGTTACCTACAGTATGTTCCAAGACTAGAACTGTTTGTGTCTGGCTTATATTACCTACAGTATGTTCCAAGACAGGAACTGTTTGTGTCTGGCTTATATTACCTTCAGTTTGTTCCAAGACTAGAACTGTTTGTGTCTGGCTTATATTACCTTCAGTTTGTTCCAAGACTAGAACTGTTTGTGTCTGGCTTATGTTACCTGCAGTATGTTCCAAGACAGGAACTGTTTGTGTCTGGCTTATGTTACCTACAGTATGTTCCAAGACAGGAACTGTTTGTGTCTGGCTTATATTACCTTCAGTTTGTTCCAAGACTAGAACTGTTTGTGTCTGGCTTATGTTACCTACAGTATGTTCCAAGACAGGAACTGTTTGTGTCTGGCTTATATTACCTGCAGTATGTTCCAAGACAGGAACTGTTTGTGTCTGGCTTATATTACCTTCAGTTTGTTCCAAGACTAGAACTGTTTGTGTCTGGCTTATGTTACCTACAGTATGTTCCAAGACTGGAACTGTTTGTGTCTGGCTTATGTTACCTACAGTATGTTCCAAGCCAGGAACTGTTTGTGTCTGGTTTATGTTACCTACAGTATGTTCCAAGACAGGAACTGTTTGTGTCTGGCTTATGTTACCTACAGTATGTTCCAAGACTGGAACTGTTTGTATCAGTCTTATATTACCTACAGTATGTTCCAAGACTGGAACTGTTTGTGTCTGGCTTATGTTAACTACAGTATGTTCCAAGACTGGAACTGTTTGTATCAGTCTTATATTACCTACAGTATGTTCCAAGACTGGAACTGTTTGTATCAGTCTTATATTACCTACAGTATGTTCTAAGATTGGAACTGTTTGTGTCTGGCTTATGTTACCTGCAGTATGTTCCAAGACTGGAACTGTTTGTGTCTGGTTTATGTTACCTACAGTATGTTCCAAGACTGGAACTGTTTGTGTCTGGCTTATATTACCTACAGTATGTTCCAAGACTGGAACTGTTTGTGTCTGGTTTATGTTACCTACAGTATGTTCCAAGACAGGAACTGTTTGTATCTGACTTATATTACCTACAGTATTTTCCAAGATAGGAACTGTTTGTGTCTGGCTTATATTACCTACAGTATGTTCCAAGACTGGAACTGTTGGTGTCTGGCTTATATTACCTACAGTTTGTTCCAAGACTGGAACTGTTTGTGTCTGGCTTATATTTCCTACAGTATGTTCCAAGACTGGAACTGTTTGTGTCTGGCTTATGTTACCTACAGTATGTTCCAAGACTTGAACTGTTTGTGTCTGGTTTATGTTATCTACAATATGTTCCAAGACTGGAACTGTTTGTGTCTGGCTTATGTTACCTACAGTATGTTCCAAGACTGGAATTATTTGTGTCTGGTTTATGTTACCTACAATATGTTCCAAGACTGGAACTGTTTGGGTCTGGCTTATGTTACCTACAATATGTTCCAAGACTGGAAATGTTTGTGTCTGGCTTATGTTACCTACAATATGTTCCAAGACTGGAACTGTTTGTGTCTGGCTTATGTTACCTGCAGTATGTTCCAAGACAGGAACTGTTTGTGTCTGGCTTATGTTACCTACAGTATGTTCCAAGACTAGAACTGTTTGTGTCTGGCTTATATTACCTACAGTATGTTCCAAGACAGGAACTGTTTGTGTCTGGCTTATATTACCTTCAGTTTGTTCCAAGACTAGAACTGTTTGTGTCTGGCTTATATTACCTTCAGTTTGTTCCAAGACTAGAACTGTTTGTGTCTGGCTTATGTTACCTGCAGTATGTTCCAAGACAGGAACTGTTTGTGTCTGGCTTATGTTACCTACAGTATGTTCCAAGACAGGAACTGTTTGTGTCTGGCTTATATTACCTTCAGTTTGTTCCAAGACTAGAACTGTTTGTGTCTGGCTTATGTTACCTACAGTATGTTCCAAGACAGGAACTGTTTGTGTCTGGCTTATATTACCTGCAGTATGTTCCAAGACAGGAACTGTTTGTGTCTGGCTTATATTACCTTCAGTTTGTTCCAAGACTAGAACTGTTTGTGTCTGGCTTATGTTACCTACAGTATGTTCCAAGACTGGAACTGTTTGTGTCTGGCTTATGTTACCTACAGTATATTCCAAGCCAGGAACTGTTTGTGTCTGGTTTATGTTACCTACAGTATGTTCCAAGACAGGAACTGTTTGTGTCTGGCTTATGTTACCTACAGTATGTTCCAAGACTGGAACTGTTTGTATCAGTCTTATATTACCTACAGTATGTTCCAAGACTGGAACTGTTTGTGTCTGGCTTATGTTAACTACAGTATGTTCCAAGACTGGAACTGTTTGTATCAGTCTTATATTACCTACAGTATGTTCCAAGACTGGAACTGTTTGTATCAGTCTTATATTACCTACAGTATGTTCTAAGATTGGAACTGTTTGTGTCTGGCTTATGTTACCTGCAGTATGTTCCAAGACTGGAACTGTTTGTGTCTGGTTTATGTTACCTACAGTATGTTCCAAGACTGGAACTGTTTGTGTCTGGCTTATATTACCTACAGTATGTTCCAAGACTGGAACTGTTTGTGTCTGGTTTATGTTACCTACAGTATGTTCCAAGACAGGAACTGTTTGTATCTGACTTATATTACCTACAGTATTTTCCAAGATAGGAACTGTTTGTGTCTGGCTTATATTACCTACAGTATGTTCCAAGACTGGAACTGTTGGTGTCTGGCTTATATTACCTACAGTTTGTTCCAAGACTGGAACTGTTTGTGTCTGGCTTATATTTCCTACAGTATGTTCCAAGACTGGAACTGTTTGTGTCTGGCTTATGTTACCTACAGTATGTTCCAAGACTTGAACTGTTTGTGTCTGGTTTATGTTATCTACAATATGTTCCAAGACTGGAACTGTTTGTGTCTGGCTTATGTTACCTACAGTATGTTCCAAGACTGGAATTATTTGTGTCTGGTTTATGTTATCTACAATATGTTCCAAGACTGGAATTATTTGTGTCTGGCTTATGTTACCTACAGTATGTTCCAAGACTGGAACTGTTTGTGTCTGGTTTATTTTACCTACAGTATGTTCCAAGACTGGAACTGCTTGTGTTAAGACTAGAAGTAGCTAAATTAGGGGCTCTTAACTGTACCTTCTATTTAATTAAACTCTGTAGAATGCTTATAATTATTACAAACAAGATTATTTTTCTTGCCCCTAGAAACAACCGGATCACTACGGAGGGTGCAGTTTTGATTGGAAAGGGACTCTCGGTGAATGAAAATCTACGAGTCTTAAAGGTACGTGGAATTGAATCTAATGTACAGTCCTGGTATAGAATGATTCATTAAAAATCACATTTGGCTAAAAAAATAAAGAGTTAGATGGCCATTGTAGCTCCAGCTCCAGAAAAAAACTATTTTCATGTGGTAATCACATTAGGAAGATCAAACTAAGAGAATTCATAAAGAAACTTGAGGTGAAACATTGGCAGAAGACGATTATTTCTGCATTTCGAATTAAAAAATATACAGTTTAAAATTTAATTCTTTTACAAATGCCTTTATAAGCATCTTTTTATATGTCATATTAATGAAGTTGTTGTACAATATGAATAATACCTGTGTTTACTTTTTTTTAGATTGTATCTTGAGTTTCTGTTTTTATAGATCATATTACTATTTATTAAATTTTGATGCCTTAAGTTTCTATTTTTTGATTGTAATAACCTATCATACTATTTTTAGATGGGCAAGAATCCCATGCAGAGCGCTGGGTGCTATGGAATCTGTGCTGCCATTTTACGCAATCCAAATAGTGTCATTGAACAGTTACACTTTGATGTAAGTTATTATTTTGCATTTTGATTTTGATTAATGATAATTTATTACATGTTACTGCTGTAATTTCTGTTTCATCAATGGATTATGCATTTATATGAATTATATAACAAAACTATCTGCTCCATAATATTTTAGATTTTTTACATGTTTTTTATTCCATCATTTTTTAGGACACCTTTGTTATATATTTGAGATAAAAATATTTATTATAAACACAATACTTTTTTCCATTTTAATGAACTTTTTGATTCCATGTTTTTCTAGAAGCCATCATAGTCCACATTTCTTCATTATTTTTTAGGACATTCTAGTCAACAAAGACTTTGAGGATGTCTTTCAACAGGTCAAGGAACAGTTGCCAAGCATCAAGATGATGCATGGTGGCATGGCACCACCACAGAAACCAAAGGCCAAGGTCCATCCAATGCAGAAACTCTGCAACTACATTGAAAAGAATGACCTTCGCCTAATTGACTTCTTCAACAAGTGTGACAAAGATGGCAGTATGAGTGTAACGCATGAGGAATTCATAGAAGGGATAGAGGTAATGGCTTGGGTTATGAAGATATTCTTGAAAATTGTAGGTGATTTATTTTTGTTCTTTTGTTGTCTTTGTTGTCTGCTCTTGGTAGAAAGCATTAATACCATCAGAAATTGTATAAATTGTAAATTGTATATATATGTTTCTTTAAATACATACATAAATAAATTGAAGTTTTAGTGTTATAAACAGGCTTTAAGTATTTTACCATTCACATTGTTAAATATATGTGTATATTTATACATGCTTGGTATGGCTGCTTGCAATATAAGGTTATAGCAAGCAACTACACCAAGCACCAAGCACAAGACAACATGCTGCATTTTTTTGTTGTCAGTATGAATATTATTTATTGTAGAAGTTAACAGATTATGTTTGTTTAAAGTTTGCAAAAAAGTCTACAAAACACTCCTTTTTATAAGTTTGATTTAAATAAAATTGTTAATTTGCATTTTAATTATCTCATGAATACTCTCTTTATGACATTTCCGTGCAATTTTTTACTTTATTGCTGGAGAAACAATTAATGAACCAATAATATGTTAAACAGATTATGCTTATGCTAAACTATACATGTTATTTGTAAAATAACATAGTATGTCCAAGTATAATACTTTTTACAATAAACAGATATAAATATATGTGTAAGGCTGTAATTTGTCATCTTGACAAAAAAAGAGAAGCAGAAAGATATCATTGCTCATAATTAAACATTTAGAAAGTTGTATGGGTAAAATGTTTTTGTAAATACATACATAAATAAATTGAAGTTTTAATGTCATAAACAGGCTTAAGTATTTTACAATTCACATGTTTTCTCTTTATTTTTTTTAATATTTTCATAAAACTTTAATTTCAAATAAATTGCTTAATTCATATAAATGTAAAGCCTAAGCACATTTTACTTCTAGTCTTCCCTTAGTTTATACATAGTGCATGCTATTCTCCAGATTTTTGTTTGGTTTTATTTCAACCAAGATAATTATTTATGTCACAATTTCCATATGCATGCTTTACGTGTCATAATACTATAACATATGTCCCTTTATAAATAATGCATGTGTAGAAGCTATCTGTACTTATGTATAGTTAATTGTCAATCATAAGAATAATATAACTGCAATATTTACTTGTATATGGTGATTAATTTTTAATTGTAATCATAATTGTTAATCTAATAATGGTTGTCTTTTTTATTTTGTTTGAAATGGCCTGCAATATTTAGAGTAGAAAAATAGTGCTGCATTTCAGATTTTGTCATTTGATAATTTTTTTTATGAAATTGGACTTGGTTCCATGGTAAATAATTTTTCAACAAAAAGGAGTATAAACATATTAAAAAACATTTTCTCTAACCTTTAAATAATGCAGTGAAATTCATATTACAAAATGAATGATGGCAAAGCTCTTTTGATAAAATACATTTAAATAGATTTATATTTAATAAGTGAATTATCTGTCCATTCACTTGTATAATAAACGGCTAGTCACTGTCTTTAAACTGGTCCAGATACATATTTAAAGAGGTTGGCTTTTGTAAGCTTCTTAATTTTTAGTACATTGAAATAGTTATAGTTAAAAAAACTGTTATGTCAATAAATCATTGAGAGTTAAACTAATTGGGATACTAATTCAGTTTTTTTTTGGTCATTTACTGTTTTACTAGTATTTCTATTATGGCCTGCTGTACTGGTATGTTTTATTATTGCATGCTGCAATAATATCCCTACTTGTGGCTTGCCATTGTAAACACACTAAATAGTTCTCATATTTTTTTCACAAAACAGACCTTCTATGGCACCACAAGATGTGCCTTCCCTGTTTTTACTGGTGAATAAGAATTATTCCATAGGAGGGAAACTCCTTTTTATGGTACAATTTGAAGTGATTCATATATTGCAAACCATTTCTTGCATTTTTCCTTATTTATCTTTCAGTAGTTCTGTTTATATGTAATGCTTAAATATTACCAAAGAGTATGTGTGCTTATTTTAGTTGTTTTTATTGTTGTGTCTTTGTTGTTTTCATTAAAAAATATTTAGGCTGCAAGACGAGCCATTCTGAAGCATGCACAGGTAATATTGGTTACCATGGTATATTGGTTGCCATGGTAATATCAATTACCCTGGTAATATAGGTTGCTATGGTAACATAGGAATCTCCACTGTAATATAATAGCACATTACACTAAATTAACTGTGGAGAGGGGAACACAACCTTTGTGATCTGGTAAGAAACATTCAACATTTTTTTATCTTTACAGAACAGAACTATTGTAAAATAAAATACAAAGTACAATATTGAAAAGGTCTTTTTTGCCTTCATGACAAGCAGTATAATATACAAGCCATTTTATGTAAAGAAGAAACTCATTATATAATTTATCAATTGTAAAAACACAGTATTGTACAAAAGTTTAGGCCATGCTTGTGTATTGGGCAGTATTATAAGGTTTCACAAAGTAATGACATTCTGCAATGGGTATGTGTCAAAAAAATGTATTCTTAAATGTTTAAAGGAAAGTGGTGTCTTTTATTTTTAAGCAACTAAAGAGAATTAAAGATCGTATACATTAACTGTGCTCTATTGGAATGTTATTTTTTGCAACAAATTTTATGATGATTTTTTATATAATAAATATTTTATTATAAAAAAATAAAACTTTGATAAATTTATTATAATAAAATCATTTTTTTTTATTTATTTTAAAAGTATTTTTTTTTTCTAAAATGTAGAATTGTATACATAATGTTGTTGAAAAGCTAACAATACATATTTGTGAAGCTAACATTACCATATCTCAAACTAAAGTTCTTAAAATATTAAATGAAAACATATTTTGTATGAAGGCAGAATCATTTAACCAGTCCCCTGGCTTTTTTGTACATTTTATTCTTGTTACTAGATATACAGTCAACTCTCGTTATCTCAAATTTCAAGGGACCGTAGAAAATAGTTTGAGATATCCGAAGTTTGAGTTATCCAAATTTAAGGATAGTTTGTGTAAATCTTAAAAATCTTACCTGCTACACGATGACTGGTAATGACTGAAATTCCTTGGTATATCTGCCACTGTAAACTTAGTTTCTGCAAGTTTGTGTGGTTTTGCATGTTTAAAGTGTTATTACATGTATTCTTAAGGGACAAAGATATACTTTTCCCCAAATGTTTGCACATTTTTTCCAAAGAATTCTGTAAAAACTTTCACTTATATTTTTATGCATAGATATATCAAGAAAGTATCACTATTTTATATACTTCAAAATTGAAAACTCCCCAAATTCCCTATGTGGATAAAGTTTGTTTATTTTCTAAATTCCCAATGTTTATGGGTCATATTCTCAATCTGTAAAAAGACATAAATACTTGACATACAGTGTAAGGAAAAACAAATGTTGAATGTTTATTATGTTTATGTCATTTGGTGCTAACCCTTGCTAACATTGCAGCTGCTTGGTAAATTTGGAGCATTTGTCATCTGTTACTTACATGCACTGGTTCTCAGCTTCTGCTCTGAAATATTGTAGAAATAAAGTGATTTTAAATTCAAGGATATTCTAATGCCACCAAGAAGCAGCAGTCACACTGTCTTTGTTTGTTCATAACATGCTGGGTCTCATCAAAATGAGTATTCATCAAAGTTAAATTCAAAATTATTAAATTTTATCTTACAGTCATACACTTGGAAGTGTGTCACATGTACCATTTGCAAGTTTATCCTTCAAGGTGAAGGTCACTTAAGGTCATTAAATACCTTGGGCATATGTCAATTTCAGAGACATTTCCTGTTAATTTGGTTTGAGGTAAATTATCTGTACATTTTCAGATATTTTAATGTGAACATCTAACATCAGCGCTTAACAATGAAATATAAAATATAAAAATTATCAAGAAATGTCAAACTTACTAGGAAAGCTGTTACATAAGTCAGTTATTTTGGTCAATTATTGCTTTATACTAATTCAAAGCTTTGTGAAATAATTTGAAATGTTTTAAGAGAAATAATTTTAACAGAGCAGAAGTTGATATCTTTGAATTATAACAAATAACAAATACAAAATGGGGTTATGTGAAAGCTGTACCAATTTGAAAGTATGTAAACAATAACCACTCACAAATATGTTTTACAGTTTAAATCATTAGTTATAGTAATATGAGATTGTAGGATAACAATGTTCATAGACATACCAAGTATTTGTCCTCACAACCATGGGGGCAGAAAGTAGAAGTAACATAGAAAGTAACCTTAAGGTGGGTTTGACTTAGTTTTTTTAACATTACTAATGTAGAATAATTATTCAATGACATCAAAAATTTGTTGCCCTGTCTAAATCTGTTCCTGAACTGTTAAGATTAAACCACTAAGTTAAGCGTCTAATATTTTATGTATATTATTGCTGCACCTACATTTTATGGTAGATCAACAGTCACTATTGCCTAAGAGAATCTATTGTAGCTTTAAAATGGCTGAATTTACTTTCTCAGAAAACAAACAACCGTTTGTAACTCTTTATGAATGTATTTTTCTAGAAACACATACTAAACTAGTTTGGCTATGGTCATTTGGTTTCTACTTTCAGAAAATAGAAAAAATCATGTAGGTAGATTAATATTTTAATAATATGTAAACATGTAGAAAACATTTGTAGTAAATCATATTTGTGATAATTTCAATTCACTAAGTGCAAATAACCTTAAAATTAAGCTAAATTACGCAATTGATTTCTATAGACACCAATATGTATAATATTAAAAACAATAAACATAATTACATTTATGAAAGGTCTCATGGTTAAATCTCAAAAAACCTTCATTTTTAGAAAAGTCATTTTAACCACGGTATTTCAAAACAAATTTAAACTATTGTTTGAAAGAGAAACTCTTCAAACCTCGATAAAACCTGAAAATCTTGATATAATTGTTAAATATTTCATCTTTGGCACATTTTTGCTATATGACTTTCAAACAAGATATTTTCTAAAAAAATATGGGACTTAATCAAATACACTGAAGTAGTACTGCTAGCCTGCCTGTTGTTTAGTATGTATTTTGAAGTTTTATCAGACCATGGATTCGTCATTTCAGCAAAGAGAAAATATGTTGAACCAACTGTTGCTATGGGAACCACTGATATATAAATGGTTTCCATAACAACAGTCGTTTAAACATATTTTCTTATTGAAGTGTTATATGAAAACAACTTTTTTTATAAATTTATGAATAAATTCAAAATAAAAAGCCTTTAATTTTATCAGATTTAGCATGCATGAAATAAAACTTTATTTTTACCAAGGTCTGGTAAGTTTGGCCAGAATATACAAAGTTTAAATAATATTGAAGGTTGGATTAGTAAATGTAACTTTATATTTAGTTTTATTTTAATTGATCTCGTCTTGTTCTTACACTTTAAATAAGACAGCACATTGATAGATATTTGCCAGACTGATTTCTTTATAGGAGGTTTTTTTTACATTTGCATGCAGTGAACTGACCATGTTATTAACATTTTATTCACAAGAAAAAGCATTCTTTTATATACCATTTATATCACTTATGCTAATGTTTTATGCATATGCTTATGTTGCATTTCAAATAACCTGATCCTATTATAATGATCAATGTTCTTCTTGTCTCTACCTCTATTGTCTCACAAAAAAAAACAACCTTTTTATATGCTCTACCTTATTTTGCTGAATGGCATTTTCCCTTTGTACTCATCTGGTGATGGAATAATTGCTTATTATGCATCCTTGCAATCTTTAAAAACAATAATCTCTTTTCAGCAAATGACCAGTTTATTTTCATATGAATAACATTGACATGTTATTTTTCTAAGATCTGATTTTCACTCCATTTAATACCATGCTTTTTCTTTGTTTCATTTAAAATGTACAGAAAATAACAGTGTCATGTTATCTTTAATAGATTTTCTTCCTCCATTTAATACCACCCATCAGTACATTGAGTTTCTTGTATACATCTCTGTTCAGTACATTGAGTTTCTTGTATACATCTCTGTTCAGTACATTGAGTTTCTTGTATACATCTCTGTTCAGTACATTGAGTTTCTTGTATACATTGCTGTTCCATACATTGAGTTTCTTGTATACATCTCTGTTCAGTACATTGAGTTTCTTGTATACATCTCTGTTCAGTACATTGGGTTTCTTGTATACATCTCTGTTCAGTAAATTGAGTTTCTTGTATACATTGCTTTTCAATACATTGAGTTTCTTGTATACATCTCTGTTCAGTACATTGAGTTTCTTGTATACATCTCTGTTCAGTACATTGAGTTTCTTGTATACATCTCTGTTCAGTACATTGAGTTTCTTGTATACATCTCTGTTCAGTACATTGAGTTTCTTGTATACATCTCTGTTCAGTACATTGGGTTTCTTGTAAACATCTCTGTTCAGTACATTGAGTTTCTTGTATACATCTCTGTTCAGTACATTGAGTTGCTTGTATACATTGCTGTTCAATACATTGAGTTTCTTGTATACATCTCTGTTCAGTACATTGAGTTTCTTGTATACATCTCTGTTCAGTACATTGAGTTTCTTGTATACATTGCTGTTCAATACATTGAGTTTCTTGTATACATCTCTGTTCAGTACATTGAGTTTCTTGTATACATTACTGTTCAATACACTGAGATTTTTGTATACATCTCTGTTCAGTACATTAAGTTTCTTGTACAATACATTGCTGTTCAATACACTGAGATTTTTGTATAGCTGTTCAATACATTGAGTTTCTTGTAAAATACATTGAATTTCTTGTATACATCGCGGTTCAATACATTGAAGTTCTTGAATACATCACTGTTTATTACAATGATTTATCCTGTATACATTGCTGTTTGTTATAATCATTATGAATACTTGTTATTCATGCTAAATATAGCGCATGCCAATCATCTATTTTTGTGTTCTGTCTATAATTACAATAGGAATGGCTGAAAATTTGAAAGTTTAACAACTTCCTATAGTTTTAAAATTAAAATCAATTTAGACTATTTTTAAATAAGTTCGTTCTAAAAGAAATAACTCAAATATTTTATTTCTACTGAAAGTGATCTACGTTCATATGAGGCACTTCACCTTGGTGCTCCTTAACTGTGTTTTATTGCCTTGTTATGTTTTATTGTTTATTACTTTGTTATGTTTCTCCTTTTACAGGAATGCACTTGATCCTAGAAATGAAAAAAAGCTTCGAACAAATCTTACTACAGTCACGACTAAGAAATCTACATTACACAATTCAGTTACCTTTCGGGCAGTTTGAAAAGTTATATTATACAATATTTCACGCTGCAGTTTAAAAGATGGATCAAATCTTTCTTAAACAAGCAATTAAATCATATTTCATGAAAAGGTCTCGCAAAATTTATGTTTATGTATGTGAAAAGTGAATCGTAACAACCTCTTGCCATTACAATAATGCTATCATGTAACGCTCATTTTCGTCCAAACAGTCCGCCATTTACGATCTTAATAAAAAACAAAGCTCATTAAAAAATGGTTTTTAACATTGCATCTTTATTAACCTAACAATGAACCTCGTGTATCGTTCACAGGAGAGTGGTTTGAAGCTGTCTGATGAGGAAGTAGAGATACTCCTGAATGAGCTAGATCGTGACGGCGACGGAGAGATCAATTACAAGTAAGTATGGATCACAGTAACACCCTAAGTCATAAACTTGGTTCTTGTGTGGCATCCACGCTTAAGCTATATCTAGTTCTGTGACAGGTTGGCACAGTGTTATGATCTTCATTATTTTGGTATTGTTGCATGCAATACAAGTGAATGGAGGCCTGCCAAGATTGTTTGTCTGTTTTATTGACCGCATTCTCTAGATGAATTTTATTGTTTTTATTTACGTATGTAAATATTATACTGTGTGCACTTACTTATTAGCTAAATTCTTATACAGAATGTAGGAGCATAGCATTGGTTATATGTGTTTATGTTTCCATTTTAGCGAACTTGTTGTCACCCACGTCGACTTCCAGGAGAAACGAGAGCAAATAAATACTGTTCTTACTGTGATGCAGCCACGCCCCATGACCTCTTGACCTGATGTTGTCATATGTTAATGTTTAGAATGAAGTTTTGAATTATTTATAGTAACAGCTGGGCATATGCGCTTCAATTGCTTGCACAAACAATTGAAATTTCTTTGCTCTTTTTTTACATAGAAATGGTGAGTTTGGATAGCTGCAGAAAAATAATTTCTTTACATGTTTGCATGTCAAAAATCTTTGTATATAGAGTTATGCTTGCTTTTAAAAAACATTAAGGTGGGTTGCAATTGTCAGCACGTCGATATTTACGTTTTTGATGCCATTTAAATTTTCTAACATGTAGGTAACATACACAGAGGCAAATTCTAACAATAGTTTCATTTTTTCTTTCTGCTCTTTCTAAAGATTGATTGTGTCATACAGCAATTTAAAAGTACGAATGAAATGGTGCATAATTGTTTACTTGTATTTAAATTAGATAACAAATGTAAATATACCACAAATTTCTAAATATACCATTGATTTTCATTTTTATATAAAATGTTTGAAAAATTATTAAAGTTTATAACCTTGTGCTTTTCAAAAAAACTATATAATTATTACTGTTGTACAGTGATATTTATTGCACATTTTATTACAATGTTTTCATACAAACATATATGCATTTCAGAGTTTCTTTAACTTCACTTTTACTTTCCGTTTTTATGCTGATGGATTTTATCTATTTTTCGATTTATTCTAAATAATGTTAGGTTATACATTATGTATTATACATTTACAGTTAGCTATGTACTGGTTAGATTGAATTTCTAACAGCTATAATTGTTTAAAATCTACATTATTGTACATGATTCTTGTAACCTTAAACCACATCAAAACATGTAGATACCTGTATATACACCAGTAATCAGGGATAATAACCATATATAATCCAATAGTTAGCAATATAAAAGTTACCCCTTCCATTTCTTCCGTTCATTCCAAAATAAGTGAATACTTACATAAAATTATTCATATGTGCTTAAAGAAATTTGATTGAACATGCAATAATTTGCAAGTATTCATTGGGACTGAACAGCGTTTTTTTTTTATTTTTGCACAAGTTTGAAAATGCAAAACAAAAGCAAGTATATCAAGTTGATTGAATATGCCCGTACATGCACTTTTCTGACGGAAAAGTTCCAATATACAACATCTGAGATTGGTAAAGGTTTCTGCCCCTACTGACGTCTTTTGCTTTGGAGGTATGAAGGTTGTAGTATCAGTTGATATAGTTGGTACACACTCATATGTCATATGCGCTGAAAAATAAATAAATCCCCTTAGATATCTGATCCACCATATATAATCACTTATCTTAATGACTCTGGGTGACAGAAATGCCCAAAAAGTTAACTCCATCATAGTTTTATGGTTTCTTCATGCTTAGCAGCCGAATATGGGGTTGTCCGAGTATGTACACACTGGATGACGATTGAAAGGACTAAAATAACCGTTGTCGCTAGAGAGATTTTAATAAACAAGTTGCGTATGGCTGATTAATAATCATTTATTAATAGGATTCTTAATACATTATAAATAATAGTTAAAGTATTGTGCGGGGTCATTCATATAAACCCTTATACAAAAACACAAACAAAACAAAACTACTTAAGATACTTACCTAATTACAGAAGAAACCCACGTAAACACGTCATTAAAATGTTTTAGCTATTTATAACTCTGTGTTAGAAAATTATCCTTATACATTTCCGTCTGTGTAAAGCGGAGTATTGAGTTTCCTCGCTTAATAATGTAAAATGATCGTAAATAATACAGTTTAAGTCGCATGGTACTTCATTAAGAAATTGATATCAATATCATTTAAAATATAGCCATATACCGTCTAGATTTAACAGAATATTGAGTTTCGATGCCAAATAATGTAAAATAAACAAAATTCATACATATTAAAGTACAGGCCACAGAGTACTGCTTTTAGATAGTGATACCAAATGACATTTATGATATAACAATATGCCCTCTAGATATAGAGAATGTTGAGTTTAATGGCCAAATAATGTAAAATAAAATCAAATCATACATATTACAGTACAACCCACATATTGCTGCTTTTAGAAGTTGGTATTTCGCGTAATGTTGCTCTCTTGTGATATACGCCATCTGATCCAGCCAGACTATTGTGTTTCGTGACCTTTAAATGTAATATAAACATTAATCATTGATATTGCACATACATTTCTAGCAACCATCTAAGCGAAGGCAAATAAGGTACATACGTATAAGGAAGCATGGTTTTCCAATTCAATTACTTCTCTTAAAAGAATTATTTTATAGCTATTTTTGCTTTGTACGTCAGTTGCCACTATCAGTCTTCTGAGTTGCATGGTCTTCTAAGGTAAACACACAAGTATACAAGTTACAATTTCGCAACCATCCAACAAAGAACAAAGGGGACATCCAATACAATAGTATAAACAGATACAATTTTTAGACTTAACGAATTCGCTAAATACAGTTTTATCCGTCGTTGTTCTCTTGCTTTATTTACCATTTGAATACGATAGACTACTAGGTGACATGGCCTTGTAACATAAAACCTCATATATATCCTTTTTCACCATCTAACAACTGAACAACCTAGTTCGTGAGTAGCAGCAAACATTGATTTCCCATTCTATGTCTCCCCTATAGACTAATCCTGCTACATTGTTAATAGCCAATTCAAAATGTTAAACAACTTTATGCAGTTAAATAGCAAGATGGACTAATATCTATAATAATAAATATAATAATAATATATCTAAGTAACAAACAGGGTAGATCCTGATTAGACGTTTAGAGGAAGTGGGCTGATTTTGAACTATACACATATCTATTTACGTCTCAATTTGAGTACAATAAGAACTTAATACATTTGCATTTTAAAGACAATTAAACGTAAAAGGTATAGTTCCACTCTATGCAGTTATGAGATGTGTTTATTTAATATATTAAGCAATTTTCACATAATTTCTTGTTTACATTATAAATCCTTTTTAAATCACTATATTTATGGGAAGTTACTTTGTATAGGATATTCATCTGCTATTTTCTGTACACTTAAATATATTGCCGCTTGGAATGACCTTCTGTCTGGTATTAAAACAAGTTCTAAGAAGTTTCTAACTTCTTTATTATTGTTTCGACACCATTATAACAGTTACTATTGTAAAGGTTACACTTTTTTTTCATAAACCTAGGCAATTAGTGTTTGGCATTCTCTTTGTATGGTTCTATCGGTAGTAAGTTTTTGGTTTGGTATCCACTGATAGTTCTATTATGTAAGGTCTTATCGAGTTTAGTTCTTAGGACAGGTTTATGAATTGATTTAACATTTCTTTGACCTTAAAGCAGAAATAAATTTTAAAATAATTTTTATTGGTTTAAAAGGTCGGAACAAGTGTTACATTTTATGTATATATAAATTGAGGACAACTCAATATGTGGAAATTTAGTTATCTAATTGTGTATGTGTTGTGGAAATCGTTAGGATTTCAAAGTTAGTATGAATAAAAATATTTCCGTCTTTTTTTTCTTTGTTAATGTTTTTGACATACATTTCTTATCATTTCGTTCTATAATATAAAGGTATTGTTAATTTATTTTTTAAATATTATTTAATCATTTTGTGTTTGTTATATAGTTGGAATGTTTGTTTTTCAATAATATGATGTGTACGATTTTTATTGAGTATTTCATTTATACTTTAATTACATTTCATTTGATATTTAAAGACAACTAGTTAACGCTAGTAAATTGTTGTTTAAAATAACAGTTTATATTTTCCTTTGTGATTTTAAAAAGAAAAGGATAGTTTTGTTCAATAAACTGTTCCTTTAGTGTTTCATCTTTTTTTATTTTACTTATCTTTTATAAAAGTTACTGCAGAAACATAAAAATGCATGAACTTGTATAATTTTATTATAAAGGTTTTGCAATTGTGCCGACAGCTTTTTTCTATTTTCTAAAGTTTGCAGCTTTAATGTCATTTTTTCTTCTTATTTGTATCGCTTTTTGTATTATCGGGCTATATTTACATATAAACAATCAGTGGTAATGATTTGATCAAATGTAGTTCAAAATTTTCTATCCCTTTTCATGCAAAAGTACAGAAACACTACATAGTCCATTTTGTTTAAAAATGTTTAAGTTGTATTTTAGCTTGAAGAGACTTGGTCACAGTTTGCGTAGATACAGGTCATTTTGGCAATTTATATGTATTTCATATGAATTATTCCGTCACTATCGAGCCAATCAGTGTATTGCTAATGCATATATATGACTTGTATTACGGCATGCATAGTTCGAAAATAAACCATATTTTTGCGCATAAAATGGCTGAAATAGTTACAGTTAATAGATTGATTTCACTATCATAATGCAACGTATTCTTTTGAAGGACAGCATGTTCCCGAATAATCTCGTGGTCAAGGGTAAAATTTTATTCCAGATTTCGTTTTGGTTCTTCCAAAGTTTTGCTTTTTGGCAACAACAACAACAAAAGAAATAAAACTAAATCTGACCGTGACAAAGTCTTTTTACCCTTAATATGATATACATACGACATAATATTTTGTCCAAGAACATTTCATGCCAGCAATAACTACCACATGCCATTGAAACATCTTGTTGACATTTTCCTTGTTTTCTTTACATAGTTTTGTTCATATATACAAAAGCAATTTATTTTAAGAATAGTTTTCGTTTGTTGTTTTTTTTTGTTGATGTAATTTTCATCTGTGATTATGTAGAGTTACATGCATGAGAATTGTGATAATATATTTTAATAATAAGATGATACTTTTGGTATTCTTGTTAAATTGTAATTTTTATTACTTGATACAAATTACATAGTTTCAGATTAAACAGAACTACAATTATTTTAATCTAAATTTAGTAATTACATTTGCTTCATAATGTAATAAGATTTCTTTCACACATTCTATCTCACTATCTTTCTGTATATTTCCTCTCTGTTGACTCCTCTTTTTTCCATTTCGGTCCTCTTTCTATTTCTGACCCCTTGTCATTCTGTTCTTTTCTACTTATCTGTCTTCACATTCATAGTAATCGTGATGTTTTAATCTTTGTTTTTTAAATAAAGTCAAAACAGAGGAACATAAAACTATTGTCAAATATTGGGAATCTTATTTTTCTTTCTTGACACTACCGCAAATTATGGAATATTGTCTAATCACAGTTTCAGGCCACTTAAAAAGAAATGTCAGTGTTCGGATATAAATTATGAGAATGTAATTAATATGACCAAAGTCCTACATAAATTGGTCTGCAAACAACTACAATATTGTGTCTTTAAGTTACCTTGAAGTTGAATCGACATTGAATCAACTCTGTCTGCTCCATAAGCAAACAATTTGTGTGAAGCTTAAAAAAGATTTCTATTAAATGTTCGTTTAACACAGAGGACTGTTGTTCGTAACAGACTGTCTGAAAATTACAAAAGGTAAGTTATTCATTGTGTAGAGTCATAGCTAACATGAACTTAAATGGTTAAAGGTGGTGTCCATCGCTGTTTGTATGGAATTGTGATAATATATTTTAATAATAGAATGATATGTTTGTTCTTCTTTAGTGTTTTTTTATTTTGTTTTTATTACAGGATTAAAGATTTGTTCATAGTTTAACACAACAACTATTCCTTTGATCTACTACATTTTCTTAATTTTAACGATATTTTTCACACATTCAATATTATCATCATTCTGTATTATATACCGTAACATAGTTAGTATTTGAAAAATGCGGTTTTGCAAGCAAACACTTCAAGCATACATAGTTCTGCAGAACCTCAGCATGCCTAATTTTATCAGAAACAGACATACACACAGAAACATCTACATCGTCATTGAATTTATTACCGGCTTATAAATAACATTGAAGATATGCCTGATACTAATATTACGACGGTATACCGAAAAGTATATGAGCAATAGATTATATTTGATTAACATTTGTGCATCAGTCACAGAACTCTCGGTGCATCTTTATATGAGATAAGAAAGTTAGAATCCAACTTGGTACAATGGTTAAGTGATTGTTACCCTTTCTACCTGATCTCGTAAGTTGCAATTTATAGCCAAAGATTCTCTTTAAATCTGTCGGGGGCGTAAAACGAGAATATGATGTGTAGAAATACATCTGTTTCATCAGTAAACCTGTCAGGATGGAAATGAGAAGGTGCTTTACACAGAAACAGTTGTTACAATCGTGTGTATTATATATACTGATGACCATTATGTAAGATCAACAGGGAATCTTTATATGTGGCGAATAGAATGTGTTTAAAAATCGTAAACAATGCCGATATATAATTCATGGAATATAGTCTCATTGAGAGAGAGAGAGAGAGATGGCAGATTTGCAACGATGAAGTAACTAAAATAAAAATTAAATCTTGATAGATTGATTGTTTACTGTTTTGATTGACTGCTTTTTGTGAACCCATAAAATCTTACTGATTGACGATATTGCAACATCGCTATCCTGCTGTGCAGAGATATCGTTCGTTAATGATGTGAATGCACTGAACCGACCGACAGTGTAAGAGAATATAACACCACTTAACATTAATGTACTGTATGCACAAGGATGCACTTTCTCGCACTGCTTTATAGGTATGTATGAGGTTTACATTGTTGATAGAGAAGCTATAAGCTAACTGAATTAATTACATGCATAAGTAATACGCGCGTACTTTTTCGATGATGTGTTTGATAAAAGACAACTTAATAACCTCTGTGTTTATATAGACAGGGATACAAGTTCATTCAACTTATATAACTTGTATAAACCCCTCTTGGCTGCGCAATTCCTAAGTAGAATCAGTCTACATTATATTCCATATGTTGTTTATCATAGTTTTTTAGTCTGCAGCTGTTTTAAATATACATGTATGTTGTTATCATTTTCAATCGCGTTTTTATCCTAGAGTTAAAATACAGCATATAATTCTATTGTAACTGCCAAACTATCGAAGTATCATAACTGTTTAGACTTTATAACTTTCTTTTATTTAAGCACCAAATGTACAATAGATGGGAACCTTTTTATCTCTTTAATTTTTCTTGGCATAAACTACCGAGAGCCTGGTGCAATTGTATATTTGAGAGCAACGAACGATAACTCTTCATGTGAGGCTACAGCATAACCAATCTATTTACTGTACACATACAAAACATACCCCACTAGGGTTCATTTGGTTCATATCACATTCCAAACAATTGCCTGTTGGGGGAAATGCAAAGCAGTACACTATATCATTCATGAAAGGGGGAGTACATAAAAGACGAATATACTATTCGAAATAATTTGTTATTGGAAGAAAATATACATTATATAAATCTCTCAGTTTCTATAGTCAACATTAATACCTTAATATAGATCGATTTATTTCTTATTTAAACTCTTTCTTACATGCAATAAATAATCTCTCTATTTCACAGTACAGTCGAGATCAATACCATCTTTAAAGGTGGTATTCGTCAGTTTGTACAACATTTCATTCACTCAAACATCCATATAAATAACTTTTACATAAAAAAAGATTCCACGAAATGCTGCCTATTTATGTCCTATATCTATGTGAAATGTGAACCATAACACTACACTCGTTATTATAAACATGTATTTCCTATCTGAGCCACGCTGCACAGTTGGTTATTTTTAAACTAAGAAAACCATGTGACTACTTACTTTTGGGATCACATTATATCATCATTCGAGTAATATGCTGTGACATCGATAATTTTAATAGAAATCCCCCATCGAGCTTATTTATAGATTTGGAAAGAATGGACATATAGAGTGTGTGTGTTTTTCATATTTTTATCAAGAAAAATGGTCTTTTCTTAGACAACAGTATAACTTTATGTAGGAATTATGCCTAAACATGCATCATATATTGGTACATGTATTTGATGTAGGCAAACTGTCGAATACCACCTTTAAGTCAGTAATGCCGGATGAACAAGCCAGAAGCACATCGACAGTATGTATTTATAAAGTAAACATTTAACGGACCGTACAGTTGTAGCAAAAGTAAACCTCGCTTTGCGACATGTATGTTCCTCAACGTGTTTATCAAATACAAGTGACAAGCTCGACACGAATTCTAAAAGGAGGGTACTCGTGACAACAGGCAACGATCGATCGATAATAAAATAGTTGCTAGGAAAAGGTTTTGAATCATAAGCAACTGTATTTTTTTCTTCCAATAGCATGTACATCGCGGAACATCTGTAGACACAGCCTCTGATTACAGTTCTCTGTAACTGACAAGTAAAAAGGTGACAGCACAGAAAGCAGACAAACATTCTATACGCCTACGCGATAACAAATTCAAAATTTGTTGACGTAAAATTCCAATGTAGATTGGATTTGAAATAACGCGACCAAAATTTAAATTTATTTTTTGTGTGTGGGCAAATATTACAAAGTGCACCTGCTGTTGGATTTTTTTGTCTCGCGTTGTAAAGTGGGAAGAAAACAACAACGCAAAAATGACGGATGTTGCTCAGATTCTTCTGGAAGTTAAAAACGAACTAGAGGGTAACTGGAAGTTGGATCGAAGTGAAAATTTTGAAGAAGCGTTAAAAGCTCTAGGTAAAGTTCTTTGTCTTTTTTCTTTGTTATAGTACTTTAATTATTTTTGTGAAACACTTAATTCCCTCGCACATTCACACACATGTGTGTGAACACACACGCAAATTTGCATACACACAGCCACATGCGCGAACACACACGCGCATACACTTTAAGCATACGTAGACATACACATATACACATGCACTTTCTGTTTTTTTTAAATATTCAGACTCTAACAGTAAAGCCAAAATTCCTGTTCGATTCCACAATTTTATAAAATTCAATACAGAATTAAACTAAGTTGCTTATTGCAATTTCTATTCTTTATTAAATTTAAACAAGCATATTTCTAGCATGATTACTAACTCTCTATTCTTGGAAACAATAACAAAAATGTATAATGTCCTTCTTTAAATATTTAAATATATTGCTTTAATCTAAAAACGATCTGAAAAAGTTCCTGTTAATTGCTAGTGTATACCAATTGTGGCATAATGTGTATTCTTGAACCGTTGTAGACTTGGGTTCATCCCACTTGTAAGGTACTATGCTGTTTGCACTTAATGATAACAACAATTGTCGTTATATTGACTCGTAAATACACCAGTACATGATCCAAGTAAACACAAGTATACGACTAAACTGAGCGTCGACATTGGTAAATGCGATAATTAAGTCATTGAACAGGAGCGAATTCGATCAATGTTTCTATTGTGCTGAATGCTGAAAACAGTTGTGTTCTTTGTTATTTTGTATGATAGACCCACAAGTGTGAGGAAATAATTTCTTACACATATGAATTGGGTGGACATTTTAATTGATCTTATTACCTCATGGTTCCTTATTGAAATTCTGTGTCAAAGGTACGTGACAAATATTAGTGTTTCATGGTAATTTAAATGAGCTCGCACCAATCAGCATGTTACGCCACAACGGGCACATACTTTCTTAAATAACAATTTCATACCAGATTATACCAACTAAATCTGAGGGTAGACACACAGTACAGCCAAAAACCCGATCCCTCGAACACCCACTAGAATACCATTCTATATGTAGGACAAGAAAAATTGTTGATGTGAAGCATCAAAGGTCACGCCAAACCTGGAACAGGTAAACAGGTTAAAGCAATATGGTTAAATCATTATGGCAGAAAGTGCCAGAGATATATTATAAAAGTTATGGGTCTTATAGAAAGTTTTCAATATACTATTAATCTCCAGAATGACTTAGAATGGTTTAAAACAAAATTAAAAGCAAAACCGGCCTCGATTTAACAGATTTTCGAAGATGCTACATATGCAGAAGAAGAAAACAAGTTGCCAACATTATTACAATTAACTCTAAACCTGAAGTTAACAAGCAAAAAATGCAATGTGAACAGCCTCATATTATACAACGCCTTATTGTTAATGTAGTATTTTTCTGGAATAATAATTTTTATTTTCAAAGTTGTTTTGTATGGAAGCATTTATGTATTTGTATTGTGTATTCAAAGAACAATGCTTATTACTTTCTAAACTTAACCTACTTAACACATTTAAAGTGAAATGGATAACGACAAATTAAGCAAAACAATACAAAAACAGAACGATTTCGTATGTCCTCAATACCGATGGAACTAATATTCTAACAAAGTGATGTTATGACGTAAGTATGATGTACTGTGGTTTATTTATCTATTAAGAATACAACTTAACAAAAGTTTCAATATAGAACCGAAATTCAAAACAATATTAAATGCCTTAATATAAAAAACAATATTTAAATAGTATCCAAGATGGGTTCTGCTATTTAGTAAATATTGGTTGTAAGGTGGTGATCATTAGCCTGAAAACATATTATGTTTTTTCAAATGTTTGTGTAATAAAAGTCTTGGACAAGGAATAAAATCTCATGTCAGGTCTAGGGTCTGATCCCAGAACCATCCGATCCCGAGTCTATAACCGTAACCTTTTGACCAAGAACAATTTAACCAGTCAAATGACAGCACACAAATTTGTGTGCTGCACGTTCCTCTTATGCAAGTGAATTGATCATCCGAATCTTTAATACGATCCTTTAAAATCTTGTCGTGACACAGCAAGGGTTTGAATTTGAAACCTTCCTATCTAGAGTCCAAAAACATAATCACTTGACCACAAACACTTCATAGATGTTATAAAAGCATTCCTGCACGTTGACAGCACTTGAGATGTTACAGATGGATGTTGCATAAACATTGCAACTAAAGTCAGACTTTACCGTGCATACTCAATAAACCGTTCAGAACAAGCTTTTTCTGACTGTGGACTGTTTTGTTGTTCATAGATCATTTCATTTTTTTAACAAGTAGTCCGAACATCAAAGGACGTAACGATTATTAAAGGTTTAGAAATTTTAATAACAAAAAGAAATACACCAAAATCAGTTGTTTTCTGTCATGTTTGAATGAAAAGTTACAGATACACATAAGTAAATATAAATAATAAATAAATAAAATAGAATGCCTTTTACCAAATGAGCACCTGTATTTCACCAGGGTTAGAAAGTCCGTTATACAGACTTTCCCCATGTGCAAATTTTATTGAGCATTCCATATGTAGGCGTCGCGCTTCAGAGCGTCGCCAAAACAGATAAAATACTATACACACACAATTTTGACTTCTTATTACAGTAGAAAACGAACCAGGCACCAATAAAACCATATCAAACGCCATGTAAACCCTTTATGTCTTGGTCTTACAGGAGATAAATAAAAAGTTAAATATGCGACGAAATACATAGAGTAAATAAATAAAGAAAAATGAGACGACACAAAAATAGTTGGAAATGTGATGGCGCTTAAAAGATATAAAATGCGATGGCAGAAAACAGTTCGAGATTGTACCTAAGCAGCTTGAAGTGAGTAAGTACATAGGATAGCTTAAAATGCGCCTGCACAAAAATAGAATTGAATGCGACGGGACGAAAATAGTTTGCGGATTGATTTTGGATTCGTTTTATCTGCCATCGCTGGAAGGAGACAATCCCCTCTGTTTGTTAGTCGATGCTCTTTGTCACTATATCCACACTGGCAATTATCAAAACTAAGATAAAGTATTTGCTTTGTAACACATTTGGGTAATCAAAATATCACTGTCTTAAATTGGCCCATAGTTTTATGATCTGTATTGACATATCTATAATTACAAAATTTATTTCTTGTACAAAATAACTTTATTATAAGCATGTTACACAGAACAAGGCGGCAAATTCATTCTGTTGCAGTTGGATATCATATTGATCAGGAATCGCATGCGTCACACAATTTTCAAACAACTTGATTGCGGGTTAGCTGACTCTGCATTTTTTTAGAAAAGTTTTTGTTCAGAACCGTATCCCATAATTTATTAAACATCTCCTATGGTCACTACGTTATCTGTGAAAATGCTGTCTTTCAAAAGATTTTGTTTTGTTTATTGGAATGTTTAATCGAAAGAGTACTTTTCAACTATTCTTGCTATTTTAGCTCAGCAAACTAGTATATCTCAGAACTGTGCATGCATAATATTTCAAATGACTATATCTTTAGATCAGTAATATTAAACGCTTTGCGAAAATTTTCGACCTTTAAAAGCTGTTATAAGTTCATAAACATAGAATATATACTCAGCGTGAATAACCGTCATGTTTTGTACACGATTCCTAATTCATAATGACTAGTCAGTAATACATTAAAGGGAATAAGTATGAAGTAAAATCATTTGGTTCTATATGCCATGAGAATATGCTTAACTGCGACCAAGTCGCTTTAAAGACCGTTAAAGTTGTAAACTATAAAGTAATATAGTATATAGAATCAATTTCAAATACCGCGAAGAAAGACAATACGCGTATATGATTGTTTGCGACAATACGCGTATATAATTGTTTGCGACAATACGCGTATATGATTGTTTGCGACAATACGCGTATATGATTGTATGCGACAATACGCGTATATGCTCGTTTGCGACAATACGCGTATATGATTGTTTGCGACAATACGCGTATATGATTGTATGCGTCAATACGCGTATATGATTGTATGCGTCAATACGCGTATATGATTGTATGCGACAATACGCGTATATGCTCGTTTGCGACAATACGCGTATATGATTGTTTGCGACAATACGCGTATATGATTGTATGCGTCAATACGCGTATATGATTGTATGCGACAATACGCGTATATGATTGTATGCGTCAATACGCGTATATGATTGTTTGCGACAATACGCGTATATGATTGTATGCGTCAATACGCGTATATGATTGTATGCGACAATACGCGTATATGATTGTATGCGACAATACACGTATATGATTGTATGCGTCAATACGCGTATATGATTGTATGCTCAAAGTACTATATGCGAATATGATTGTATGCGCATAGAAATAATTGCGCATATGATTGTATGCGTATAGGACAGTATGCATATGTATACAATAATTCAAAATAATTTTTGGTTTTATGTAATTAAGATATTTGCAGTTAAACTTGTAATGGATTTAATTGACTCCCGAGTTATTAAATATTTTCATACATTTACATGAGCACAATCAATGTACACTTTCACTATTAAAAAAAGAGATGTCAATGGTGTTTTCGAACATATCCTATGCAAAGCAATATGTTGGTTTAATGCTATTCATGCACCATACGCAAATCTGGAGCTGAAATTGACGAACTTCAAATGAGAATAAATTCAGAAGATTCTTTTTCAACCAAATGCACATACATATACCATCAATATTGTTTATATGGAAAGTAAATTCATTGTTTTTCACAGTAAGTTTTTATGCTTTAAATAAGTATTGTTGTAGTTAATTGTATAAAATATTTCCAGTGTTTACGTGTGTGCGTTCTTTAGATGTAAAACAACAAAAACATCAGACATTTAAATAGAACGAGTAAATAACTATGAGATTCTCGGAAATGAATTTACCAATTGCATTTTACGACGTTATAAATTTTTTTGTCAATTATGTGTCCAATAATATTTTGCTATCAAAGTTAATGGCTGCACGTATATTAAGCAAACAAGAAAATCATTGACGAAAAGTATAATGGGCGATGCAGACAATGGTAATTGGAAGAAGTTATAACTAAAAAGCAACATGTTAAAATGAAATTAGATTTTAGTAAATAGGGGAAATTTATTATCTTATTTTTCACTAGACATACAAAACAATTTGTTCACAACTGCTACATGTCCTTTACAAAAAAATATTATGCAAAACATTGAACAATCTTTTTCTGACATTAACTTTTCTACGTCGTTCAAATGCTTACTCTGGGAATTGGGTATACAGTTATGTAAATAATTAAACGCACATTTTAATATAACCCACCTGTTAGTTTATTGTTAAAACTTAAAAATACAATTTTCTTACACGAACGAAATTATAAAACTTAAGAAATCATTCCAAACCAACGACACTTAATGTACTATTGTGAAACGATTGTAGGCACTGAGAGCCAAATGTATTAATATAAAAGGCCGAGGATTTATCCGGAAATGGCACGTTTAATAATGCAAGCAAACAATATCCCGAAATGAGACATCACGGAGAGGGCATCGCGACTACTAAACTTGTCTCGTCTGTACAGGTCACGACAGGGGAGAAGATACAGAAATTCAACAATTAAGTCAACGTATTCATGCAGACTAGACGACTGTCCGGTCATCGTGTTATTTAAAAGCAATTGTTGTTTTTTTACTTTAACTGGTCGATTGCAAGCAATGTGATACCTCGAATACCTCGAAGGATTCTTGGGTTACAAACATCAGCAAAATTTTTCTGATACGTTTTGTAAAGAGGTCAGAAAAGTTATTGACATCTTTTATTTGGTTAGTCTCATATACATTTCCACACAATGCAGGATGGTTTATGCGGTGCAGAGTATTTGCTTTTGTCATGTGCCTTTAAGAGCATGGCAAATGGTGCAATGCTCATAGGACTTCGTCATATATTCTTATTCATGATTACAACAGTGGTATCAGTGCAGTTTGGCGGTCGTAAAAATATCCCGTGCATGTTATCTATGCTGCCATTTAGTTCATACTGTAAGGATTTCTTCTAACAGAAATAATACTTCTCTCTCTCTCCCTTCTAAATTCTATGTGGACATTTTTTTTCAATGACGTCACTACTTTCGTCATAATGTATCTAAGAAGACGTCAGCGCTTTGACATTTTTATTCAAGTAGATCGGTTTTCTTGTTGCTGAAAGAAACCCCTCAGAAAGTGCAAGGCAAGAGTCCTGTACAACCGAGTTAAGCACCCCAGTTGGTCTTTTTTGCCGACAGACCGTTCCAAGGCGGTAACTGTTGGGGTTGCTGTTTCTTTTAAATGACTCATCACAGATTTGTTCTTTTAAATTTAGCTTGCATGTGAATACTTTTGTCTTGTGCCTTTACAGGGTATGGTATTTGTTGCAATAATCATTACACTTTGTCATATATTCTTATTTGAACTGCTGTTTATGCATACATATACATACATACAGAAACCTCTTTCCCCGTAATGGCGCTATTACTTCAAAGTTATATAACTTTGAAACAATATAAGCGTCATTACGGTGAAAGAACTTTTTGTAAGTACGTTGTCATTGGAAATGCAATGCGGAAGAATGTTTAGGATATTCTAGGTGAACGTTTATGTTTAATCGTTAAAAGGCAGATTGGAAAAACTATAAAATAGTTTAAACTGCCACCTGCTTCTAGAAAAGCTTAAAATATTTAATTTGAACAAACATCATCCTAACAACACACACAAACCTCTTTAAACTACTTATTTTTATGGGACACACAACTGTCTTGAACAAAAAATGTGTATTTTTTCCAAATTGTAATGTAAAACCAGACAACAAAATCCAACACGCTAGAATGACCGATGCTGAAATAGCAAAGGTTAACGAATATATTCGGTTATTGGTTCCCGGCATACTGTAATAAGAATGGGAATCTTCCTGCTGACTCCAGCGTCTGTCGAGGAACCACAAATGAAGCAACAGTCACAGAACGTAGATATCGGTGTTAGCTGTCGGATAATTCTGTGGAATTGATGCAAGAACTACTTTGTGGATGGTGGATTTCTACATCGTGTATGAATGTGAAGTTTTCTGACTTGTTGTGTAAGACGGGATTTTTAAACTACTCGTCTAAAAAGTTGTTATCTTATTTTTTGTCTTATACAAGTAACAATATGTTTTAGAGTTTAAGAGCACACTTTAAGCATATATATATAATTAACACTTATTGTAAAACGCTTTGAGGACCTTTCGTTATATTTAGCTCATTAGAAGGTATTTTATGCCTTCTCAATTTAACTAATGTCACAAAATACTTAATCTGTCTTGCACTACAATCAGGATCTTGTTGTATAGTTATGTGGCACACTATCAAATTATCATATCGAAGAGATACATACTTCTAATAAAATATCATCGTGCGTTGTGGGATAAATTGAGCTTAAAGAACCGCAAGCAAAATGGACTTTATATTTTGAGATAAGTAAAGTACCATCACCATTTCATAAGTCCCTGGCAGTACCTCGTATGACATTTAGTCTGAATGATTTATTTACAATAGAAGTCCTAACGCAAGTTGCGTGGCAGTCTGCTAACACTGAAACTAATAAAGTAGAATGAGATACACCAGGACTCCAAATCGTTACTGCTTGACTATTTCTGGAATCTCTTTTATTTTCGTAAAAAGGCCGAGGTGTTCCGAGTGCAGAAGGTCTTAATATGTGTTTGATTGACATCTAACGAACATTTTAGCTGTAAGAATACGTTAAGGAATACTGTTACAATTTTGATAGGCTTTTTTTCACAGAACGAACAACTCAACAATTTGATGATTTTAGAAAATGAGTACTTGCATTCTATGAATACAGTGAATAATTCGTAATACTAGTAGTTTGTTGATTTAGCAATATCAATTGGGTCATGATATCAGCCCAAAAAATTGAACCGTCTATTTATTCACTACGGCTGTTGAATTTAAAAACTCTAAATATGGTTAATAATTGATGGACTCGATGATAACTAATAAACTCAAAATTCTATTGTATAGGTTTAGGCAAATCGAAATTATTTGGTTTATGTTTTGTTTACATATCAAAGACCCTCACACACTCTAAGTCATGGGTATTTTTATGTAAATTAACATTATTACCACAAATTGTATCATTTCATTAATAGACATTTTAATCCCAAAAATTAATGCATTTTGAAATGATAAACAACAGGAGACCGGTTAGCTCAGATTCTAACCCCATTTTAATAGCTGTAGTACAGCCTAGAACTTCACGTATCGAGGATTAGCCATACTTCACCGATTTTATGATTTTATATACAAACTCAAATAACTCGGAGATCTTGTTTTCACAACTTTCAATAGAAGACTGTCTTATTGGAATACATCGAGATTTGTTTGACTCGAAGTCAGACACACGTTGATTTAGTGACGTCATATACAAACTCACTCAGTTATCCTAAGACATAATACGTCAGTTTAGTTACTTTTATACATATTCGAGGGCCGTAGAAGTTGTTGTTTGGTTAAACGACAATTGTCTGACTCGAAAACTCCAGAAGCTTTGGTGATTGTTATATAGGCTTGGAGATAGGAAAAACTACCAGTCCACTGATTGTTTGACAACTATGGCTGACATTTTGGCTGAAATAAAGGAACAGTTGGGAGGATCGTGGACTCTTGATAGGTCGGATAATTTTGACGAGGCACTTAAGGAAATGGGTAAGACTTTTAAATAGCTGAAATAACCACATCAAGCAAAGCGTTTTGTATGAGGAAACGATGATGATTTAGGGGGAAAATCTTCTACTGTTGGGCTTTTATTTTGTTGAATTTAAAAATATTTGTAGAAATAGCAATTAAATAAACTTTATTGCCTATTGATATTATGATAGAAAGTTTGAAGTTGTTTTGTTGCATTGGAAAGAAATTAGTAAAAGGAAATAGGTATCGATTTAATGTAATATTTTAATTTTCATATGTGCTGTGAAAATTATTAATATAATCCTTATTATGTAAATTACAAACGTTTATTGTGCCATTGTGTCTATTATGTTATCTAATTTAATATGTGAGTGCGCATGTGTGCACGCGCGTGTGTGTGTCCGAGAAGAAAGTAAACAGTTTAACCAACCTATCTTGAATGTGTTTCGAGAGTTTAAATTTTGTGTAGCCATTTATTAAACAGGCATGCCCATGCATTCACACACAAACCCAAGCAGATGCAACGTAATGCCTTTTACCACGTTCTGAAAATAAATTGTTCTTAATGATCTATATCAGAGGAATTTCAAACGCCCTTAGTATTATGATAAAAGAGCAGTTAACTATTGTTTCTTATGTGAAACCAAACAAAGAGCAACAAATAATAATGCAAACAAATGAAAGCAGATTGATCATAGTTAGGGCCAGCTATGATAATACTTTTGCACTGCATGGCTACTGTAAAACCTGTAGAATTCATGGATATGGTTAAGTCATTACATCTATGTAAAGTCATTAAATCTTTAAGACATGGGGAAAATGGCAAAACATTTAGATATTCACCTGCTGTTGTAACTATTGTTGTCGATAGGGTGTTGAATTTTACGAAAGACACAAAACCTGACAGCGTTCTATGTCAAAATTATATTGTGTTGATGTTGTTAAACTGTCTCATAAAGTTGAATTGAGAAGCACGTTGTATTTAAATGTAAGAATAAATTCATGCATAGACATTAATTATTAAATTTTGTTTGATGTAAACCCAATTGATCTGTAATTCAGTAACTTGTACCTACCTACAATACATAAGAAATCTGCATCAAAGTTATCAAACAAGTATTTTACAAGGATATTAAATAATTACGTATATATCAATTCGTCTTACCTGAGACTTATTTTGACATTGATCGACGCTTAAATATAATTTTCACTTTTTTAAATATTTAAATACAGTTATGCTTCAATAGATAACTGTGTTAATATTATCTTGAATTATCAAACCTCCGTCTGAACGCTGTGTAGTAAATGCATTTAGTGTTTTTACTGAATAAAAGATACTGAATGCCTTCTTCCGTACGGGAAACCTTGTTGCTGAAACTATTTACAGTGGAATAATCTTATTTAAAATGGTAAAATTGTGTATTCTATTATGACACCCGTTATTCTATAACATATCTTCCGTAAAATGTAGTAGTCTGAAATTCGCCGTCTTATCTTGTTACATAACTATACATATAATCACCAGGCAGATTGCTTTAGCTTATGTAAGATTGACATGCCAGTGGTTAGCCATGTGCTATAATTGGGATGACTGACAATAGAAGTAACTGATGGTTTTTCTTTGTGTGTGTTATGTCTCGTGTCTGTGTTTTTTCACATTTGCATTAACCTTGTTTGCCTTTGTCTACTGGTAGATAAAATTTAAATATCTGTGAGAGTTTTGATAGCACCTTTTCTTATTTACCTATCCGTAGAAACTGTGCTTATTACATTAGACGATCAAAATGGCGGAAACATCAGAAGATACACTTAAAACTGTCGATGACGTCTGGTTTATTTCAAGAAAAACTTGCAAATATAATTAATTCAAGTTTTTCTTTATATTTTCTTTTCTTTCCTAATTCTCCATGCATTTCGAATATCTTGCAAAATTAATAACATTGTCTGTTACTCGTCTGCGACAATTCCTTAGCAATAATGGTAATGAGTTAAAGATCAGGAATAAACCAAGACGAAGCAATATACATTTCGTCTTTTAAATAATTTTTAAACAATCTTTGTGTTCACCTTGTTATATTGACCAATGCATTAATACCAGAAGAAAATTATTTGCGACTTCACTGATTAAAAAAATGGAAACTACTTTCAGAAATAGAAGAACCATCAAATCACGCTTTCTTTTTTTGTTGTAATCAAATCGTTGATTTGCAATTTTAAATCGTTTCTTTTAGATTAATTGTCGGATATTTATGTATTTTAAGAAGAGACAACATTTCTTTTATTTGAGTTTTACATGTCGCTATGTTTTCCTTTTTTTCACACAAACATGTACTTTTAATTTCTATTTACGCTGTTATATTTCAACAGTAATGTAACTTTAAACACAAAACTAAAATAAAACAATATGTTAATTTTATGAACAATTACTTATGCAAGTTTCATGGTTTAAAGGTAAAAGTCTCCAAAATATAAAACTCTGATAATTGGGTCATTTAAATTTGATGTTTTTGTAAATAACTTTATACAAGATTTTAAAATATCATATTGTATATAATGTAGAAGGACCAGACTCACAGCAGACTACAGCATCGCTTACAAGCGTTATTTTTATCTTGTTAACATATTTTCAATTATATTGTGTTTCCCATTATTTTCTTTTAATTACATAACGGTAACTGGTGTTTATTTTGGACGTGGCATGCGATAAAACAGATATCCCCTCTAGAAATAATTTCATTTATTTTTCTTACTTAAGCGAAATAATATCCTGAAAGTTTAAAATAAGAAGGTATATGAAAAGAACTTACGAAATTTTCATGTATCTAAAACAAAGTTTAAAATTAAGGAAATTCTTTAGTTGTGTTTTCTTTTTAGAAAAACAACAGCTAAGATTTATTTATTGACAAGAGCCGATGTGTATAACTTTTAAAAATGTCAATGATTGAATCCCCTGGACTTATATTAGATCCCAACTCGGTCGATACGTACTATGTCCTCTGTAACAGTTATATTATGAAGTGTAAGCTATCATATAAACAATTGTGTTGAATTATCTTGACCTCGTATACATTTAAGACTAGTTTCCAGAACATGTATTGGACAGTATTATGCCAGCTTAAACCTCTAGAGAAATTAAACGAGTTCACCTCTGGATCACCATTGTTGGTTATTTCTGAGAGTGCGGCCATGACTATATCTCTTAAGGTCAGAGTTAATTAAATAAGCAGTTGTTTGAAGTAAAGTACAATCACTCATTGCCAGACAATAATAATTGATTTCATGTTAGCCAAACTGATAATGTTCTTATTTATCAATATTGTTAGTTTAACCAGCAATTTTATTATTTTCTTATTGTCTTATCTTCTGCAGATTCACTTTCTTCAGTTCGTTCTTGTACTTTTTTCTTTACATTGGTTTTCTTTAGTCCATAGTTAAACATTGTTTTGTTTTTTATTTAAAATGACCATTCCCTTGCATACAAAGCATTTTGTTACTATATACAAACGATATGAGTAAGAATATATGAGTAATAATAAGTCCTATGAGCATTGCACTATATACCAAACTCAGAAAAGGCACAGCACAAATTCATTTCACATGCAAGCCAAGCGAAAAGTAAGAACAAATTTGTGATGAGTCATTTAACGAAAAGAGCAAACCCGACAGTTACTGCCTTGGAACGGTCAGTCGGCACTATGGACCGGTTTTGCAGAGCTCTTATCTCGCACTTTCTGACGAGTTTCTCAAATGCAAGCAATGAAAAGAAAAACGATCTATTTGAATGCAGAATGTCCAAGCGCTGATATTTTCTATAATAAGTTATGACGAAAGTAGTGACGTCATTGAAAAAATACTGTCCGCATAGTGTTTAGAAAAGAATATGGGTTGAAAAACTACACAAAAATGGTTGACTATAAATGAAATTAACTTTCTGAGCATGAACAAACATGACCAGAGACGAATAAATGGTGGTAGCATCCTGTTCATGTGAAGATGGAATTGAAGAACTAAAGTCCAATGTCCATTAAAGGTAATACACGTAACAATCCTTATAGGATGAATTAAATGACAACATAGAAACGCATTTGTCTCGCATAAGGACAAACTGTAAGATCTGTGGTAATTCTCAAACAATTTTTTCATATTTTTCTATGCAAATGCTATATTGCAAACCAGTTCAATCAACCAGTCAATAAAATGTGCACTGAATAGTTTATATAGGCATCATTGCTATGGAAGATTATTACGGTGTGGCCCATTCTATAACATACATGCCTTTCCTGAATGCCTCCGTCGTTACCTTTGCACATAAATACCAAACCATTTATGGCTAAACGAGTTTAAATCATAAATAGGAGAATATGTCAAAGCAATACGAGAATTACACTTTATATTACGCTTTGGACAAGAACTTGACAAAAGTATAAATTTGCATTCAACGTTAAATTGAATGTAAACGTGACATTAACACTGAGGCGATAATTACATAAAAAGAAAACAAAACAACAGCTGCTGTATTGGAACGGTCAAACGGCAGTAAGACGGGCCGGTTTAAAGGGTTCTAATATGATACAGAGGTTGTTGTTGTTGTTTTTCGCGAAGACAGACAGTGAGTCTGGATCACATTTATGAAACGAGATCCAAAATATGTAGAGGAAGGTTATTATGATCTCTTACCCCTTTCCGCCACATGTGCGTTGCTGTTGTAGATTAGTGAGTCAATGATTATGCATAGTTTGCAATAAAATACCTGTTTACATTGAGGCTATGGACAACAAACAGATAGTCATATGCTTTCACTGAACTGTATGGGTGGAAGGAGGAATGTATCAAATTGTGGATCTTGATACAAGAGTCCAGTTCTTATCAAATACAACTTAAGTCGGTTTGAAAATACATATGCATCATTTTATTACTTTGAGTCTTAAATGAATGCACTCAAACTTAACGTTATTTAAAAATACTAGTACTAATTGTTCCTTTAAATAATTAGCTATTTGGGAGTAAGACATCATCGGACACCCGTGCCTTTTACTACACTCACGCTACGTTACAAGAATGAAGTGCTAACGTAATGGATACGACGTGGGTATCCGACGATGGGAGTAAGAGAACATAAAAACTAGATATCTGTACGGAGGAAAAAAGTTATCTATAAATATACATAAAACCATGACTTTATTTCAGTATAACCACAATAGGGATTTGCCGGCATTTTCTCTGATACTGTGTAGCAACATTTCTATCATTATAGCACAGGGGCACTTATGAGGTGAGGGACTGAACTCAGCCGGTCCATTATACTGGATATATATACACAAGAAGTAATTGTTAATTAATTAAGTTTCAGCTGAAAATGTACGAATCTCAGACACTATTCAAAGTCAAGTTTTGCAATGCTGGTTTAGCAATTCACCCGATGTTGTTTATTTATTGAAGCATGTCTGGCATTCAGACAAAATACTCGAATGCAAATCAGTTTGTATGTTAACGCAATCAAGACTCAAAAAATCTTATGATTAACCACAAAGATATTTGCTCTCAAACAGTTGCAGATGGCTTTATAAATCCGAATATAATCAGGAAAACAATATTTAAGTCGGTTGTCGTTCTTATTCCAACACACAAAAGCCACTTATCAGTGGAACCGACTGGTGAATGTGGAGTTGAACAGAACACAATATTGACCATGAGTCGTATAACTACTAAAATGTTTTGCGCTATAGTGACCATAGTAACTCTCCTGTATTGCATGAAGAAGTATTATCACAGATACAGTTTCTGTAATACAACAAGAAATTACTCAGGTTTATGATATCAATAAAGTCGTTGATTTATGACGCCAACAATAACCTCAGCAATTACCCCAGAAGTTGGACTCAAATCTTATTTTTAAACAGAAACGAGTTTATGATGCTTTAATTTACAGACATTTGCTGCCATTACAATGATGAAAATCCGTATAAATTAACACTTGCGTAACGTTACGACAGTTTGGTTAAAAAGGTTTGTGATGCATTGACAAAAACAGACATTGACTGCCAATACAGTAAACCATACAGTTTCCCATTTGTCCTTTGAACATAATGAATCAGTTTAACTTAATTTCATTTGCTTACTAAGCTATCACATTAACGTATACCAAACTAGAGAGTTTCACTTGAATAACAATTACATAAACATCCCTAGCTTAGCAAACATCGCTACTAAGTTACGTTCATAGTCATATATTATTTTGCAAATTTAACTAGTTAAACAACGATTTTTCACCGTTGTATTTACGTGTTTTTTATTTTTTATAATCGGCGAATGCCCCATTGCAAAATGCTTAGAGGATATCCTCATTACGTACATCACTCACAGCTTGCTTTGAAATAGACATTCGAAAATAGATTTGCGGAGAGTAATTTGCGCCGAGACTAATAAACAAATGAAACCAAGTATGGGTCTTCTGTTCTATTTCGGAGTGTACTGTCGATGCAACGTATATAAATATTTAAAAAAATAGAATCACAATCTTTGAATTCGGCTTTTAATATATGACAAATCTTTTACCATAATAATATTATATAATTGTGTTTATTTCTTTAACCGAACACAGGCTAACAGAATTTAAATAGTATCTTAACTTATTCTTATATTATATTTTAATATAGTTTAAACTTATTTGTGGTTGTAATTCGAAAAAGCCCGTTTATGCCGGCATAAATTTATTCATTCAAACACAAAAAATAACATGTTTAGCCACTAGTGCTTATTCTTAAAATTTAAGTCTACGTGCATACTTGAAACTTAGGGGTGCTTTCGCTTTAAATCGGACAATCACGTTGTTGTTTTTTTGTCCAGACATAAGTGAAAGCCTCACAAATCGTTAAAACTGGTAAAGTGCAGAATAGTTTGGTAAATGGTAATTATCTGTAAACGCATTACAGCTGATTGGATCTAGCAATAGACTGGGCATAAAGAAGAAAATCAATACTGGAATTGTAAAACCTTTCCTAGACAAATTATATAAAAAGATATTGTTTTGAGGTTAGTACTTATTAAATATTTCACGATTCATCTGAAATCTGATATTGACATTTGCTATTATAAATCTTTTCAAGTTGTATCATGCGTGATTAATGTTAAAACTAATTTTAAATTTGGTTCAAAAGTATATGTTATTTAGTATTGCCTTTTGTACCATGCCCATGGATACAACTGCATTTTCTGTGTATGTTGCTAAGGCATACTTCTTAGGACCCCAATATTGTGTCATTATGAATGCTATTGCTAAAAAAATGCAAGAAAATGTGTTTTTTAAACTTTGCTGTACACACCCTCGCCGTCTTCGCATTTTACTTAATCATCTGCATAATCACCAGGCATGCTTGCTGTATTTCATATATTGTCTTACCAGTGGCGTGCCATACGTACAACCAGAAAGAATTGAAAGTTTAGTTCTCGATTTATTTAAGACTTTTGAAGCAAAAAATTGTGGCAACTTCGGAAGCAAAGTAAATTAGTGTCGCCTGTAACGTCTGCTTTATTTCGATCACGCGGAAGATATTTAAATTTCCGTACATACAATTATTTTGTCTGTATGTAAGGATCTTGTGAAGTATTCTGCAGAAAAAAACATCAACTGCTTCTGCAATTATTTGTCAGGCCTTAATTTTTGTACGAAATCTCTAAACCACAGGGAACCCATCCTATAGATGATGTTGTTATTCGTTCATATGGGAAATCGAAATCGTGTTTAACTGGTTATATAATGCGTTTAAAATAAACGTTTTCATAAAGGCAGCCTATGTTTAAGATAACAAAAATTGTAAAAAACCTTCTTTCTGAAAGTTTAATACTGAAGGTCCTTAATGTCAGCACCATATTGTAAATAAATCACATAAGACAATCGTAAATACATTGTTGGAGATTATTGTTATTTGATGGATTTTTAAAAATTTCTGGGGTTTGAAAATGTCTTGTTCTCTTTTCAGCTCAGCACATTAATTCATATACACCTACCTTTATATTACAGGTTTTATTGTAAATATTTAAAATGCCAATTGCGGTTAATTCGGCCTCGTATATAATCATTGTAAGATCTCAATACCTTCACAATACTACATCTTCTTCGTTGTTTTTGATTGTTGTCTCAAAAATTTTCTTTTCCTCCGTATAGGAAAATACCTTTTAGTTTTTATATTCGTTAATGCATTTTTATCGTATGACGTCATTAAATAGTTGTTCCTATACGTCCTCGTTTGGACTGTTTGATCACAATCTGTTCTCTACTTAGGGTATGTTTTGTTGCCAAGGCGTTTATCTCATGTACGTATTGTTGTCATTTAATTCATCCTTCAAGAATAATTACGTGTATTTTGTTTGATGGACATTGGACAATTGTTCTTCAACTCCATCTTCACATGAACAGTATGTTACCACCATTTACACTTCCCTGGGAATGTTTTCTTGATTTAAAAAAATAATTTAATTTACATTCAACCATTTTTTGTAGTTCTTCTAATGAAAATAATACTTTTCTCTCTCTAAATACCATGTTTAAATTATTTATCGAAGAAAACGTCAGCGTGTGAACATAATTTATTCATATATATAGCTTTTCTTTTCATTGCTTGCATCTGAGAAACATTTCAGAAAGTGCGAGATCATAGTTCTGTAAAACCGGCACTCCAGTCGGTCCCCTTTGTCGACTGACCGTTCCAAAGCGATAACTGTTGGGTCTGCTCCTTTTGTTAAATGACTCATCACAGATTTGTTCTTACTTTTACATTTGGCTTTTATGTGAATACCTTAGTCCTGTGCCTTTATAAATGTTGGTATATGTTGTAATGCTCATACGACTTTGTCATATATTCTGTACTTTTTCATAGTTCACAATAATTATTGTTAATATATTTCTTGTAAACTGCATTCTTTGATCAGTTTTAACTCCCTATGTATGAGCTTACTGTTGTTTGTTTCACTTTGATGGGATGTTATATTAACACTGTTTGTCTTTGAGAAAAGAAATCGCAAAAAAAGAATAGGGCTGAAGCGCTTCACAAAGCGGCAACTGTTTTCGTTTTGCTTTAAAGGTGTAATGTCTTGTTTCAGTATCATCACCACTCTTACATTTACTGAATGCGTTCTTATCTAGTGTTAGTTCAAATATTAATATTTATATATGTCATTTGTTTGATGTCGCCCTTAAAAATATCTATTCCTACAGACCCTTGTTGAAACCTAACTTGCAGATGTAGACAAAGTTCTCTTCAACATTAATTGTGATTGTATATGTTTACTTATATTATAACACTATAATTAAACAGGTTAGACTTTTTATAACTTTCTATAGCATGCTCGTGTAATATGACGTTGTCCTATGTCTAGGGGCCAATATATTTTCTCGAAATAGAAACAGATTTATTGACGCCTCTGCCAGCGTACATGGACATGAGTTACCACATTAACCTCCCACTCCCTGTTCAATTATATAGACCCTCTTGCCAGATGCGTATATGAACAATAAATACAAATTATAGCACTATCATCTAGAGTAATGTTGAATATTATTGAAGTCTATTAAAGCATCTGGGGAAACTGTAGAACTCTTGGTCGCAATTGATTATTTTCTGATAGTAACGGCAATGTATAAATATGCGTCAAGAAGTCAGTGTAATTGCCGATGAATAAGGACTATGATACTTAAGATCTTGTTTATGAAGTAAAACTGTAAATTAAAAAAAAACACGAATCGCCAGCAATGCCATATGTTTACCTCATTTTCCAGAATAATTGATTTCCTGTAAATCTTGACTAACGCTAGAGATATCGCAAATAAAAGTGTTAAATATTTATCTTAAACAAAAATTAAAAATTTCACATCTTTTCATTTGTTATGTCAATGCAATCAGAAAACATGCATAGATTAATTATATTCATACAAGCAGTTACTTCAATAAAAAATATCCAATTTCGCTGTTCGTCAACAGCCACGACCATAGATAGTTATTCTTCTGAATACTTATCTGTAATCAAAATGTGAGGAGAATTAATGATATATTTATGTAAAAAGATTCAGAGCGTCAATTGTTGCCTTTTTCCGCTAAAAGTGCCTCATCTAATGCATCCATGCAATGCAAATATCCTGATATGTTTACCCAATTGTTAACTCTTGCAAAATAAACGAACAAATCGAGCGATCAATTAACTTACAAACATTCCCTGTTGACATTATTCTAACATCTGAAAGATGGGATAATTACATCACAAACAACAAGTTTGTCAAACTCTTGGGTCTTCAAACCAACAAAAAATGCATTGTATAATGGTCATATTTTGTAATCTAAGAAAAGGTCCTCGTTGGGTATGGATGACACAGTACATCGACGATTGTCACCGCCAGCAATTAGTATTATTACATCAACATTTGCATTAAAAATATAAACAATTAAATCAGATATCTGTGTAAAAGAGTCATATATTGGGTTTGAAAATTTAATATTAAAAGGTCATATGAATTCTGCAACCTCAATTTAATTTTTAAAAGGTGCAATATAATATGATATCCGCATGCCATTTAATTGTAAAAATAAAAATAATAATTCGAAGAATAATTGCATAAAACGGAGCAGATCTCATCATTATCGTTTAGAATTGGTTAGTTTGGCAAAATGGACGACCGCGGTGCTTTAACCGCACTTTGAAGCGGATATGAAGGGTCTCAAAGAAAAACTGCACGTCTCTCTGGCCAGGTTAAACACAAGTTCCATATCAAGCAATATACCCAAATCTCCCAGTCTATTTAAACAAATTGCAGATTATAAGTATGATATTTGAAGTCAACGTTGTTATGACCAGACTATTACACCATAGAAAACCATTCCCGATTCCCTGCATTCACCAATGACAGAACAATTTATAAACATATCTGGTTAATCCAATGTTGTAAGAGACAACAAGTTGTATACCACATGTTACGCCTGGAATTCACTGCAATTGGCAAAGTATCTGTAAAATTATTCATTCATACTTTTCTCTCCGATATGCTTTTTAATTAAAAAATAATTCATTTACAGTGAGCAGTTTTGTGTAGTTCTTCTAATAAAAGTAATAGCTCTCTCTCTCTTTAATGGCGTCACTACTTTCGTCATAATTTGTGAATAAAACGTCAGCGCTTAGACATTTTTATTCAAATAGATCGGTTTTCTTTTCATTGTTTGCATTTGAGAAACCACTCAGGAAGTGCGAGATTAGATCTCTGTAAAGCCGGTTTAAACACCCCAGTCGGCCTCTTTTGCCGACAGACCGCTCCAAGACGGTAACTATTGGGCTTGCTTTTTTTAATGACTTTACATTTGGCTTGAATGTGAATACCCTTGTCAAGTGCCTTTTCATATTGGTATATATTGCAGTATCCACAGGACTTTGTCATATATTTTTATTCATTTATAATTATTTATTAAAATAATCTTGATTTTCATAAACCATATCTTTTAAATTATACGTCTTCTTCTTTTTTAACAAAATACAAACATTCATATTTATTTTTGAAGTACATTATATTTATCAGTTTTATACATTGTTGAAACGAATTAATGTATATTTATAAGCACTTTTATCTAAAGACACATCGGCAATATTTATGATAAAATACATTGTTTTTCTCTTTTTTCCTTTATTTTTACCGCCATTACTTCGATAAGATTATCATTATCGATACATATGCTTTTTTTGGAAGTATACAATATATACATGCTCTTACATTACTGTTTTTGTTATAAATATAATTATCTTCCAGTATTATAAACAATGTTCATTTTGTCAGAATAGCATGCATTGTGCACTTTTAAGAGGTTGGCTCCAAACTTTGTTCTTTTATTTTATTTCGTTGCTGTCAAACAGACGCGGTAACTTAACATTCTTATGCGGGATATACTTCTCCACTCACACAAACTCATCAACATAAATACCAAGGCTCTTACAGGTGTAGTAGACTTAATGTGTCTGGGTCTAATTTATGTAATGAGAGCCAGAACGTGAACGAGGGCATCTATCGGCTTTCTTAAAGTTTAAAGGTGGTATCCGGCAAATGGTATTGTTACTCAAAAACCTCCCACATAATTCTGTTTATTGATGTCCAACATCTTTGTGAAAAGTGAAGCATAGTACTAAAATCGTTATTACAAATAGGTATTTCCTATCTGAGCCACGCTGTACATTTCGAGATCACATTTTTTTAAGATCACAATATAGCATTATCCGGTAATACGCGCTGATGTCGCTATCTATTTTAGCAGAAATCCCTATCGTGCTTATTTATAGATTTTGAAAGAATGAACATTTAGAGCGATTAATTACACGATCTGTACTGTCTTACAACTGAGAAAGTGTTCAAATGCGTCTTTATTTAAACTTTATTGTAATATACATTAATGTGTATACATTTTCCAAAACATGGATACGATATTGCTACTTGTATTTGATATAGGCAAACTGTCGAACACCACCTTTAATGCCATTTCACTAAAAAGGCCACTTTCCGCCACTTCTATCTCACCTTAATGTAGATCAGTGGGTAACTAAAAGTTCATCGTGTACATGCGTTCTCGTAGACAAGTTACTCATAATGGTTAAAGGATTCATTCGTTCTCTTTGAATGGTAACTTAAGAGAAAATAACATCATCATCATCATCATCATCATCATCATCATCATCATCATCATCATCATCACTATTATTATTATTATTATTATTATTATTATTATTATTATTATTATTATTATTATTATTATTATCATTATCATTATTATTATTATTATTATTATTATTAATATCATTGTTGTTGTTGTTGTTTTTTTATTATTTAAAATAAATTCCAATATTTGTAAATTCTTCATTTCCTTACATGTTCTAAAAGTTTTTTACTCGTATTCGGTGACAATTTATCGACATGATCATTTTTTTTACAAAATAACGCACTAGTGACACTGTTTGTCGGTAAAATGCAAGACAACTAAAGAAGTACCCATGCCGTATCTTACTCTATAGTCTCTGATCTATTTGGTATATAGTGTATTTTTTTAAATAAAAGTAATTATCTCCTGATTCTGTTGCCAGTGTTTTAGTTATTCAGTTCATTAATAAACACGTATGCTATTACTGGATGTTAATGCATTGACTAAGCTCTCGGTATATTTATACAAGGGGAATTTTCTTTCACTAAAAAACGATAATCGAAAGAAGAAATTCCATTTCCAGCTTGATTGATAGAATCGAACAACAGCCCATTATTTCATTGCAATTATTGTTAAAACATGCAGTGAACCAATTATCAGTGTATTGAATATTGACTGCAGAGAAATACAGTTTTTTAGCAGCAGAACACTGCAAGCTTTGATCACAAGAAGTGCTTTCCGCAGCAAGAATAAAACTCGAGCAAATGCCGTGTGCAAGAAGTCGTTTATCTAGAGAACGCAAATCAAGAATAATTACAGCAAAATTACTTACATTTTTTATTTAATTTAATTTCTATCCGTAAAGCAATCTACAGCTTTTTGAACTACTTTAAGAGTTTGGTTAATACTTTTTATTATTCACTGGACTCGGCTCACATCACTAAATTTATCACGTGAATGTTACAGTCCCAGTTGAATTATTGTAAACTTCTTGTCAAATGCGTCTTTGGACCATTAACAAAGTATATAACAATAAAACGACTATCTGGATCTTTGTCTGATATTATTTTTGCGTGATATTTCAACAATTATATATCACTTTTATTTTTTTCTGAGAAAGTGGCCAGTGTAGGTGCACGCAAATTTCCTTAAACGGGGATAAGTTACAGCTATATGGTTTTAGAAAAAGAAGTCAATGTAATTACCAATAAGCAGATTGATAATTACCAACATGAATTTAGATAGCAGTCAATGTAATAAAGACAAAATTAAAAACACTAATGAGGTCGACAGAAATGCGGTACTAAATATAAATATGATGTGCGGATCAAGTTATATACTCGATAAACTAGGTTGAATAATATAATGTATACCTTGCAATTTACTGAAACAAAGCAGAAATAAAATCGACATATGATGTATAACAACAGAATGAAACACATCGTGAGTTGTCTATTTGGCTGTCAATTACAGGGCTTACAGTCGAGTCAGACATAAATATAGAAGTTTATTTAAGAATGGACTTACAGTTTTTGAATTGTATTTTCTTATTACTAAATCTATAAGTATGACGCTTTGGTAAAATAGAATCGAATGGATAAGCTCATTTCTTTTTACAGACTGACATTCATGTAAACTATTCATTACTACTTATATTTTTGTTTTCAATAAATTGCAAGTATACATTACCTTCCATTATACCATCGACTAGAAATCGAAACATTTATTTTATAATGTGTTCACTGTTTTGTTAAATAATTGTATTTTATTTGTATTCAACTGAGAATCAATTTACGCATACTTTTGTTTACTTGAAGAACAAACATTTTAAACACACGAGATACTTCAATAATATATTACATAGAATACACAGTCCCGTGAGTAAATGTGTAAACCGACGCGTACATTGTATGCACATGCACAAATGCAAACAAAACAACACAACTTATTGACGAAACCCCTTCCAGTCTGTTGATAATGATTCAATGCGGTATAAATGCCCAACATCAGTCGGTCTCCACAGGCTCAAAGTCTGTATATTATTTAAGTAATTACATGAAGGTTTTTTCAGGTGGGAATATACATAAGTTATATTAAGGCTGTATCAGCTGTAAACGAATAAAAACGTTTCATTAACAAATGGCTATGGGTCTTTGTTCCCCATTGATGGCTTCTCTTGGCTTTATGTCTGAAAATCAGCGTTACAAGTAATAGAGAAACACACCTGTAACGTATACATTTACATATTGTGCATTAAACGGAACGTACCTTTTTAGTCCATTTTCTCAAAGTAATAATTAAGATGTCATACATAGTATACATAGTTTAAGTATTTCAGTGACAATGCAAACATGTTTGACTTAAGCAGAGCACAACGTCGATTGAATGGAATACAAAAATATAACAAGGTCTGTGATTATTACAATATATATTAGAATTTGAAAATGCATAAGACAGTAAAATGTATCCACATGCATGTCAAGTGTAAAAGTTACAAAAATATTAGTTGAGACAATGCATAAAAAAGAGCCTGCTTAGCAATTATCGCCTGTGGTAACACCAAAGGCAATAGTCTAGTACATGTTGCTTGCAATATATGTGTTTTAACATATAACTGCAACATACAAAAGTTGCCCTTGATCTGTAAATCTATAACCAAATGTTAACTGTCTAAAGGCATTGATACAGAGATCACTTGGTGACAGTTATCTTTGTATTTTTTTCTTAATCTTTGGGTCTGAACTATAATGATTAATGAAAAAACTATTCTTCTGGTCACTAGATTATATGTAAGCATTCTATCGTTCAAGGAATTGTGCAGTCTTTAGATTGGGAGAACCAAAAGCGTCCTTTTATAATTATAACTAACTTCATTAATCTAGTCCAGACGAGCTAGCGCACATGCTACATATTCTCTTTAATCAAAAACGTATAAGGCTCTAACATACACTCGAAGGCTGTTGCAGGTGAAGACAAGTTCATAGAGCAGTGTCTTATTTATGTAATGAGAGAAAGGAAGTGAATGAGGAGCTTCAAGTTGCTCCCGTAGAGTTTATACCATTTCGCTTAATATGCCATTTCCGCTCACCTTTCCATTCTGTAACTGTTTGATTTGCTCTATTTTGATTTTACAACTGACTGACATGTGCAAATCTTTGTCCAGTGCCTTTTCAGATTTTTAAAATATATGTTGCAGTACTCACAGGACTTTGTCATACGTTTTTATTGAACTTTGTAATGTGTCTCGGTGGGTAACTAAATAGGCATTGTATAATTGTCTACACATCTAATGACAGGAGGCACTTTTCAAATTTATTTTTTGTAATGCTGACATGTCAGACTTCTGCTTTTCGTCCAATTTCATCTAATGCCTAAGTTAACTTGTTAATAACATACTGCTTCAAAATGTACATTACGATTTAATGAGTCTAAAAAATCTTATTATTGAAGTCAGCTCGAGATTCTTTGTTGATGTTTGGTTTTTCAAAGTAAGCAGAAGTAAATTACAGCCAAGCTACTTTTTTTTTCTTGAAAAAAAAAACACAACTTATGGGCCTTTAAAAGTATATTGCCTGAACTAAAGTGCGTCTGCTGCTCTTCGGTTTATGAATCATATTTTAACATGTCTGGCTTTCAGATGACGTCATGTACTTCTAACATCTGGAAATGTTTGCACAGTTATGGATTCATTTAAAGCCCAAATAAACAGACACATGAAAACAACTAACAAACTAGTATTTATTTAAGAATATAGAACAGTACAACAAAAGAGTATTTGAGTTGCCATTTTGTCAGAACAAGAAGACAATTGTTGATGAATGCTGAATGAAAAGTCCAATATCGGAAATCAAATATTTTCTTTGGGCCAATTCAAGTAACATAATATCGCAATCCACAATAATCTTAAGTACATACTGTTATCTAAGAATAGAGAACTCTGTTTTATGTTGCTGATGACAAATACAGAAAAACGGTTGATTCATTTATTGGTGACGTCACTTTTGCATCATTTACAGAAAAACGGCTTGGAACCATGTAGAGAGTTGTGTCTCGTACGTTGAAGTTCGCACGTTTTATCTGTAATTGACCATATGGTCTCTGACTAATTAAATGTTAAAAGAGATATTCCGAAGATAAGTCGGTAATTAGTCTATGCAATATTTATTGTAGCTCGCGTGAATGTCCTATGCTTTTATTCCCATAATTACCACCCTGGACAATTTGGAATTTCGGGATAATAAATATGTTGAAGTATTTTCCAGTGCGTGTATCGATTATGTATTAGTTTGGATTATTTTCTTACAGCTCAATACGAAAATTGCCATGTATCAATCTGTCAAAAAATAAAGGATTCTTGTTGAAATAACCCGTAGACCGATACTAATACATCGTGTTAAATGTCAAATCGCTGTTTTACTAGACACAGTGAATTTATGGTAAACAATTATGACGTCACTTGTTTCTGGGGTTTTACGGTGTCATCGCTGATGCCATTCGGGCAAATTTCTTTTACAGTTCGTGAAGTTCTAATTTACAGAGTAACGTTTGATCTTGATATCACATCATGACAATATGTCATGTAAATAAACAGTTGGCATTTAGTTTAACTGTGTTTATTTATTTTTTTGCCAGGGCTGAATGTGGTGTTCCGGAAGTTGGCTAGCCACGCCAAGCCCAGCATGGAGCTCCAGGTAGATGACGGGAAGGTCAAGATTATCGCCAAAGCGGCATTCTTCACCCAAACCATGACCTTCCCCATCAACGAGCCCTATGACCAGGAATTCGAAGGCATCAAAATGAATGTACGTATATCAACCGATCAATTTTTGCTGCTATTTTTTCCCGTTTTGTTGTTGTTGTTGTTGTTGTTTTTGTTTGTTTGTTTTTATTTTTCGTTTGACCAACAAACCTTTAATAATTCGGAAACTTGAAATTGTCTGCCTTTGCTGTGGTAGCATAGCATTGAATATTGACATGATATAACATTACATTGATCAGGCCTAAGCAAGATGAGAAGGCTCCAGATAGGGCAGTTACCGCTGGGGACGGCGTAACTAAATGTTGAAACCAATGTGTATTTTGTGTATTTGTATATATGGCTAATTTAAATCACTGTATGTGACGTCAAACAATTAATGGAAGAAAAAAGTCAAAAGTCAAGCCTTTGGTATGATTTGTGCATGCGATCAAGAGTGTAAAAAACAACCCGGTATTTTTATTCATGGTACCGTATCGACCATATTATTAAAATGTACATTAGTACAAAATATCCTTCCTGCTGAGTTTATGCATGTGTTCTATAATTCTGTCTTACATTATCGCAAACTAAATGTGTGTTAACTTGCAAAAAAAATCATTAGAATAAATGTTGTGTTTTGATTGGTACATCTTATCCACCTTGGAACTGTTGCTTTTCAGCTGCAACCATCTTTGACAAAAACAGCTTGGATGTTTACAAACCGTAAAGCCAGTTGTGATGCAATTAATTTAGTGGCATTAATGATAACGAAAATGTTTTATACGTTTCTTGCTTTTTGCTAGAACATTAACGAGATTTTGCCACAATGTTTGCTGAGGTGGCATGTTTGTGTCTTCTCATCTTGATGCGCGGGTCTATTTGTTTTAATTCTAAACACATTATTGATGCGTACCTAACTTTTCTTGAGGCGTTCAAAAGGCAATCGGTGCAAGTATCTAAGCATGCAAGACAACCTAAAAGACAACCTAATAAATTCACATATTCAGGATTCGTATGTCTATTGGTATGTTATTTTGCATGGTAAATTTGATTTATAAAGTTATTAGTAAGTTATTGTGTGGAGTATGCATAATTTAAACTGGTTTCTATGGTTATTTACATGCTATATTTCTTAGTAATTAGCTCATGTGAGTGGAATTTTAATTATTGAGTTGTTTTTCAAGTTACCACTTGCGGGAAAAGGTGTAACCTAACAAACTCCCACACAACCTTAACTGTGCCTTCGTTATTATCGAAGTTAAATTGGCAAATTGATATTGACAATACATCGATACGACATTGAGAAGATAAAAGATAGACGTTTAGCGAAAAACCAACCCGCAAATTGAAACGTTCTAGCCACAAATCGCCTAAAGTACAACCCGAAAGATACAACAGCCTCATAACGAGAGCAAGCATAATTAATCACTTAACAGCTTAATCTAAATTACATTTCATGAACTGTTTTTCTGGACTGTATAATTTAGAACGTCGTCTACAAATCCTGACAGGTTTAACAGAATGAAGTTTTTGTCACTGGTGTTTTTATTGCAATTAAGACACTGAAATGTTTTGTTTTAAACGTGAATTCGGAAAATTTGAAGGTAATATAGGTCCCCGACTATAAAGCATACAATAGTTTGTATATTCCTGGCACATGAAAATCAATATCCACTTTCATCGCCGGAATTTCCCTCCGTGAGAAAGGATTAAGTTAGATTATCAGAAGGAAAGGATGGGATTAGTATAACGCTTAAGACGAAGAAAGCTGATCATAGACGTTCGCATGCACTAATGGGTTATTTCTAATTTCGTTTTCGGGGGGGGGGGGGAGGGGTGAAAGGGACTGTCCTGAGTTTAAACATTTGAAAATATTTTATAGTTTATTGCAAAAACTATTAGGTTATTTGTGAAGTGATACCTTTGCTCAGTTATAACCTCCAAAAACAGGTGCTTATTTTTAGTTGTGTAACTTTGATAGAATATAATATTTTATTCTGTTTTTCTGTAAAACCTTCAGGAAGTGCGATATTTAGGCGCTACTTATACCTTATTATGCTGTGTATGTTTGCCTATATTTAGTGGTAGTTTAAATTTAAATAAAGGTAGTAAGTCTCTTATGACCGGTTCTGTTTTCGGTACTTTACGTTGACCGAATACACTGTAAGAAAGGCACGGAATGTTCAATCAAACAGCTCATTATACAGTATAAAACCACAGACGTATTACGCCTGTATAACAAAAATAGCACGACATATAACAATGTTTTTGCTGCATCTCAGTCTTATAACAAATTTATAAAATTTAAAACGTTGCACATGTCTTGTTTATCTGGGATTTGATGATAAATTTAAGTAATTAAAATTATTGATTTATTCATATTTGCGAAATTCCATTATACTGTTAACAATTGGAATAAATAAATGTGTTAAATTCTGCATTTGTATGCCTGTATGGTATTCACCAGGCCTTAGGTTTTGTCTTAATTCCACAACTAGCCAGGTTTATTATAATGCTTTAAACTATTCGAGTTCTCTCTATTTATTACCAGAGTGTATTCTCTGGAAGGCATGACAATGAGTTTGATATATATTTTACATGTACTTAGTTGTAGGACTCACTATTATACAATTTCTTCATACTGGTTACACAATCATTAAGCAGTAAATGTTCTCTCAAGCAACAATTGACTGGATAAGTTGGGGTGACGATTAAATACCGTATATGTGCGTAAAAGTCAGTTTAGTGTGTAGATGAAATGAATTCACGAAAATATGAGATGAAATTGAAAAGAAGAACATTTTGCGATTTTCTAAATCTGAATTCGGATAAATATAAGTTTTATTAGCATTACACGTTATTATACTTTGCATACGTACAGGCCACTATAGTATTATTGCTATTCATGTAGGTATATGGACTCTTTCTGTGATTCAAAATGTTTTCCCTTTAAATCTAGATTAAATAAAATTACATTTCTCTTAATTAGTAAAATCAAAATCGAAGGTATGTTAATTACATGTACTGAAATAAAGGTTGTTTTAATAACACACTATGTTTTATAGCCTATAACTTGGGGTATTAACAGCATTATCTCGAACAACATGCTTTCAATTATGTGCAATCGGTTATATAATGAAGACAAAATAAATATAAAAAGTAATCGCATGTTACTTGAATTTTAGAACGATCAATATGCAATCCGTGGCATTCATGAATGTTGGCATGCGCTTTGAGACTAAACAAAATCAACCACATTAAGTTGAAAATCATTATAAGTCCTTCACTTTATGTTAACAGGATAAATAGGCAGGGGGGAACAACTGAATTTAGGATTGGGTTTTGGTACCGCCTTATCAATGTTTAGCTGTCTGTGTCCTTATGCATCATTATTCGGACAAAAAAAATTACAAAACTGAGACAAAAAGCTAGACGTAGAGGTACATTTTTCTTAATTAATTTTTAACATTTTTGTGTTTATTTCAGCTGTTTATACAATACAATATTGATACATAATTATGTTTTGTTCATGCTTTAAATGCAATTCGAGTTCTGTGTATCTGTACTGTTTCTACTATATATAAGTTCATATTGACGTTACAAATCCTGATGCTGGTTATAACTCGTTATTGGCATTGAGGCAGCAAATGTTATCTTTCAACCATGATCTCGAACAATGTGACATGAATATAGGCCACCGACTATAACGGCTATAATACATGTAACACAGTATGGCATACAAAGTTAGTTTATTCCTGTTGCATCGAAATCAATATCATCTGTGGAGTTTTCTTTCCTGGGGAAAGGATTAAGTTGGATTATCACCAACCCCGACCCCGGACAACTGGGGATTATTATAACGATTAAGGTAAAAATATGCATTAAAGGGCTGTTTTAGAATGCTTCCGAGTTAAATGTGTATTGTTTCTTGTATATTTTTCATGTTCAGTTCAGTAGGAATAATTTAAGTTATGTGTTGCTTTAAATTAAGTATGTATAATTAAGTTATAATTCCATGTGTGAGAAGAGAAATCATCGTGTACTTTAAAGAAAGGTTTACCAGTATTAGCATTTTAGAAAAGTGTTTAGGTTATAATTATGAGTGTTTCATCGTTGCATTTCAAATAATGTATAAATTGTGTGAAGAAACTGTTGTATATAAGAACAAACGTTATTGTTTAGTTTGATTATCTACTAAATATTAAGTAATACATTCAACTGAAATTTAAACGGGAAAGTCTATTGAATCTTTACATAATATGAATTATTAGCAGGCCTATTCTAATTCTGGATGTCTTCATAGCTTTAATTAATTCGTCATGCCTTAGTTTCTTCTTAATTCTACAGTTCACCAGTTATAACGCTTCTTTAATTATCCCTATTCATCAAATTGACCCCTGGAGTCCACGTGCACGGGCCAATCAATCTCGGCGTGACGACTTCCCTGAAAGTTTTTATTGTGACGAAATGCAAGTTAAATATATACAAAATTGCCATTTGCAGCAAATTGAGTATTCGTATCAAACTGTTCATAGTGGTATTGTATTACTCCATAGATTTTAAGAATTCGGAATTTAAACATCATCTTTTCTATGCAAACTTAAACAAGAAATAGAAAATCGATTGTATTACAAAAATAAGCTTTTCTTAGTAAAGAGGTAACTAAAGCCACAATTTGCCAGCGTGTGTGGAAGCGTGTGTGGAAGCGTGTGTGGAAGCGTGCAGCGTGTGTGGAAGCGTGTGTGGAAGTAATATTTTTGTCAAGTTAAGGATAGTATTGTCGATATCTTCTTCAAAAGATGGTACAAAAAGAATAACATAGGTCAGAACATTTCACTTACGATTTTACGTCTTCTCTATATGATACTCTGGAATTTTATTGGTAATAAACTTCTGGTTGGCACGAAAATTAAAAACTATGGTTGTTTCTAGTAACTTAAAATGCCTGCTCGAGGTGTCTAGATAGAATAAAAAGGCTCATATTTTATTTATAACTAAAAAAGAAAACAGTAGTCACTTACGGTTACATTTCCTTGTGTTCCCTTTTATATTGAGCGAAGAATCTCCTTAAAACTTCCGTTGACTTGATTGAATCCTCGTGCGGGCTTAAAGATAAATTTGCGTTGAAGCTGTTTTATTATGGGGTCCAAAATTACAGATTTGATGCAAACAGACAAAAAGGGGTTGTGTCACTTTCCTGAAAATATTCTGAATCCACATATATAGAATAGAATTCTGGTTTATAAGACCATTTCTGTATTGTGTAGGGACGGTTTAAAATTTATAATTCAAACCCTTTATATATTTGTTACTTTCTTGGATTTGCTTAACACTTATTTCTGTCTTTAATTATATCTCTTATAAATTTATGTTTCTTTAAGTCTTTAAAATTTCTTATATGAACCAGTTTAAATCTTTTTAGTGGGCGTAACTTATTTCCTTACATGTGTTTATATCCTTTTTGAAAGGTCAGATGAGATGAAACCCGGCACAACCTTAACAGCATTCAGTCACAATTTTCTGAATTCACAGATGTCTGAAAATTGAAAATTGAAAATCATCTTGGCTTGATTGGTACTAGATACAATTCTAGTTCTTGTCACGGCATTAAAAGGCACGCGATAGTGAATGAACATTTGCTAATTTTAGCAACGAGATACTTGGAAGGTGGCATTCAAATAATTTTCTTGTCATATCAAATAAAATTGAGAAAAAATGCAATCATTAAATCTAAAACAAATTACTAAATAATATTAATATATGAAGGAAATTGGTTCTCTACTGACTGCATATTTAGAAGGACAGACATTAAATGTTAATATCCAAATAAATTTAATATAATACATATTTCATCATTGTTTGAGATGAAGAATGTTTTGTTATATATGTATGCATATTCAGTAATCCCGTTTGCATGGCCATACATTATTATAGGGTCTGACAGCAGACTAGAAAAATCTAATAAAGAATCTTGAAGTTATCGGTTTCTCGTAATATTATAGTAATATTGCATATAAAAGATAAACATGTACTGAGGTTTATCATCGGCTGAGTACATCTACACGCTCTATCCGAAAAACTGCAGTTTTTTTTACCGGTTAACGCCCTCCGAAAAGACGTCGTCCGTGCCTGAGGAACGTCCTGATTTTCGATTTAAAAGAATTAGTCTAAAATGCCTCAAATTTTTTTTTTGATTGAATAAATTATTCACGATTACTGCAATTGACAACATCTTTTTTCATAAACTGCTTGAATTTATCCTATCACGAGTAACATAAAAACTGCATAATTATATTGATTGATTAAACTGCAGCTGTTTCAAAAGCATTTTATTGGCTTTAAGATAAAGCATTTAACATATTGGTTCTCTTAAATACGATCAGAATGAAATCACAGAAATAAAACGTACCAGAGACAAAGTTGCTGTGACAACTATGTAAATGGTGTACACGTAACTGTATAATAAAAATGGTGGAATGTTTTATATCGGTTCATTTTTGTTCCGTTCCTAAAGAAGAAGTTATATAATGAATTGCTTTGACAACTCACCAGAAATTGAAGCTATTTCTAGGCTTGGCTTAATAGTTGCAATAAATATAGCCAACTAGATTAACGACCAAAAGTAATCCCGTCCATTTATCTTAAAACTCTGTTATTGCCCTCGTAACTGCGTAGTTCTTTATGCACAGACATGATACTGCCTTGACAGGAATATATATATTTATCACATAACCTATTGCACGAGGGTGAGGTAACACTTAGACGTTATGTTTGGTAACACACTAGCTATGGTAGTGTGAAGTCATTAAGTATGTGTAGTATATATGCCATTTCCAGATCACTTTTGGTTGTTTTGTTGGACAATGTCATTTTAATTAATAGAAGACAACAACATTTCGGTCATGTTATAAGCGAATCTATTGACTTTGTATGGCTAATGGTCGAGTAAAGAGTGGAACTATTTTTGTGAGATTATCCCAAACCGAATTACACATGTCAAGACCGACTGTTCATAAAATAAAAAGATGATGCGATGTAAACAAACAAAAAGATTTAACCGATGTTTTGGTTATTGGATCAATAGAATCTTATATTCGTGTTCATTAGATACTAGTTGTCTATAATAATACGAAACTTGGTAAAGCATCGTTTCCTATCATTTCATCCAACTCGTTTAATATTTTCAGTATCTAATGAACACTCATATCAGATCCTCTATATAACTTTCAAGGGTTTTCATTTTGTATATTCACTCTTGTCGTTATTTCGTATATGGTAAAAGACAGACTACATACAACATGTTGTCATTGTTAAAGATAAAGAGTATATTGTTATTTAGGTTATACTGCTATCGAGACAAAACTAGAAGATTTGCTGTTGAGAGCTCTTAATTGCTGAAAACTTACCTCGTTAGGACCACTCCACCATTGAGTCCTCTCTGATACTGTAACTTGTTATTTAGACACCTGTGCTTTTTTTGGCCCACCGAGCTTTTTGTACAAATTTGCTTTCGTAACGTATCCCTGTTGATACAGTATCTGATTAACACTCATATCAGATCATCTCTATTTAAAGACGATGAAACTTCATTTGGTGTCTGGTCTTGAACGGAAACATGGTGTTCTTTGCATACGTCAATAGCAAAACATTTACTGATACTTTTATTCCGATTACCAATAAAAATGCTCATCGTGAATGGCAAAGTTCACATTGCCAAGGGAGCTATTTTCTGAGACCGCCTTATTATAAAAATTAAATACATGAGTTAGTATTTGAAGTGTTTAGCATGTAAATATGACAACTGGTGAAAGAACAACAGTGTATTACCTGTAGAAGAATAGTTTACGTTTTATGTAACACTGACCAACAAAGAACAACTAAAATATTCATCTGCACTCAACCCTTCTTTAAAAAAGAAGACATAACAATATGTTATGCGTATGATTGTATATGCTACCTGTATATTATTTTGTACCTATATTGTACTACAGTGTAATTTACTGCAACCCTTTGCCATATATCGAAATCCGTAAATTTCTATTTAACATGTTATTCAATAAAATAACATAGAATTTGCGTTAATGTTTTATTTGTCATGAGACCTTTATTTAGAATGATTCGATATTTTCATTTTGCTGGTATTTGTAAAATGGGTGAATTTAAATAGAATGTCATTAAACCTCATGCTAACAGATTTTAAATGAGACATTGAACAGACAAACATCGCGCGACTAGACCCATCAGTCAGTATTTTTATAGAATAAAGCGGGGAAAATGAAATCAATCACAGAGCACATTACATCTACGCCCACGTCCGTATCATAGAGTTATTCCTCGTGGTATTGCATGCACAATCGGAATTAATCCGTGGCAAACCGGTCTGATTGCGACTCGTTTGATATAATTAATTGAAGCTGCACGCAAGTAATTGGAAATGGAATGTTAAACGACGTTAAGCCCTTATTTAAATGAATGTCTCGTGAAGTAAAAGCTAAAAAAAGAAATGTTATTAAGTTGTTAGTTGATCGTTGAAATATAATTTTGTCATTTTTTCCGATGATTACGCAACTGAACGTGAAATTATTGTTTATGACATGCATTTCTAAAGCGAATGTTTTATTCGTTGACCCTGAGGTGCTTACCTCTTGATAATGTACAGCATAAACAATCCTATTAAACTAGTGTTATGCCAAGAAAACGTGTTACATGTATACTGAAGAAGCAACCATTGTGACAGTGATGTATATTACAGAATCGTGCTTTGGTCAGTAAAGCGTGTATGTTATAGACCAAAAGGTCACGACAACGATCAATCCGCTATCATGAAAGAAGTTCCATTAACTAATGAAGATGGCCTTTAACTTGGCCTATCAAAAGAACGTTTTATTGCATGCAATAAAACCGACTTTGCTTGTTTTGTTCCGTAGATTTATTGTAGAATTGACCTTGACCTTTTCATGTTCATCTACTTTATTAACAATTATTTTTTGTCATTCGTATCTACACGGCGGTACCCGGATAAGTAAACACAGTTCTGATCGTGATTTAATGTGCTGGTTAATAAAATCTTTGATATTATTGGGATATTTTGAGAAAATAGCGAAATAGCGGAATGTTTGCAGTATCAGTAAAAAGAATATACACAACTGATACCATGAATGAGGATATATGCCTAATGGGGTCAATTAAATATCTACAAAATCTGTATTCTATAACGTCTGTTGTTTGTTTTATTTGTTTCAGTTGCCAACTGCCACAATGGCATTACCGAAATATTTTTAGTAAAAGTGTAGTTATTGTCACTTACAGGATGGAGTCACTTACCTGTGTTTTATAAATTCTTCCTTAGTACACAGTGGTATATAATATCCCCGAACACATTAAAACGTTCACTTCAATATAATTTATCCAATTTCTAACCTCATGAAATAAAAACAGTAAGATGATGGATTTGATAACGTAAAATACCTAGTAGCTAGTAGAATAATTGTATAATGTTGTCACTAACAACCATTCAGTCGTATTTACATGACTTTATTATGCACCAACATTTACCTGGTCTGGTTTTATGCAGAAATACATTACCTGTGCTGTGTATTAAATAGGAAACCAAACTTGCACTTTCAGTAATGTTCGCAGAGCATATTCTTTCCAGAAGTAAATTCGACGAACGAATCTATTATCATTTGCGTATGTGACGGATGATAGGTCATAATCAGGTTAATGTTTGGTTACTATGCGATTGCCTTTTGTTTTAACTCCCCTGAGCACAGCGTGCTGAAGGTGGGCTTTTTTGATGCCCATTCGTCCGTCGACGGTCGTAGTCCGTCGTCCGTCCTTTGGCGTCAAGAGTTTGCTTGTGAACACTTTAGAGACTATGATTTTAATCCAGTCTTCACCATACTTGGACAGAATGATTGTCGGCATAAAAGTATGTGCTCGTTGATATGTCAAATGTTAGAAAAGAATTGTGAACGCACTAGAGGTCATAGTCATGGACCAATCCTAACTTAACTTTTTCAGATTGTCTGTCTGCATGAAATGTTAGATAGATGCATGACAGGGCCACGTTGGGTCAAAACATAGGTCCCTAGGAAAACCTTGTTAACCATTTAGAGACCACGTTTAAGACAAGATTTTCACAAAATGTGGAAAGCATATTTATCTGCATGAAATTATGCATGAGTTCAAAACTAGGTCATATCGCGTGAATAAAGTAAATCACCAGTTCAAAAAAATGAAACTCCTTTGTGCACAACCAAGATGTCACATGTACGGTCCATTTATCACCAAGCTTGGTCAGAAAGATTTTGGCTGCATGAAATCTTAAAGAAGTCCGTTACTTCTACATTGGATCATTTCCGCAATTAACATCTTGATGTGTTAATTTGTGCATGTATTTTCTAAACATATCGTAGTCCTCTTATTCTATTATATACAACACTAACACATTACCAGTCTTTGATTGTTCACATATTTCTCCGATTTTGTAATAGGTTGTGTGTTTTTATTGTTTCTGGTCAGTGTATGACTCGATGGGAGGACCACAAACTGATTACGGAGGCCACGCCGGTAGAACCAGAGAAACACAAGGCACAGAAATTCCATCGAGAGAGGGTCAATGATGAGCTAGTCCAGGTGAATCAATGTTTACGTGTGTAATGGTCCGTTTGTATAAATGGCTCGCTGTTGGACTGTTTGTAGCTTTGTGTGTCATTTCATTTCCCTTTCTCCCTACCCTATCCCTCCATTGTATCTGTTGCCTCTATTGTGTCGTGTTCTCGCCCTCTCTTCTCGATCTCTCTCCTCTTGTTTCTCTTTCTCTCGCACTCCTCTATCCCCCAGTCTCTCTTATCTTGCTTCCTCTATTTTTTCATCTCCACCCTTTCTTAAACTATTTAATATGTCTGTCATTTTGTTTGTCTGTCCCTTCATCTTTCTTTCTTTTATTCTTTATCTGTTTCTCTGCATCTCACTCTTTCTATCTTTCTTTGTCTCCCTTTGTCTTTCAGTCTCTCTCCTATTCTATATGTCTCTCTGTTTAATTCTTCCTCTCTCGCTCTCTTTCTCTACCTTTCTCCGTCTCTAATTATAAATGTGTCTGTCTGTCCCTCTTCCTGTCTCTATTTTATTCTCTCTTCTTTCTCCCTATGGCCCGCTCCCTCTCGTTCTGATCCCACCCTCTCTCTCTCTCTCTCTCTCTCTCTCTCTCTCTCTGGGATTCTCGTTGTCTCTCTTTTCCTTCTCCATTTTCTCTTCTCGTGCTATCTCGTTCTCTCCCATGTCTGTCTGTCTGTCTGTATGTCTGTCTGTCTGTCTGTCGGTCTGTCTGTCTCTCTGTTTCTCTGTCTGTCTGGCAGAGCCTCGTTTCGTATCGTTTCATCCAACATCGTTCATCAATGACCATTTGGAAGATTTTATTAACATGCGTATGTAATGTTTTATTTGTTTCAGACAATGTGGATAGGCGATGTAAAATGTACCAGAGTTTTCAAGAAGGACTCCTGATCACCGTGAACTATAGTTGCTACGTGTATATTAATTGGATTCTAATCGTTAACTCTTAGCATGCTGAAAGCGAATATCTAGCAAACAAAGTATATGGGACCCATATTGGTCCCATGTGGATGCCGTATAAGTCCTATATGGTCATCATCTGTGGGACCTTTATGTGCTTTCTGTAAGGGGAGTTTGGACCTTCTATAAGTCCTGTGTTTTTCATATATAGGATGCATATTGGTCTGTATAGGTAACATATTTCAGATAAAGGCTGTATGTTGGTCTCTTTTTAGGCACAGTATACATATATAGATCTCTATAGGTCGTATATTTTAAAGCTTGCATATAGGTCCTGTATGGGTCCCATTTTTCATATATAGGCCGTAAATATATCTCAACTTGGTGTAAATTGAGACCAGCAAGGCTACCTTGTGAGTTTGCGACCAGGATCTTAAGTAATTTGCAATGTTACTAGCTATGTGTACATTCTTTTTTAACAAATGCATTGCAAATAATTGTGAACGAATAAAGCATGCTCAGAGTTAACGCAACAACAACAAGTCAAATATCAAAGACCTTTATACACAAGTATAGGTATTTGACAAATATGTTTTAAAAAGCTTGCTTCAATGTAACTACCATCTAGATATAGCATATGTGATGCTTTTATATATTGTTTGTTTTCATCGTTACATTAAAAAGATGTAAAGTACTAGTTTTAATCAACACATATTGATTGTAGGGTTCAAGCATTTACCTTAATAATCATATTATCTGATATTAATGACGGTGTCATCTTAAAACGAGGTATGGTCTTCAACTGTTGCTTTAATATAATATGATCACACTCCTGGTGACGTCACATCAGCTTGAAACGGGTGATATTGCTTTTGGTTCTACTTACGGGGAAAAAACAACAAAGCTAACTCATTTTGAGAAAAACATGTTATTTTAAGAAATGATAAAGTTTGGCAACTTTAACAATGTTTGCATTTTTAGCAAATTTTTAAACATGCACTATGCCCAAGCTGTTTTAGACCATATTTTATAAAATATATACATGAACTTTATAATCTATTGTAAAAAGAGCTAAAAATGATTATTGTTGTTTGCATATTAATTACACAAAAATGTTTGTAACATTTTGACATTTTTGTGGGATACTGATTGTTATTTAAGACAGAAGGTTTGTGAATATTGTTGTTTTACAACTCCTTTGTGTGGGTTATACTTGTTGAGCTTGGCTGAAAGAGGTGGTTGTTCTGCCTTTATGGATGTAACCAAATGATCGGCTATTGATTGTGTAAAAGTTGCTATGTAAGATCCCTCTCCTGTATCCTAAAGTATCCAAGCTACCGTCATGTTGTCTGTTGTGGTCAAAAGCTTTTCATCTTCGTCATCATTATTATCATAATCATCATGCAACATCGTCGTCGTCATCACCATCATCATTAGCATCATCATCATTAAAATGCTGTATTCCTACTAATCTGCTACAGAAGTTTTCATAAAGTATCATTTACTGTGCAATATACTATTTGATGTTTTAATGTTGTAAGTCTCTATTGACATTTTAATATATAACTTTAATTATCAAAGAGTCAACATGGCACTCGTTAAGATTGGACTTCAGAGAATGCGGACTACGCTGGGTTAGTGTGTTATCAGATGTGTGCAGAGTATGCGGACTACGCTGGGTTAGTATGTTATCAGATGTGTGCAGAGTATGCGGACTACGCTGGGTTAGTATGTTATCATTTGTGGGCAGAGTATGCGGGCTACGCTGGGTTAGTATGTTATCAGATGTGTGCAGAGTATGCGGACTACGCTGGGTTAGTGTGTTATCATTTGTGTGCAGAGTATGCGGACTAGGCTGGGTTAGTATGTTATCAGTTGTGTGCAGAGTATGCGGACTACGCTGGGTTAGTATGTTATCAGTTGTGTGCAGAGTATGCGGACTACGCTGGGTTAGTATGTTATCAGATGTGTGCAGAGTATGCGGACTACGCTGGGTTAGTGTGTTATCATTTGTGTGCAGAGTATGCGGACTAGGCTGGGTTAGTATGTTATCAGTTGTGTGCAGAGTATGCGGACTACGCTGGGTTAGTATGTTATCAGTTGTGTGCAGAGTATGCGGACTACGCTGGGTTAGTGTGTTATCATTTGTGTGCAGAGTATGCGGACTAGGCTGGGTTAGTATGTTATCAGTTGTGTGCAAAGTATGCGGACTAGGCTGGGTTAGTATGTTATCAGTTGTGTGCAGAGTATGCGGACTACGCTGGGTTAGTATGTTATCAGTTGTGTGCTGTCTTCGTTTTGCTAGCACGCAATGACTGCCAGACAGCAACGTTGGCCTGATACGGGGACAAGTCACGAAACTAATTGTATAAAAAAATGCGTAAGCAATGGAGATATAGACATTTGAGCATTTCAGCAAAAAATGTTAATAACTTAGAAGACTTAAAATAATATTGCTTGAAAATGTTTAAATTATAAAATGATGGTACAACCTTTTGTCCATAGTAATGGTTTCACTTTTTATCAGAATTCAAGGGAGCTCACTCTAGCCATCATTTATCAGTTACACGTTATCTCCCATGCTGTGTATTAATGTTTCTGTGTTATAATATCCATTAATTGTTGTAAATTATTGGTAATAAATATAAGTGTCTAGTATACTCGTCTTTGACTATTTTATGTCCGAATCCTATGAAGTATAACTTCCAATGTTTGATTCATACATACTGTGTAGGCATTTACCTAACAAAGGAAATTACTTAGTTTCTTTAATATTCAATAACCAGCACTGATGAAATCCTCGAAGTGATTTTTGACACAACATTAGCCAGTCGAAAACTTTTTTTAAACCAATTTTTTTACGGTCACTTCTATAGAACATCAGGAACCTACACCAAATTTGAAGTCAGTCCATTTATTAGTTTTCCACTTTTATTTTCTAACAAAAAAAAAAGGCAAATCAAGGTAGACAACCTAAAATTATAATACGTGTATTCATGGTTCTGGAGCTCTGTACCTCGATACATCAATATCTAAAACAAATAACACAAATATCAATAAAATGCTCAGGACAAAACTCGGACAATGAGACAGTTGGCAAAGGTTGTCTTTAGCAATGGCGTGATTCCCCAATGACTGGGGGAAGACCTACATCTTGAGCTTCTACAAAGGCAAAGGTGAAGGCTTGACCACGGCAACTGCCATAGCCTCAAACTCAAAGACCAAGTCAAGAAACTACTAGAGCGTGTGTTAGACTCATCCATTCATAAAATGGTTGTCATCAGCACAATGCATTTTGGTTTTGTGCCTGGCAGAGGTACCACTGATGTCATCTTTATCTTGCGCCAGCTGCATGAAAAGATTATTGTAAACAAGCACGGTATTTTGCCTTGGTAGACCTGGAGAAGGCCTTTGACAGAGTGCCTAGGAAAGTCCTTTGATGGACCCTGAGAAAACTAAGAGATGAGTGGGCAGTGCGTGTAATCCAGGGCTATATAAGAACATTAAGCAATTGGAATTCCTCAGCCATTTTATTAAACAACTTCTGATTTATTTAGAACGAAAAATGGCAATGATGTGATTGGCTGAGTGAAAAAGAAATATGCGTGGCCTGGATATTCACTTCAAAAAATAATATCTTCACCGGTTCATTGCAATGATTAACAGCTATAACTACCATAGTGAATTTGATCACAGTATTTTGATGCAATGTGACAACTACCAAGAGAAAAAAACGATGTAGGAAGACAAAAATGTTTCTAGTTCTTTTATTTTTTATATTCTCAGTCTAAAATAGTACCAAATTAAAATGAAATGATTACTTTCAATAAACATATTAAATTGTTTTCTTTGGTGAATTTTCTTTTTAACTTTATACATTTAATAAACTTTATTTGATTTGTTTAACATCTAACAATAAACATCATAATAGAGATGTTGAGCTATAATTGGTTAAAAAAGAAACCAGAAAACATTGTCTGGGTAAATTAACCAATACACAGCAGGTAATCTGCAAGATACCACACATTTATTTTTTTCTAATTAGAGACAGTTGTAGAAATCTGCTTTGAATCATGCAATTAAATTTTAATATGATTTTTTTTAAACTTCAGAAAAGTAAGAAATACTTTTACTAATTACATCTTTATCTACAAGGAAATTGCACATCCCACAAACAAAGAGACAAAAATACATGTGTAAGGTCCTGTCCAAGAGTATGCCTTTACATTTTGTTTTGTTAATAATATTCACAAAATGTAAACTTTAATACTAGCAAAACAATTATGATTACAGCAAGTCGAAGGGACAGCACTGAAATTGTCACCACAAAGATTCAAACAAACAACTTAATGACCCAAAGTCATACATGACTGTCAGACATGACCTCAACATTTGATCACAGCAAATAATCCTCAATAGAAACACATATCAAGAAAGAGAAATAAATATCACTTGATTAAGTTGCATTTTAAATTTTTAAGTTTTTATATGAAATATTTACAATAAATATTCAGCAGCTTAATATTCCTGAAAAAAAAATGTATCAAAATTACTTATAAGAAACAATATTAAATTCCGCAGATCCAATAATTACGAAAGACAACTCTTACAAGTTTTTACGAACGGTTCTCAACTCCTTACTTCCCTTACTTAGAAAAATAATATCGTAAATTGTTATTTAATATGCCAATACAAAATACAAAGATATTGCTTACGTGCCTTAGATCCAATAATTATGGCAAATAAATCTTACAGGATTTACAGTACTGCTCTTTATCAGTTTCTAATAAGTTTAAGTTCTGTTTTAAATCGGTTATAAAGTACTCATTACCTCCCTTTCTTCGTAAAACAGTAGTAAACTGTAACTCTATGTACACATTATTTACAATAAAAAAGAGAATGAAATGACAGGTGAAACTAGGTGAATATCACAGCTACAGATACCAACAATAGAAATGTACATAACAGAACGATATGTGAATATTAACAAACAGGTTGTGATTCTTTGACTACCAAATCAGAGCAACATAAAGCATCTTCACTATCATCAGCCTTGTAGAACAAACTACATACACTTTATAAACACTTGTCTTGGCACAATGTTTCTTGTTTCTCTTTTATTCAAACCACTTTATACAGGCTTTCCCAAGTTTTTTGAATTCAGCCTTTTTTGTTAAAAAGTAAAGAAATGAGAATTTACAATGACAAAGTTGATATTAAAAAAAGCTCATTTTAAGAACAGAAAGGTGGACACAGATCAAAATTAGTAGACATTATTTAAAGTCAGATCTTTTGGGGTAATTTGGTAAGATCACAACCAATCAAATTGTTTAATAAATGATAACTTATCATCGAATCATGGATAATGTTTGAAGCCAAATAATTTTATTGGTTTAGAAAACAGCTAATAAAATAGCTTTATTATAAGTAGGAGTCTTTATTCATTAATTGTGTATGGTTTTGGATGCTAAAGCCCCATGGTGTTGTAATTAATGGATTTACTCTTAACCTTCCAAGGACAGGCAGATCAGATTTAGCCAGTGTAGATCCAGATCAGCCAGCTCCTGTTGGAAACCATATAACAAGGCTATGCAGTCTTTGCTGCTGAGTCTCTAGCAATAGGATTTGCATACCTGTATGTAGTTATAAAAAGTATCATGATTTTTTACAAATGCAGCATGCCATGACATAAAACTGCTTTTCAAATCAAAACAACACAAATTAATTTCAGCATAAAGAATTCAACAATGGGCAAAAGGAAATTAATTGAACACAATTTGACAACAAAATATTTTACATAAGCACATAAAAGTCAGCACTTGGTCTAAGTTAGTGTGCTAAGAAACATAAACAACCCTTAAAAATAAATCTGTTATTTGGTATTGTATACATAATGTTGACTTGTGTACGATACATTTTAAATAAATTAAAAGTTTAATGCTGGAATGTTTCTAACTATTTAACAGATACATGTTTAGCATATACAAGAACAGAAGCATGAATTAAGTATAATATAACTATTATATTATATAAACTATGATGTTAAGAACAGTTAAGTTTGGACAAAATGGACTGTTAGTGTAAGTTTTTACTTGTTTGGTTTAAACAGACCTTAAAAATATCCAAATTTCAGAAGTCAGAAATTGTGAGTTTTTTCTTAAGCTAAAAATTATGTTCACATATGTAAATCATGTCTTTTTTTTCAATGTTTAAGTTTCCAACAGAGTATTTTATGAGAAGTACTGTGTATTCATAATTTTTAATAACTTATTTCTACATTACTTATTACTCTGATTCAGAATATGTTAAATTAACCTGACTGAATGAGTTCACACAGTGCATTGTAAGTCTGTAAAATGCATAACACTATAGCAGTTTCTTAGTTGCTTAAAATACATAACAAATAAAACACATCAACAGGAAACATAGGAACGAAAGAGAACAAGAACTTCAACATAATAAAAAAACACACACATATATATGTATATACATGTTATACAAGCCCTGCAGATAATTCACATTAGATACATGTTGATTTAGTAGGCAGATCTGTTGAATAGAAAATGTGTTTAAGTTCATTCCATCTCACTATACAAATGTACCACTTTCTGAACCCTGTTAACTAGAATTGTTAATATGTCACAACAACTGCAACAGTACAGCTCACATGCATTCACATGACAACCATAGTCAGAGATTTTATTTTGAAAACTACCCAATAGCAATGAGTGATATTGGTGAGTGGTTTTCCCTTTTTACTCTCTATATGCAAGAAATTCCTTTCACTTGGATTCCTCACTTTATATGCTTGAACTCTTTGGAATCTGAATGATTATTATTTGGCTTCCATCGTAATATACTCAATATACAATATACAATTGAAAACATGGGTGTCCATTTTCTGGTTTATATAACCTCTTACAGTCATGGACATGGACCACAAGGTGTACATTACTTTGGACATATAATTGTCAGGTGATGTGTATGAAAACTGGTAAAAAAATGTTCATTATGCAAGGCATTTTCAAGTGTGTTTTTTTAAGAAAGGCACAAATTAGCACCTTACAAGTGTACTTCCACACTGAAACACTTATTATCACACATTTCTACAAATGTACATGTACACATTTTTTTAAAATATCATACTTTCTGCACATGTATCATAAATATATCACAAATCACAATTTTACACGTATCTCTCCTTGGCAAGGGTTGAAGCTATAATTTTATCCTTCAGCATCAACGGCATGCCTCCAAATACCTGCTCCTGAATATACCGAACTGAATATTTGTCAGAAAAATGCACTAGCAGAATGTTCTGTATGTCTCGAAATTTGTCTGCATTGTCATATAATTCAGAGAGGTGTATATGACCATACTTCCGTGCTTGTTCAATGCAGTCTTTTAAAGGTTTTGCCAGGTTGATGTATGTTGCCTCAACAATGAGTAGTTTGACCTTGAAAAGGTCAGAGGGTGGAGGAAACACTTCGTCAGTGAAGACCTGGAACGTAGTGTCACCTGTCAAGGGGAAGAAAAATAATAATCATGTATCAGTATACAGTAAGTAAACAAATAAACAAAAATATGTTCAATGAAAAAGCAAAGGTCTTTTTTAAAAAATCATAATATTACTAAATCTTTTCAGTCAACATCAATTCAATCCATAAGTGTTTCCTATTGTTTGCCCATTTAAGCTAAGAAAATTATATGCAATTATTATAAGTTGGAACTTAATTTACCAGGGACAATGAGGACTTTGATTTCAAGTTCATAGTCACTTTAACAAGCGTTTAGTTAATAATATAAAAAACGAAAAACACTTACCTGTGTATGCAATTTCTGGAGTAATCTCTATATCATGCACATTAACACCACTGTGGATTTTTTCACTGATCTCTCTAGGAGACAATCCAAGAAATTCATCCTTAAGGTGTTTTCTTGCCTTATATATGATGTATCCTTGGCTTGTCACACGATGAACAGTAGGGAATGGCACCGCAAAGTAACCTCGATCAAGCTAAAATTAACATTTTGAGAAAACTAGATAATCTTCAAAAACCCTTAAATTTCTTGGGTCACTGTTTATTCATCATATGATTTAAGTTAAAATGGAAGAAAATGTGTTAAAATGTTCCTAAGAGATTTTAACAATCAAGCTGATATGAAGGTAAGACGTAAGGATAAAATTAATGCTCAGTGATTGAGTGAATGTTAAATAAGATTCCAAACATTTATAATTTACTATTACTACATTTCTTTAAATATTAAAAGATAGAGTCGCACTTCCTTTCGACAATTATAAAATCCTACCTTTTTATTTAGTAACACAGAAAGCAAAATATGGTGTATCACAGAAACCAAACAAACAATATTAAAAAAAACTGACTGATAAATTTCAAGGTTAACATTTAAGCCCTTATATGCGACTTCTTCGACAAAAATAAAGTCTTCTTGTACATAGAATTATAAATCAAAATATGATCTACATATCACAGTTTATTAAAATAAAATCCATGTTTTAAAAAAGATCAGATGAAATTCAAATAACTTATAAAACCTTGAAACCATACATCATATACAGAGCTGCAGTTCCACAAATTATGACTAGAACTCACTTGTATTTTGTCTCCTGGGTTACATCCCCTGATGTCAGGTGCCTCCAGAGCCTGGTTCCCACCATTCATGGCAGCAAACTGTGATGTTACAGTCTTCAAGGGCTCAACCAACATCTCTGGGACATGATAGGTGGCACTTTTTGCACCATTCTGTTCTCTCTTCTTGATATGTTGAGGCACAGCAGATATATGGTCCATATGGCCATGGCTGAAGAATATTAATACACAAGGTATTTATGATTTTAATAATCATTTTTGACACCAACTTATGAGACAAGTTCTATATATTGTATGTTCTACATCTTTCTTTTTATGAATGTTAAAAGGACACATGCTCAAAAAACCTTTGTGCATAGTAGGTAAACTGTTCATGGCATACTTTACACTTGCAGCAATATGATAAACCTGTTAATGTAAACAAAACATGACCAACAGCTTAGGCCATCCACCACAATTATTATGAGACTTACAATTATTGTGTATGTGTATTCGCACCAACACAATTATGGTGTTGTCGAACTAATTATTGGTGGAGGAAGATCCCAGACTTTAGTCTGGGTAGATCCACTGTTGCACAACAGGTTAGCTGGAAAACCTCCCCACACTAGTGATAGGGGTGGTAGAAGTGGTGGTATTATAACTAGTAGTAGGTGCAGTAGTAGTGGTAGCAGTAGTAGTAGTAGTAGTACAATCCTTGTTCATATGACAAGCAGAAGGTTAAGGATCAGAACCAAGACCAGAAAACGTGATCTCTACCTCCCTGTGCTGGTTACATAACATGTACCACATTTCACAGGATGCTGAATGTCTATGTGCTCTAAATGGTAGTGTTAATGTATATAAAGTGTTTTATTTTATGTGCATTTTAAGTTCACATTTACAAATTTAGTTTAAACAGACTTGACATACTATGCTAATTGATTTTAGCTGTGTAACTCTTTCATGTTTAACATCCTATAATGAAAATAAATGTTACTTTTTCCATTAAGGCAATCTAATATAAACAAGTCTTTTTTGTAGATCCCCCAAAATAGTGTATATTGTAATGCAGATATTTTATGGAAAAACAACTCAGTTTAAAATTATTTATTTAACTACAGAAACTGTTTGAAAGATTTCCAAACTCAGAGTTGTTTACACAAAAATCCAATGTCATTAGTTAAGGTTATTCTTCAAACTTTATAAAAAAAAACTATAAAAAAAAACACAAATTGCAATAACATTAAAATCACGAAGGGTGCTCATGGGTTTATATGTGCCTGTAGTTTGCTGAGCATTTGTCCTGTTCCCCTATATTTCATGAAAAGGTTATGCATTGTTACTAAATTAGACATTAGATTATATATATAGAGCTTCAAGGTTAAGCCAATACAGGGGCAGATTTAGCTCCAACTCATGTGGTGTGGGGCAAATGATGTACCTACAAGACTCTAACCACTCTGGTCAAAAGGCCTCCTTCCTGGACCATAAATATATATATATATATATATATATATATATATATATATATATATATATATATATATATATATATATATATATATATATATATATATATATAATGGAGTAGACCAAAATAATAAAAAAAGACAAAATATCATATGTCTGATATAATCTTGTATAAAAATAAATATAAGGGCTTGAAAGAAAAAGAAAAATGTAACTTATTTCTTTTAACATATGCCTTATGCAAGTTCTTGAAATCTAACATTTGAAACAAAAATATTCACCCACCACACACCCCTAAAGTAAAATTATAGATCTGCCCCTGGCATTAATCACACTTGTTTCACTACAGGTATGAGTGCTTAAAGGTTCAGAATCATGAGGTACTGGCAGCAAGGTAACTTATCTATTACTTCTAAAAAAGTGTGTGTGTGTGTGGGGGGGGGGGGTCTTGTGAAAATGCCAGACAAAGATAGTTAATGTATGTCAACAAACGAAGCATGATCCAGCACTGAAGCATGATCCTAGCACGTGTGAAACTCCACACAGACTGTCTGATTGGTAAGTCATGGCCAAAAAATCCGTAGTGAGAAGTTCATAGAGTAAAATCTATTTTTAGATTATCACTCAACTATCATGCGTTCAACAAAAGGTCATTGTGTACATTGAGTTATTTCCCTTTGAATATAATTGGCACGTGGTCTAGTAACCTACATTCACAGTACATACAATGAGCATGATCATGGTTCAGAATGAAACTGGATAAAGAATGAAATTGGATAAAGAATTCAAAATGAATTAATTGATTAAAAATGATTTGAATATAATGCTTTGTGCTATGAAATTCACACGTATTAAAATGATATTTCAAAATCAAGAAAAATATTAGACAATAAACATAATATTTTACATTTATATAAAAACTGTATTACGCAAAAATGAACTTGTAGCAATTATTTACAAGTTTGTGAATAAATGTCAACTGTGTCTGACAACTTGAAAATGACAATTGTTTAACTTACTATCTAAGAACAAATGATCAATATCAACCAATGTAATTTTACTTTTATAAATAATTATTGAAAGTAAAGTCCCTCTAAAGTTTATTTATTGCCATCAAAAGTTTTTACAATATTATTTTATAAGTTTATTTACTATCTATTTATTTAAGTGTTAAAAGGCATCTAACAATTTACAAACCTTATCAAGATGTTGCTACAGCTCACACTCTCCCTGGAAGCATAGCCCATGTCGAAACAGCACGAAAATCCATCTTTTCCCTTGACAACAATTGAAGACTCGACGCCAGACAAAGCCCAGGAAAACACACTAAAGTCCCCTATCCTAAGGAACATATTTTCCTTTTTTGAAGTTTTATTCATAGTTTCTTCTGGCGGCTCAAAAAAGGGTGGTGTGTCATCGTGATCATCATCTTCAATTTCAACTGGCCGAATGTTAAATTGTGACATACTTTCACGTATACCTCGCGAAAACCGTAACTTGTGCACAACCAACTGTGCGAGTCGAAAATTCTGAAGAAAAGACATTGGTACCGATACTTTCGATCATATTATTATTGATCAAACTTAACAACCGTCGTACTCACTGTGTATCATTACAAATCTGACAGCTGACGGCAAAGGGAGGTAACCGTACCGTAAATACCAGCTTAGACTGATTTACAGCTGCTTGGTGACGTAACGGCAAACACAAATTCTCTATTTGAGAACCAGACCACTACTCATACAAAATGGCCACCGACAACAACAAAAGTGCGAAAAAAGACGAAGAGAAGCAAATTGTAGTCGCTAAAAATGCGGCAGAGCTTCAGAAGATTCGACTGGAGAAATTAATGAAGAATCCAGTAAGAAATGTCATTGTTGTTGCTTAAAAACTATTTTGAGTCACCTTAATTGCCTGATTTTAACAAAAAAAATCACACTCATGATTTTACAACTCCAATTTATAAATTTTATAGATTAACACTTAAATTTCATATAAGTATGAGACATTACTTATAAAACAGGATATATGCTGAGTTAAATTTATAATCATCCCCAAAAAAAAGAAGTTCATCTCGATTACAATTAGGGTAACATAGCAGTAAATAAGTAGCAGTTCTTTAATAAAAATCAACAAGTTGAAAATGTTATTTAATTGTCAAAAGTTTGTAATTAAGAACAAAAACATAAATGAAAAGCTCTTCAGTAGAAAATTCCTACTGTTCAGGACAGTGAACAAGGCTTTTTTTCGGCCGATTTTATAGCCGATATTCGGTCATGTTCCCAATACTTTTTTCCCAACCAGAGAAGAAAAATTCCCAATTGAAAAAAAAAAAAATCCGACGAAAAATAACGCAATCCGCGGTAGGTACGATTGTTTTAAGTACGAACATTGAAATAATTCATTAGGAAACGTTCCTTTTTATTCGTTGAATCGTTAAAAGATTTCTGTTTCCGAAATTCCCAATTTCTGGCAAAACGACACGAAAATTCGCAATTCCAGGGGTATGGGTCATTTTCCCAAAATGGTGAAAAAAAGCCTTGGTGAAAACAATAAAATGTGCTGCTCTCCTTAGGACCCTGACATTAGTGTGACTTTGCAGATGCAGCCTAAGTTGACATGAATAACCCCCATTCGGGACCATCTGCATTCCAGACCATCATTTCTGACCATGCTATAATCATCCCAGACCACTTTTGTCGTCATACTGGACCATATAATTATACCAGTATATTCATTCTGAACCATATTTATTTTATTAATGAAATATGTATCGTGAACATAGGAAAGAAGTATAGATAGATCTAAAATTTAACAAGTATATTACCTTGGTTGCTGCAAAACCCTCGTTTAACTTTTTTTTTTGGCATAAAAAATCGTGTCCATAAATCAAATAACACCTCAATATGCAAAATAAACACAGGCATGTTGGCTGAAATATATGTTCATTCTTACATCATCTAGACTTCTTTCCTAAATTCTGATTATTATTTCATAAATCAAATATGGTCCGGAATGATTATTATATTGTCCGGTATGATGATAAAAGTGGTCCGGGATGATTATAACATGGTCTGAAATGATGGTCCGGAATGCAGATGGTCCGAAATGAGGATACACCCTTGACACCACGGGAAAACCAGTCTGAAAGAGGTTAAGTAAAAAAGGTCAATAGTGTTTACATTATTTGAGCGATAGTCTGTACTAACAACCTTTGCGAAAATTACCGCGAGATTAGTAATGCCTTGAGAATAGTGATGGTGAATATACATGTACAAAAGAACGCCCCGAACAAAGAAATAATGATAATTAACATTAATAGACAGAAGTCATTAAAAAAATCCTGACAGTGTCACCAGAGAATTTTTACCTGACCCAGACTCACAATCTAGTATTAAGATTTTAACAATTCAGTATTAAGAATTTAATAGATCTAAATATCTTGAAGTCAGCTGGTTTTGTGGTGATGTTGCTTACAGAGTTGTGAGAAGGTTGCATTAATAAGGCACGTAGGATTAACCCTGCATGACCTTAATTCAGACACTTGATCTTTCCCAATATCTGAGGGAGGCTACTGATTTGAAGGGCCCATCTTGTGTCTCAAACTGAGCCCATGTCATCTACCACTTTGATATCTCAAAAGACAGAATGTCCATCTTTAACACTAGTCAATTTGACCTGGACAATCCTAATAACATAAGGAAGTGATTATTCACGTTGTAAAAGCTGATTGGTTTGTTCGCGAGTTTTTTTTTTAGTAGTCAATAGGCCTTTAGATTTCCAAAGTTTAAACTTATCTGTAAAATATACCAATCATACTGATTCTGCTAAACAGACTTTCCGAAAAGCGTTGGATTGTCAGACATGTTTGATAAATTTGGTCTCAGTCTTGCCAAAAAAATGCCAACTTCCGAGTCCTACTGGCTACACTAAATATAAGGGGAAAATATTAGCAGATTCATATTGCGGTCAGCAGATTTCAATAGGTAATAGTCATTTGGTAAAAATCAAACTTTCAACTTCAGTCTGACGGAAACACCAGTTGTAATTTACTTGTTTGTGTGCAGATTCCTCTCATTTACAGGTCAAGTTTACCTGATCTTCAAATTTCAGATACAATGTGTTGTATTGCTAATATTGATTGAAGTTTACATAGTGTTTAATTAGCAGTTGCCAATGACATTTCTTCCTGAAATTATGATTAACTGCATGTACACATGGTCAATACTAGTCAAGTTTTAGAAAGATGTTATAGCTAGTGAACATACAATAACTGTGTAGACAAACATACAAGTATTTTGTACAAGTAAAATAATTTATTGTATGTAGTTATGACCTAATATTTGCTGCTGAAACACAAAGTGATAGCAGACTTTAGTATGTACTGTAATTCTTTACTGTACAAACAGCTAAAGCTAAGTTGTCTATAATATTCGCCAAATTTTGGCAGATGGCCAAGTTCATCATCACATTTCTGTAAGTGACAAATGAGCTGTAATTGGTTGCTTTGGCTTAAACACGTTTTTAGCATTTCTTCTTATCAGTTGACAGGTATTGACAGATGTGGTGAAGAAAATTATCAATGAGAAATTTTAGAGCCATCCTGCTACATGTACTATCTTATAATGAATTTAGCTCTACAATTGTCTGCACATAATTGTTTTATTAGTTAATGTGTAAAAATTTCAAACAATGTTTGTATGACAAAAAAAAAAAAATCAGTAGTTGTCATTTGCATATACATGTAATAATATGTTATGGTTAAGCACTTATTTATAATTATATTGAAGTTATAATGGGATGTCATTTAATTCAATGCTTGGTTACTGCAACAACTTCTTATAGTGTTATTTTATCTTATTTCAACTCACAATTTCGCACTAGTGTAAAGGTTTAAATCTTTTTAAGCTAGATGTTCAAATGATTTTATTTTTTAATGCAGATATATATGAAATGTCATATTTATGAAAGGGCAGCTATAATAAGCAGGAACATCAATCAGTGACAGGGTCCTTCATTGACTATTCATTGTTTACTGAGATATTTGCCTAGCTCATGATGGGTCTTACTGCCTTCTGCAGCCCTATAGCACTGAGGCTATGACAGTTTATTCATATCATCTATGGTAATTCAGATGTAATTATCTCACAGTATCTAAGTCTAAAGCTACAGCACACATTCAGAAAAGAATGGTGCAATCAACATTTAGATTCAGATCACACAAGTGTTAATGAAATTAATAACATGGTTAATTTTGAACTTACAAGTATTTTGGTTTCATCCTGCACACATATGAGCATTTATTGTAGACCTAGTTTTTGTAAAAATGCAATCATCAGGGATATCAGTACATGTGAAATCCTGCGTTTTGATGCAAGCAAATTGCTGTTTGACCACTTTTGACGCGGCCGAAATTCAGTCCGCTGGACTTTCTGACGCAAGGTCATTTTAGCCTATGTGTCAACCAGCAATACACATCCTGTTCCAAAAGAAGGACAGTATGTGCTAAGTCAATACGATAGGCAAACATTTTTATGATAAACCTGATTCCTATAGAAAGTCATATATGTTTAATTAAATAGTTGTGACTTTTGTCTCAATGCATAAGCTATATTTTTCAAAGAGGTGGGTTTATTTTTAGCTGAAGACTTGCTTGCTTGCCAATGTGTTGACTATTTGATTTGCTATGGAATTATTTTGACCATTATTTGCATACCCTTAATCGCTTATAGTGCTAACCTTAAATCACCCAAACAGTGCTTTTCAGATCTTTGATTTTCACCTTTTGGTAGAAAGGTGGTATTGTCCATTCAAGAGGGGAATATGGTATTGTTCAATGCCATATGGAGAAACTGTTTTGTATATGTCAGAATTGTTATTGTGCTTTATGTCAGCTAAATCGCTTTGCAATGTACATTTTTTTTTAACTGCAGGTAATAAATAAAAAAAAAAACACAAACAAAATAATTAGGCACACATTCTGAAGGACTAGTGTTTTCAGACATTGTACTCAGCCTATTGAGAATTCAATAATTTTATACCTTTTCGAAATGAAATACAAGAGGAAAGAATAGTAACTTTAAGGGGACAAATGTTGCTTTAACATGCACATTTAGTTCTAAAAGACAACAAATTTGTGTCATGGACATTTGGTCCTGCAATATTATAATTTACTGAAACACAAAATCATCAGTCAGGTCGATTACATGTGATCAACCTTGTTTTTTTATTTCTAACTTTTCCAACACTATATCAGTAATTGTTATAAATATTTTATTTTTTTATATTTGTCATGATTTTTTCCTCACAAGTTTTTGCATTTTTCTCCAGGCAAAACCAGTCCATATTCCAGAACCATCCAAGGACTATAAACCAAGAGACCCCCTGGAGTTCATTCGCAATGTTTGGGGTATGTGTTCTGTAGCTCTTTAATATTCATGCTGCAACATACTTATGACATCTCTTTTAATTGTGCTGTAATTGTCCTAAATTAAAACCATTTAATATGTTGAATGAGTATCTATAATAGAAACAATATACTTGTATTGATTTATATTTGCTTAATACATCTGTGGGAGTGGGCTCCCATCTGATTTGTGATGCTTTTGGGTTTCTTCTCTCTCATATATCAGGGTTCGACGTTAACTATTTTGAGAGCCGGACCAGTGGTCCAGTTACATAGAAAACTTACTAGACCTGACCTAAACTGGACTAGACCAAAATGTAAAACGCATAATACACATACAAGTCATACTTTAATCAAATTGTTATATGAGTTCAAGCATTGTGTTGCAATAACATACCAATATAACTATGAGATATTTATGACTAGAAAATTAGTCTGAAACTTAATAATCTATTAATGCAACTTAGGTATGATGTACTTAATTTTCTAGTCTAATATAGGTATCATACATTGGTACTTATATGACTAGAAAGTTAAGTATGACCATACTTATATAACTATAGACGTTTTCACATAACTGAACAGCTAGACTCACAACCTGCTTTATTTCCCCAGTATAGGATGCAACAAAAGTAGTGAGCAGTGAGCTGTACTTAAGATCATATTTTCGTTATAGATATATGGGATTCAGATTCAGAATGCCCCTTTATATTATCGATTCTGAAATTGTCCCTACCAAAAACAAATCCTCCACACTGTTCATACTCTCTGCATGTCTTACAAAACATAACATTGCTCTTCAAAATCTAGCCAACTAAACTTATCTGTTCATTTGGGACAAAACAATCTTATCCGCTTGGTTTTTATAAGAATCCTTCCTCGTTTCGTATTGTTGTCTTTTTTTTTTGTCAGACAAAAACTTAAATAAATTGCTCAACATTTTTGTGTCGTCTGCACATAGTGGGTTATGAACAAACTGTATAATAGTCTGTTATCTTAATACTTGGGATCCCAACATTACAGATAGTATTTGTGGTTTTGTATCCCTCGCATTTTTATTTAAATAGTATAAATAATAATAGGACTATTCTGTAAACATTAGAAAATAAGAAGTTAGTTGAAAAAATAAGCAAGGTTGTTGCTAAATATACCACTAAATATATAGCACATGTGGGTTCCCCAAGAAACTGTATCGACAAGCGTCAATAGTTTGACCAAGTTTAACCACTATAAATATTTTTTTAACTTTTGATTCATTCATAGGCGGATTTTCAGCAAAATTTGTCTGATTTACCACCATTCGGTCCAGCTTGCCTAGGACTTAGCTAGACTGCCAATCTACTAGTGAATGTTGTTCGGTCAGGCCTTAATGTCGAACCCTGTATGCTGTTAAGGGGTGGGACTCGATTTTTGAAGGTCACAGGGTCAGACCCCAGATCAATTATGAGATGTAAGTCCTTGGGTGAGACTTTTGCACATGCTCAAGATAGACGTAATTACTGGTTGTACCCTGAAAATAGTCAGTTGAGAAGGATAAATACAAGTGGAAAAAAAATAGTTTTCAACTTGTCTTTGGTTGCCCTCCATCTGTAATGGCTGGAAGTCATCCTACTGACGGTTACAGTATCTTTTTGTTATGATTCGTACCTCTGTGTCGAAACAGAATGGAGGTGATCATGGCTTGGCAGTATCAAACTTGAAATTCCTTAACCCCTCACTTGGTGGGTTTAAGTCACAGTAGAGATTAGAACTTCCGTATGGGGAGGTCTTCCAGCTGTGCATTAGTAGTTCAACTCAGAAATTTGCCTAGGGTTGTCTCTCACCAATTAAAGCTGAATGTAGCCAGTATGACTATAATTGTGTTAGACAATGTAATTAAAAACAAAACCAGTCAAAATGATAAATTTATACGTCTATTGATTATCCTACAGGATCTAGTGCTGGTGCAGGCAGTGGAGATTTCCATGTATACAGAGGGGTGCGAAGGAGAGAGTATGCTCGCCAGAAATTTAACAAAGAAAAATCTGAAAAGGTATTTCAGCTCCACTGGTTAATACACCTTGTGTTTGGGTTTGAGACCATTTACAATGATCCTGTTGGTGGATTTAAGTTTATTTAAAAATCGAATTGGAATTACAAGACTGAGTTCTAGATAGGGCAAGGATTAGGGTCCAGGATTAGTTTGTGTCAGTTTCTATCTGTTAATTGGTCATATAAAGACAAAATAAAGAAAAAAGAAAATTATTTACTTTTTACTGTATTCAATTTGACATACTATATTTATAATAAATTTATCTGTCAGCAAAATCTGATATATAATCTAAAGCATGATATTGCATTGGTGCGCAACAAAATATGTATTGTTATATATATATATATGTATAGAAATATAAAAAAAACAACAGCAGTGATGACTGACAATTACTCTTGAGGAGCAATTTTTATTCATTTTATAAGTTGTATCAATAATTAACTAGAAGGAGGTATGGGAAATGAACGGCTAAAGATGTATTTATTATTATCGGAAACTACCTTTGGGTGTTTTTTTTCTGTCAACATTTTGATCCAGATTATAAAAAAAGTAATTTAAAATATTACATACTCATAATTAAGCTCATTGTTTTCACAGGAAGAAGCTGATGAGGCCTACCAGAAGAAATTATTGGAAAACCAAAAGGCCGCAGAGGAACGAACTGCAAAGAAACGTGCAAAAAGGTTATTACGATACAATTGTTTTTAGTACAGTGTTTATTTTTATATTAAAAAACATTTTTATAACCACTCCTAAAAAGTTGTACTGCGATAGGGAGTGCATCGTTTTTCTGCCTGTCCATTAGCAGTTAATACAGGGTAGTACAGATAACTTCTCCTTTATGAATTTTCTCTGCATTCTCATGGATGATTCTGATGTATAGTTGTACATAAAGGTGAGATAACTCAAGATTACATTCTTCAATCCAAGTTAGAGCCTTTGGTATTTTTTCTTAGCATGTTTTATGTAAAACATTTTATTTTGATTGTTCTGCAATGGATAATTAGCTTAGCTTGTCTTTTGGGTGTATGATGTTCCAACTTGCAGTACTCTTGGTTCTTAAATTACATTCTTAAGAAAAAATGTTCATTTATGTCTGCTTCCAGGAGCCATCATGCATTGTGATTTAGGTTTTTAATGTTGTTCCAATTATTAAATTAAAATTAAATTAAAAATTAAAATAATTAATAATTTCTTCTTTTAAAAACAACAAAAATATAATCATTTTCCATGTGATATGTCTTGTTTATTATTAGTTTTTGATTAAGTCCCCACCAACCCCCACCCGCCCGGCGCGCTTTTGTACTTGAGCTATTGCGGTGGTAAAGCATTCTGGATACGTTGGTATAAGTAGTATAAAGAAGTTTGGAAAAATTGGTTAATCTACTTAAACTTTAACTGGAAAAAACTAAGATGACTATTGATATTCTCTGGCATATAGGAAGCACTTGTTCCAGCAGCTAAGTTCCAGATGTCTCTATCTTTTCAGATTAAAGAAGAAGCAGAAACAGAAGGGAAATAAGAAACAGAAGAAAGATGGTAAGATGTTTGTTTACTGGGTTTATAATCCCAGCAACAATATTTTAATTATTTGGAGACACTATAATATAGTGCTGCCCTCACTGTGTATTACATGCCATGAACGCCTGGCATGATACCACACCCAATCACATTGTTCCGACACCAGCTGATCATGCGTGAAACTACCCTTGTATTTGCTTGAGCATTAGCAAAGGAGATATACCACTACCATTTTAAATGACTGGTATGTACCTGGAACAGACACTCTAAAGATTATGCTACCAGGTCCAGTGAAGTTTTGTTGTATTACAATTTTTTTTTTCTTTTTACAATTATATTATTGAACCCTAAACCTACTAAGCATTTATTGTCTGAAGAAAATGAAATAGATTCAGATCAGTAGCACACATTGTGAAAAGGTCATCTTTTTTAGTCTTAAAGTGTGTTGTTGGTCCTGTGACCAGACATTTGTTTGGTTTCTTCCTTAACCAGTTGTAAATAGAGTTAGCAGTATTTATCAGTGTTACTCATTTATCAAAAGTGAACTATAATAATTTATTATGGAAAGGACATAAGTTTCTAGCCAGACATGCTGAATTAAAAATTATTTTCTTGGCAGATGAATCTGATGAGGAAGAAGAAGAAAAAGAGGAGAAAGACGAGGAAGAGGACACAGCTGGAAAGATTGAAGCTTCAAAACAAAGTGATTCAGGATCTTCCCATGACTCTGACAAAGATTCAGGACATACCAGTGACTCTAGACAACACTCAGACAAAAGTGAAAATGGTGCTGATAGATAGACACAACTACTGTTCTTGGCAAAAATAGTGAAAAAAAGGTGCATATATGGTCGTGACTGTATCAGAACAGGGTTATTTAAGGGAGTTAACAGTCTTAAATGACCTGCTAAATAGGGGTGTAACGATATACTGTACAACAGTATACCGCGGTTCTATATTCACGTTTCGGTTCACGGTTCACTTCTCAAGAATTTCGATACAAACTGTGCGATGCAGTTAAGTAAAAATCGTACATTGTCCTCTTGAGTTCACGTCAAATTGTTGTTTAGTCAATAGTGGACTATTATTTTACACCAGGAAAACAACAAAGTGGATCAAGAAATAGCACTTTTATGACAATGTTTGCAGAGATGTAAGCATTCATGTTTTCAAGAGAAGCTGATTGTTCAGAACAGAGTTTGTCATTCTTTACTCTAATTTATATTGTAAGAAATTTAGTTTGGTGAGCTATATAGTATATCTTGGATTGGTAAGGCGCATTGGGTAAAGCTCATTTGTATTCACTTGTAATCTATTACTTGTAGATTTTGACATGATTGATAACATCTTTGGCTCTTGAGACTTTGGCTAATAGACTAAATTGCTGTCATGAAATTGTGAAGTGATGACAAGAAACACCCAAATTTGCATTTAGTCATATAGCTTTTTTATATTTTTAGAATACTAAAATACATAGTTATATATCTAAGAAGTTGTTTCAGAAGAAATTATCTTCCGGTATTTGTTTCGACTTTTTTGCCATACAAATTATCACACCTAACTGTCCCGATCTCCCACTCAAAGTAGATTCCTAGTTATCATCTACCTGATAGTCTGAGCAAAAATAAGTGCCTCAGCCAATATTTATTCAGCATTTTTCATTTACTTTGACTAATAACACACTGCTTGCTGATTTTTGTTAAGGAATAGTTAAACACATGCACCATCCAGAACATGGCTGTCCTAATATATGCACAGTTTTCGGTTATTTGTCATACTACAATTGGATGAATATGTTCAGCGTTGTTGGTACTCTCATACATTTTATGTGACTAATTTAAAATGGTATGCTTTGTACCTACATGACCAGACTGCTAAAAATGGAGCAAAATTTCTTTGATTTAGAGAGAAACCTCTAATATTCTGAATCATACATTGACAATCCAAAAGAAGTTATAATTGTGATAAATATTTATTTGAACAGTACTTTCCAGTAGATATACTATTTTAGTACATGTAATACCTATTGGTAAGCATACATGCTCACAGTAATAAGCAAACAATCAATAATGTCGTATTTTATCTTAAGCAGCCAACTAGTTTTAAGTAGTGAAATTTAGGCTGTCCCATGGTTGACTGCTTAATACAAGTGTGACTGTATTTAGAAACTGTTTAAGTATTGCTGGTTTTATTTAAGATAAGTAAAGAAATTGTCATTTTGGAGGGTTGGGCGGTGAGGTGTTATGACATTATATATTTTGAAAACAAATGACATTTAATGCATTATCCTTATTTGCTAATATTATGATATAAAATAATAAAGCCATGACCTTCCAAAAAAAAATCTTCGGTGATGCTTAAAAGAAGGCATTGATGGCATCAATACAGATCGCCTTTTATTAAAATCAGAATAATATCTGAAAGCTCTTGCTGTAGAACATGAATGTTTTGATACCAGGGAACAAATTTCCTGCTGAAAAGTATTTATTTAATCATATATGTACTTTAGAAATCATGTTTTTTTAATGTTAAAGGAAACAGTCTCCTTTGTATAAACTTGACCAATCTTAACACCATGTTATAGAGGAAGGACTGTCTATATTATACTACTGGCAATAGTTGATTAATTAGTAAACACAAGAAAAAAGAAATATTAAGCTCTTACATGTGTGTTCTGATATATCGAATATTGATCATTTATGTATTGATACTCATATCCTATCAATGATTCTGACCAATACGGACAACCTGCCGCCATTATTTCTCTGATGGTTCACACAAAACACTTCTTATTAGCTGACTGTTGACACTTCATATTGTTATTAAACTTTATCTTGTTTTTCTCTGGTAGTGTACCAAACTGTTGTATTTTTATTTGTGATGGACATTCAGAAGTAACAATAAAGATGAGAAAAAAATATCTGAAGAAATATTATATTACTTTTTATTTTTTAAGACCTAACATTTTAAAGTTTTAGCTTATTCTAATAGTTAAATCATTTAATATATGGATAACCTTTTATGTCATACATTGTAATTATTGACTTATAGACTTACAAGTTCTTAGTTTCAGTAAATAGCTATGCTAACATATTGTTTAATATAAGTCATGGTGTACCTGTGTGATAAGCAAAAAAGTATCATCAGAAACCAAAATATTATGTATCACGATACGTATCGTATCGTGTGGTGTGTATCGCGATAGGTATTGTATCGTAAGGGTAGCATATCATTACACCCCTTCTGCTAAAGCACACGAAATTTTCTCTTTTCCACTTGTCATATTTCATAAATATATCAAGAAAGTTAAGTAACTTGTCCTTTTTTGCTGCACAACACTACATCGATGTAATTAACATGGAAACATACTGTTTTTATCCTGCAAAATTCTTTTTGGAAAATAAGCTAGTCTAACATTCATTAAAAGGCAAGTGTTGATTTATGTGCGAGACCAAGCACATTGTTTCTGAATTCAAAATGGTTTAAAATAAAGCATTGTCCTCCCAGATGACAAAATGGTGTGGGGGGGGAAATCTTACTTGCCAGGACCATAGGATGAACTAATTTTTTCGCATCCAAATATCGAAGGACTCGGATGTTGTGTGTCAGTTCTAGACTGGCAGACTTGTGTTGTTAAATTTGGTGAAAGTGATGATAAAGATTAGATTAAAAGAATCCATTGCAAGTGTTCACATTGGATAAGAATTTCGCACCTACTTGTCAGAAATACATGCAGGATGAGGTTTCATGAATTGCTTTCCCCCATCTTAAATTGAATAGTTATTTTATAAATTGTCAGTCTCTATGATGTGACCATGAGTCAGCCTCTATCATGTGACAATGAAAGATAATTTTTTCTCTCAAAATGGCATTGATCTTCTGTTACTAGAAATGGGAGAATAATAATGTCATCAGAAAAGTGTTATTCCTATTGTTTTTAGAATAGTGTAAGATAGCTACTTTCAAATTATTTTAAATATTTGTAAATTGTAGGATATCTCGATATTGTTGGGGTTGCTGTACAGCTTTTGTCGTCTACCGCAATCACTTGTTTACAATGCGCAGTGATTTTACAGAGACTGTTTAACATTTGTTTTATATATTTGGTCAAAATCCATTTATTATAAGACTAATTAACTCCTGTAATATTCTAATTTTTCTATTTTTCAATGGATTTAATTTAGATTTGGTGTATAAGTATATGATATCTACATACGAGTCATGTTTGATTTTTGATACTATCCACCATAAATTAGCAGAGTTCACACATCCCATGGACATATTTCCTGTTTAGCTGCTGTTTATGTTGCTATTCACAGCTCTCTTCACATATAAAATAAAAATATATATTAAGAGAGATAGAGAGAGGATAGAGAAAGACCCCACTAACTGATACAATCCGCTACAAGGGACACTTCTTTCCGGAACTGTTTTTTTCTTTAATGTCCCATAACCTCCGCAAGTGGGGCACATTAAATAATTGTTATTGTTTTACATTAAATGAAACATCAACAAGTTGTTAATGTCTCTCACCAACAAGTTGATGTATCTTCTATTGAATAAGAAGCTTTTAGTTTAAATTTTTAAACCAAAAACATCACAATCATGACCTGGTACAGAACTCTCTTAAAATCTGGTCAATCTCGGCGCATTGTAGCTGAAATGTATGGAATGGGTAAATCTCGGGTAATAATAAATTTGTTGTTTTTTATTATGTTAAATTTCTTTAACAGCATCGTTATGGATATTGATTTTTTTAAAAAATTTTAGGGTGCACAAAAGTTTAAGGAAACATTCTTTTAAGTTAACTTTTCTTTTAGGGCTGACCTTTATGTAAGATTTTTTTTACACAAATAATAAATACCGAAAATCTACTTTATTTTAATTTTACATTATTTTAATTTAAATTATATCATTGTGAAAAATAATTAAATTCTTATATAAAATATTCTGAAAAACATTAAAATCAAAACAAATAAACTACAACACAATAAGTACACTTAAATATTATTACAGTTTTATGACAATATAATATTAAAACTTAGATGTATGCAGCAGTATAATTTATATGTATGAACTCACTTAAAGGACCATCTCGCTAAGTGGAACACTATAAAAATTTAAATATTTAATTAAATAAATATACAAGCACACACAAATTAATATTTTTTTATATATCTTTTTTAATAAATTGAATACAATGATATATTTCATGCATAACTACATCACTAATTTTGCTGATATAAACAAGATATGCCTTCTGCATTTTACAGTGTATGACGGTGTGTGTGTATATATATATATATATTTATTTATAGCACCTTACTACTGGTGACTGCCTTACTAGATGCTGATCACCTTACCCGTTTAATAAACTGGCAGTTTTAGGACTTAACCTACACCAGAATCTGGTCTCGTGTAGTTTGCTATCATTTTTGTTTCCTTTCCTAAGCCATGTGGTTTGTAGATAGGATGGAATGGGATTAGCTGGCATTTTTGCCGATACTGTGCAGCGACATTTCTATCATTATAGCACAGGGGCACTTATGAGGTGCCCAGGGACTGAACCCGGCTGGTCCATTATACTGACACCAACAAGTCCGGCGTAATGCTGTCGCCCTAGCCCCGAGCGTTAGGAGGGAAGCCACTACTACCAACTTTAAAGTCTCTGGTTTGAGGTTTGCAGATGAAAGGTGCCATATGCTTCTTTTATGTGGGGTATATGTCCCCTTTTTCATAACACCCTGCTTTTGGAACACATATATAATACTGAAATGTATTCGTAAATGATAAGTGTTTCATTGTTCACATTTTATATTAGATGACAAAAGTAGTTCTGTTTTGGATCCACATGTATACTCTGATAAAAGATATTTGGGACAAGTCTCGTCAGACCAGTAAAACAATTTTTATAAATGTTTAATCAAGTTGCATAACTGACACTGCATTGGCGATTATACACAGCATGATTCAAAACACAAAAAAAATTAATTTCTGACACAGTTGCAATGGCACACCAAATGTTACAAGAACACTAATATCAATACCAAGTCTTGAACACTCTTGGCATAAAAAAACAAAGCTTGGAGATGTGTGGACATAATTTGTTGTTGTTAATACATGTAATAATTTAAGTGTTTATTCTGTTGTTTGTTTTTTGCACATTATTTCTGTGTAATTCTCTCAAAGAGGAGTGCTGGAATTTGCCCATTTAATGGATCAGTGTTGTTTGTACTTAGCTTTTCATTGCGACTGAATTTAAATGTCACACCCTCTTTCTCCAATTCCTCAACGCCCCCACTTCCTGAAAATGTGTCTGGGCCTTTAACTACAATAGCCAGAGCCACCTCGCTGTCTTTGGCTACCTTCACTACCTTGTTAAAAAGTATTGTGTAAACTTTCTGAGCTCCATCGGTTTCAATGGTGGTATGTTTTTGGGCAAGAGGAACATCAAACGGAAGCTGCAGTAGCTGTGCATTCACATCCAATGTCCCAGCAGACTGACAGGTACCATAAATTTGAAATCCAACAATCATAACATCCTCAGAACACGTGAAAGTGATGGCATCTTTTTTACCGCGCTGAAAGCTCCAGGTGTCTCCAAGTTTGGAGAAACGTGTAACAACATATCTGCGCTTACGTGGAGTGGAGATGAAGTTAAGGCAGTCTCCATCTTTCTTGACTATGTATTGAGCCAGTTTGATAATTTCAGCTGGACTGAGAAGTTTCAATGGTTCAACATGTCCCAGCAAAAATTCAGCAGTCATTAATGGAAACCTGACATACTCCATAAATTCTGCAAAGGCCATCTTTCTGCTTTCTAGTGTTGAATCCACATTTTTATTCTTTAGCTTTTCCTCAACATAAAATTCTACTGATTTGAAGACATCATCTTCTATCATTGATAGGTTGTCATCTTTCAAAATCGATATAACACAATCTGAACACAGGCTTGCAAAGTCCGGTGATTGAAACACTGCACTTGGATCTTGCAAGATGAATTCATGGCATTTATTCCACATTTGGTCATCTCCGTACGTGTGAGCGGCCTCCATTATTGTGCAGACATTTTCAGCCACCATGTTAGTTTTCAGTTTGTTCAAACATCTGGTGACCAATCCAGTGACGAAGTACTTCCGAGCCACGTACAGAAGAGAAAGGACATTGTCCAAGCTAACCTTCACCTCATCACAGTAAAGGTAACTAAAAAAAAGACATGTATAAGTATTATGGAAAATACATTTTAATAGAAAACATTGGCATATCATATGATAAAATATTGGCCCTATCTCTACATTCATGTGCAAGGCAGTTTAAATGAAGTTAGGTTCAAGACAATAATATAAAAGATAGTTTGACTAGAACATGTTCAAAGCCAAGAAATACTAAAAAGGCTTTTCATTCATGGGGGTTAACCCTTTGCACTCATACAGTTCTCCTTTATAACCATATGCCTAATGCATAACCAGATGGCTCATCAGGCCACCTGGCATGCATAGGTAAACTGGTGATAAAGATACCTCAGGTTCATAGAGCATTATTGGTTTTGTGTGGGAAGCTGATAGTAGTTATGTTTAAGCTAGAATGAGTTATTTAATCATATTTATGTAATTAAAAAGTTTATTCAGAAATAATTTTTCTTTCTTATGATATACTTTTCATGCATTTGAGGTTATATAAATTGTTAGAAGAAGGGTTTGAATAAAACAAAAGAAATATGTCGTAGGCAATTTCTTTATTTTATGTTTGAAATATTCATTAATTGCTATTGTTTTTTTATTTAAATAACAAAATTTAAATCTGATTCCCCAAACCAGAAAATTCTGACTCAGTGTCACTACCAAACAAAATCTCATAAGCACCAGGCATACTTCTGAAGCAAGATAAAGTGAGACTATCAATAAATATTATCAAACAATTTTATCTTTTTCAATAGGTGTTAACGATGCAGCGATTAGAATACTAATGAACGAGGCAATCAAATGAAGCTTAAATACCTTCCAAGTTGATACACAGAGCAATAAAACATATTGCCTCTTTCATTAGTCAGTGGGTTTTATGGTCCAATGCTGCCCCGAAACAAAAGGGGGTTCCGTTAAGTCGGCAAAACTTTTCAACATCAAATACTTCACTTCCATATATTGTGAAGGAAGCGGATGTTTATTACATCGGCATACTCGGTTTTTACTGTAAGGCTGACCATGTAAGAGTTGTTGCGGTTTAGAAATGGTAAGATTTGCCAGCGAGGGTAAACAATGGAAAATTCCATTAGGGTGCTTTACAAACTGAGCAAATTTTCACAATTATTTCAGAACAACCACTCTTTTTTATTCACTAAATGTATAAATAAAGGCTTTATCTTACTGAATAAAGATAAAAGAAAGACTTTACATGAAGTATTCACTTATGATTTTGCACTTAACTTTGAGGGCATAATTTCGCCAAGCTATGCAAATGACAGCATAGCGTAAAATCGCGTATGCATGAGCCAGACGCACAACGCCAAAGATCGCCAAACTATGAGCCAGACGCACAGCGCCAAAAATCGCCAAACCATGAGTGAAAGGGTTTGCAATTATTTACAGGTCTAGATATAATCACCCAACAATATATAAATATACAGCTTTTTCTTACAGAGAGTTATTTAGTTATCAACAACAAAGACATAATATACAGTTACTACCTAAGCGCTGGTTCTACCTACAGTGTGAATAATAAGAGCCACAATGGAAATAAGAGCATAATATTTAGTGGCTTCATACCCTTGGAAACAACAACATGAAAGCAAATGGAAAAAAAAATATGCAAGAATCATTCCCCACATCTGCAGTTCTGAACAGTATATAAAAGGTCTTACAGCAGGAATTCATCAAATGTGCGAGGATCTACATCTGGTAGTTCCACTTCACCGGTTGTGTTTTGACTAAGAGCCCCTGCAAACATCTCGTAGAAGATGATGCTTCGGCTGATTAAGATGTACTTGTGGGCTTCATGGGGTACCCTTTCTGGACCAACGATAAACTTCACATCAGTGCTGAGTTTGTTTGCAAACATGTGACGGTTACATTCCACAATAGACCTGTTAGACTGCCAGTCGTTGGCACGAGCTCCTTTTCCAGACATGTCTGTAAAGAAAGCACAAGTTTTAACAGTTTGTTTTACCCATTCTGGTTAAGGAAGACCCTGTGTCAATGTCTGGGTAGAACCATTGAAACATAGCAGGTCAGCTAGAACACCTCCCTGGATAACACAGATTTTTTTTTATACTAATTACCAGGAAACAAGCAGGGGTTTATTTTAAAATCTTTACAGCAAAGCTCATAATAGCTTCATACATAGTCTAATATACATGTTCCTTATTTCTTGGCAATGATTAATTTGTATAAACAAATGCCTATATTCACAAAGATTGGAAACTGGGTCTAACAACATATAATGACAAATACACGCACCCCTATTACGTAACAAAGGTGTCTGAGGACACCTTTCAACAATGGGGTGTTATTCAATTTTAGGGTGGGGGTAAATGTAAGGTGTCCCGATAGTTTGACTGCCCCCAGGTGCTCTCACTAGGGTCACATGTCTGCAGCAAGGAATCTGAAAGATTTTGTTCATTGTCTACCTGTACAAGTTTCCTGTCTTTGTGGGTATATAGGTCTTTTAATGGTACAAATTGTTAGGTATAAAAGAAAATCAAGTATGCAGTTCTCTGTATGTACTAAGTTAATGTAATAGCAAGATATAGGGTTAAACTGTTTATTTTATCTGAAATGTTACAAGTAAATCAGTATATCACTTTTCAGAAATACACACGCTGTCCATATAATACCGGTAATAATATTATTATTAATATTATATTTTTTCTGGTAAGAAGATCATACATATCACAATATAAAAGGCCATTTAAGAAAACACAAGAATGAAACACAGTCTAAATTCTATTCTAAATTTTTCTATTACTATTGTGTCTAAGTATAATTTAAAGCTAAAATCAAAGATGTGTTTTTATGTATTTCCTCTAGTAGATAAGTTAATCGCTGCAAATCATTCTTGCTGGTAACAATCAATCACTCTTTGCTTAAATAATGAGATAAAGCTATTAAAGTTACCCACTCCTTGGTTATTCCATTCATAACTAAGTCCTAACTTTTCTAATATTTGTTAAATTTCTTTTGTCCAGTTATGTTTATTTGAAAAATAATCACTGTCATTCAATAGCATTTTATATGTGTAAGTTATATACGTTGTGTCCTTGCTTTGTATTATTTTAAACATGTATTTTACCATATACACAACTCTTTGCTTTGCGATTGGCATTCATCCAAGTTTACCGTAAATAAAATTGTTCTGTGTTTGTTGTTTTACACCTAAAATTTCTTTGCAATATTTTAAATGTATTTGTTCAATTCAGGCAATGTTGGTGTTTCCTAGTTTTTCTGTATCATAGTTGAGTATGGGTAGGACGAGTTTATCAAACAGTTCCAAATGATGGATTTTTGTGAGATTGGTCAATTTAGCTAAGTATTTTTTCATTTGAAAGCCTTCAAAGCTTCAAGCTTTTCCTGATAATGCTTCACATGCATGAGAAAAACTTCCTCCTGTCGATATTTTAACGCCTAGGTAAGTATAGAAATTAACATTTTTTTTTTTATCGTTATTATATGTAAATTAAGTATTCGGTGCTAAATCTCCTTCTCTGAAAATCATCACTTTACTTTCATTAACATTTACAGTCCGTTTTGATCGATGACAATATTCATGTAAGATGTCTAGGCTGTTTTGTAGATCGTCACTACTTTCAGACAAAAGAACGATATCATCTGCATAAAGTAATTCATGCCGTTTTAACATATCTAGTTGAAATCCCTGAGCCCCTTTTAATTTAGCATTTCTTCTAGATCATTTATACAGATGGAAAACAGGAAGGATGCTATACACTTACCCTGAGCTACCCCGAGTGCATTTGTGTAGCTTCCACTAAGTTCGCCCTTAGTTTGTACAGTGGTTTTTAGTGAGCTGTACATAGATTTTAAATGTTCAGAATTTTGCACCATATCTTATTAGTTTATACTATAATACATCTCATACTACATAATCGTACGCTTTGCTATAGTCAACCATTGCTACGTATAGTTTTTTATTTGAATTTAACATGTGTTTTACGGCTGCATTTAAAATGAATGTATTATCAACAGTGCTCATACCTTTGTGAAAACCAGCTTGTGCTTCCACGTATACATTATAGTTTTCTGCCCATGCGGTTAACCTATTATTAAGGATGCGTGTGAAAAGTTTTCCAAAAAGACTAAGAAGAGATATGCCTCTGTAATTATCCACTAGATTAACGTTTCCTTTTTATGCAAGGGTATAATTAAGCTCGTGTCCCATGTTTTTTGGAAGTATGTAAGATGAAAGATTTTGTTAAGTAACGCATGTTAATATGGTTATAACGTGTCTGAACCATATATGAAGAATTCATTAATAAGATGATCTGGTCCTCCTGACCGATTTTTACGTAGTTCTTTGCAAGCTTTAGCTATTTCAGAATATGTAGTTTCTAAATTCAGTTCTGAGAACATATCTTGTAATTCATTATTTACATATCTTTCATTAAAAAATATTATGTCATCGTCTGCTTGAAAAAAGTGTGATTCCAGATTGTTAATTGCTTTGAAATATGTGTAGAAATCATTATTTGTGATATTATTGTTTGACTGCCCAGAAGATGCACTCTTTAACATTTTCCAATATTCTGTGACATTTGTACATTTTATATTTTTTAATTTGTTTTATCTTTCATATAGTTACACTGTTTTTTCCTTATGAATGTATTGTATTGACATCTCGCCTCAGTCATACTGTGTCTACTGAGATCACTTTTCTCTTTCTTGAACATTTTAAGATTTCTACAGCATATGTTCTTTTTCTCAGTAGATGTATTATCGAACCATTTATTTTTTGTCTAGTTTGTGCTCTGTAATATTTCGGTTAATTTTCTTTTTGAATAATGGGTCTACAACATGTGTCATAAAATCATAGAATTCTTCGATATTGCCATCAACTCCACTGGTGTCTGATATTAGTTCTATGTTTGTAGTTAGGGAGTGTAATAGTTCTATGTTATCATCTTCGTAACGGATATCTATATACAAACTTGATTTATTTATATACTGAAGCAATACACGTGGAAATAGAAGAATTCTCAATTCAAGACCAAATAGACAAATGCAGCCTTAAATATTGGGCCAGAGCCAGCAGACTGGGCACTAATTAAAGCACAAATAAAGAAGTTTTTAGAATGCTAGGTAAATGGCCCAAATAATGGCCCGTACCCTAAAAAAGCCATATACGCAACGCATTTTATCGCTTCTGAATCAATTAAACTTGGATACCGAACAATAAATCCTACCTTTCCTACCCTGTTATGTAGGACTCGAACCCCTTCAAATAGATATAGGACTCTCGGGGACTAATTAGCAAACAAGACAATCTGCAATCAATTCAACAATAGCTAACAATTATATGAATCATCAAATGCGCGGATCAAAATCTTCACAGATGGTAGGAAAGATACGGAAAAAATGGCTGCAGGAGCTGGCATAGCCATGTTTGAAAAGGGATCAATAAAAACACATGCCAAAATAAAATAAGATCATCTTCACTCAATTTTCACATGCAAGTTTGAGGCAATCAAGGAAGCTGTTACATGGGTATACAATAAATAAAATAATTACACTATAGACTTATATACAGTCTTGCTTAGTGCATTCCAAGCTCTTCAACAAAGGAACAAACATACAAGAAATAATCAAACAAATATATAAGACTAATGCCTTGATAAAACATAAGTCTTGTCCGGATACTAACCCATGTAAGAATTGTAGGCAATGAAACTGCCGACAAAAAAGTGAAAAAGGTCCTCCTTTAATGGCACCCCGCTAAAAATCGGCCTGAGTATTAAAGAAACGTACATTTTAAGCCATTTTAAAAATAAAGCAGATGGTCAATTTAAAAAATATAAACATAAACACAATTATGAATATAGAGATTGGAACCCCAAGGTCAAAATTCACCATCATAATACTGCCTATGATAGAATATACACTAGACTCAGACTCGGATCCAGCTACCTGGGTGAAGAAAATAAAGCTAGAATAAGAAATTGCCCACACTGTGGGATGGGGGAATCTTTTAATCACATAATATTCCAGTGTGGGCAACACACAATAGCACGACATACACTAAAACAATAGGACCTCCAATCATTAATAGGAAAACTCCGCCCCTGACAAAGCAGAATTAATAAAAAAAATGCGTTCTTTAATTACACCTACATAAATCCAAATAATATAATATCCAACCAATATCATATCCAAATCAAACAATAACTGAAGCTACCAATCCCACAAGACACATGGTGGGTGAAATCTCTTTAAAATACAAACATTCCTAGTAAACCCATTTCCTATGGGTTGCTGAACCCCAATTTGGTAGGAGATTATGACTGCTCTTTGTTTAAAATTATTATACTGCTATGAAATTATTTCTCAAAATTCTCACTAGTGACATTTTTTTTACACCGGATTAGAGCTGGCAATTTTTTAACTAAAAGTGGATATCAAATCGGATGATTATGAATAAAATAGCACATAAGGGAAAACACCTAAATAACTTATCACCATACAAAATTTAGGCAAATGGTTGGAGGGTAGCTGAAGAAACGGTGGACTCCTAAAGACCCGTAAAAAGAAAGGCACCTAACATAAACCATCTACCACACCTATCATCTCATAAAATAATATATATATACATAAGAAATCAACTTGAAATTGAATCAAACATAGTACAAGACAGGGTTGCTGAATAAACAGTGGCCGCATAAGGGCCCAGTTAAAAGAAAGGCACCCGCTTCTTACGTCTAAGCCAACAATTATAATAACGTGCAGGGAAGCTGAATAAACGGTACCGTATAAAGAAAGGCTCTCTAAGCCAGGTCGCTAACCAAAGTACAAACATCCTATCCCATACATAGATCATGTAAATATATAATAAAAGGTTGCACTGTATAGACAACATGTATATGTATAAGACTTTAATATTTTATAGAACTAAACAAAATAACCCCGCCTAACCCTGTTTTATGCACTCTATGTCCAGTGGGGGAAAAAACACCTTCCACTGTCATGTATATATGTATATGTTCCGTAGTAAAGCTGTTTGTCTGTGTTCATCCTTTTAAAAGTATGTGTCCAATGTACATGTGTTTTTGTGTTAATTGTCCAATACGATAATAAACGCCTAACATAGTCTATATACATGTAGAAACCTTATTACTATAACACATAACTATTTATAGGTGATCATTACCTAGGCACTAATAAGACAGTTTAAGGCAGCCATCTTTGAAGGCAGAAGCTGATAAAGGCCGAAATCTGGAAATATGTGCTGTATTAATCTCACCACTGTGTTTTTATTTTTCAGTCTATTTTAATGATTTTTATATCAAATTAAACAGCTTTTATGGCTTATTTTAAATATCAAAACTTTATTTTGATAGTTTAAAAGGTAAAAAGAAATACAACCATAAAAGAAACACTGTTCATTTAGTTTTAGGATGAGCCAATAATTTTATTTATTTATGTGTATTAATTGTTTGTGCATTTATTGATTTAAAAAAATGTGTTTTAAAAAAATGAATTTCAAGAGCTTTCCAATGGTGTATATCTTTTCATTTTTGGACCACAAATAAAGAAATTGCAAGAAAAGAAAATTTTGCGCTTCTATACAGTTAATCTGAAAAACCCTTGAAGTTACCATCAAAGATAGCTGCCAAGAAAAGGGATCTTCACTGATGTAAAAACTATCTATACAAACAGCCAGAGAACTTTTCCTTGTAAAATGCATCATGTATATAAAGCAAAAAATTGGTTTAGTGGGCGGTCGGGCCCCTGACATCCAGACATCAAAAATAGGAGTAAACACTTGGGTCAGTTAAAATTAACCAATGTAATCCACATTAACTAGCGATTAGGTTAGCAGTACTCCTAAAGGTGAACCACTTCTGTACCCCTTTTTTTGTAAGGGAAGTGGTTTACCATATAGGAGGAACTTTCTTCAAATTAAAAAAATAAAATCTATGTTTGAGATAATAACATGACCCCTTTGTTTTGTAGGGTGAGCCTTAGATTTGGCTGTTGAATTTACAAGTAACCTTGCTCACCCTTCATATAAATAAAAAACAAAGAAATCCATTTCATCTTTTTTTTTTAAATGGGTACATAAACTAGGTACCTCCTTCAGGCACATAACTTTTAAACCATGTATGGACAACATGGCGGAGTCACTATAAAATCCGAAAGAATGTGCTGACCCGTTTAAACCAACCAACCTAATAATGGACATTTTAAGCGATTATACAGTTCATGATTTTCACTATTAAATTAGGTAATAGTACGAACTGCTTTAACTTAAAATAATGTTAAATTTGTTGTTGTTTTTAAATAAAATATTCACAAAATCCCCAGAACTGGGTTTGGATATTGTTACACATATAACATGTGTATTGCTGTGACAGATCCAGAAGTGTATGTGTTTGTGTGTGTGTGTGGGGGGGGGTAATTTTTAATCATGTTTTGTCAACCAGAGCTACCAACATTGATAAATGCTTGCTAAAATAATTTATTTTTATACTTTTCTAAGTTGTTTTGCTATATTTGGAGGACGTTTCGAATGTTCAGTACTTCAATACTTTATATTAACAATAATTGCACAGGGGGCAAACATAAGCAATTATGGTTTCAGAACTGCAAAACGAAGACAACTCATATTTTTATTCTGACAATGGGTCCATGAAAGCATTTGTCGAGGATATTTCCTTGCATAACTGTCAATGATTTGACCAATGTCCAGTTTAATGTCACGGTGACGGAACAGTAGCATCTGAGCGCCGGGTGCGCACCCCCCCCCCCCCCCCCCCCCCCCCCCCCCGGATCCGCTAGTGTATTAGATCTATTCAAGATGTTGGATACCACCTTTAAAATAGAACTGAAAACAAAAGAACAGTATTTAAGATATCAGTAAATATTTAAACGTAGAATAAACTATAAATAAAAATCAGTTTAATCTAGGATAGTGTATTTAAGCTACTAGAGTTAAGAAAGAATTTAAAACCTACCCTTTTATTAATTTTGTTTAGTTGTCTCTGCCTCCTTCCTAAGATTGAAGTAAGTTTAAATTTATCCATGGAAACCCCACCATTGATCTAAAAATAAATTTAGGTCGTTGCTTAAAATAGACTTTTGTCCTGAAGCGCGTTTGTCAATCTCCTCACAGCGATTACGTCACGCGTTGTTTTGCTGGTGGCAGTGATATAATGTACTGTCAAGGGAAGTAATCACTGCGGGGAGTTTGCGCGTTTGTGTGTACTGGCAACCGGCTTTAACTGTGAACAATAGCGGAAACCAATCCAAACGTAACAACTCTATCCGGTAATGGCAGTGTAAGCTAAATTTTAGGATAACCCTCAGTAAACGCGTTGTTTGCACTTAAAAACGCGCCTCTTAATTAAGTTGCCCTGTTTAGTAATGTTTGGGCAACAATAATGTTTAGTTAATTTTATATTTAGTCATGTCTGTTTGTTTGTTTATGACAAGGATTGTATTAATTTCGTTTGCTTTCGTTTTCAAGTCCGACTGCGTATGTAAATGTTTCCTTGTGGGTACCCGTCGCCTTTTGTTAAGTTTTAACTAATTTTGCGCACCTGTCATTTATTAATGATGATTAGGTTATACATTTTATAAAATAAATTATTAACGTCAATTATATTAGAAGAACCATGTTGAAGTTGTGATAAGCTGTTCACAACAGTTAGCAGAACCAATAATTTAGGTTTGATGGTTCATTCTAGCTAAATATTTTGTTTCTTTGTAGCACATTGGCCATTGTTTGTGAATATTGTTATTTACACTGCTTGTGACAATTATGGGAAAATGTATTTAAACGTTCAACATAAAGTACAGAATTGTACAACAGTTTCTGGAATCAACAGTCATTTCTGTGCATATAGCAAACTTGTGATGTCATAAACAGTACAGCAGTCTTATTAAAACATTGCTGATGATAGTGAGAACCCATAATGTTTTGGATCTTGTTTTTTTGTTCTGTTTTCTTCATCTTCTTGTTCCGCCTGAGACACATTATCTCCGTATTCCAACCCCGGGACATAATTTGTTATTCTATCACTAACATAGTGTTATCTTATTCTACCTCTGACACAATGTTACCATACAGTTAAGGCAGTAGTTCCGAAACACTAACGAAACAATCGCTGTTTATTCATTGTTGTTTTCGGTGATTGATTAAAACTTTATGTGGTTGAAAGCACTAATGTATCTCCTTCATAACACATATTAAACATTTGGGAGGGGTTTCCATCTTTGCCGTTTAAATCTATGTTTTCTACCTGTAGTAAAAGCAGTAGTTTCGAAACAAGAGCATGTGTTCCGGAACATGTCTATATGTCGGCATATTCCACCCGCTGCAGTACACAACGGAAGTTGGGGACTTTCTCAAACTTATGTTTAATTGTCAAATTACCTGTCACTATTCTACTTAAGCACGCAGCAATTGGCCGTGCACGAAAGACAAACCACAGTAAACATTTATTTTTTTAATTTTTAAAGGTGGAATAACAAAACAATCAAAACAGATTTCTGCATACAGCTTAACTGACCTTGAGATGTAGGCATATACATAATAAAAAACGTAAGTAACAAACAAAAACACAACAAAATGATTGATGTCAAAAAATATCATAAGTTTATGACAATAATTTTGCGAAATAAGCAGAATTGATAATAAGGTTAATCTTCATATTTTGAAAGACTAGTTAGGTCATGCTAGTAATTGTGAAAGACAAATGAGTTTTATAACTTTGGTCAAATTACAAACCTGTGTCCATCTATGGATTTAATGGCTTTCTTATCACATTCCCTCTGGGTCTTGGAGGTTTTTCACCAAGCAGAGAGTGCTGACTCAAATTAGACAACAGTCTGGTCAAGGTCTGATCTATCTGCCCATAGTTGTAGCTCATTATAAAAACTTATTTCTCTGAAGTATGCACCATACAGATTTTATGGCGATAAATATCTATGAGGGCATGATATTATGAAGTAAAGATAGTAAAGAGTAAGTATTTCTTTATTTTAAAAGTATTGAAGGTGGTATCCGACTGTTTTTTCCCCTCTAAATAACCAAATAAGTCATTAGCGCCTGAAAAGGTCTTGAAAATTGCTCTTTATTAATGTCAAAGATCTGTGTGAACAGTCAAGGATAAATTCCACTCATTATTGCAAGCTTGTGTTTCCTATCTGAGCCACGCTGCATAGATAGTTATTTTTAAACTTAGGAAAACAATGTGACCACATACTTTTATATAGTCATCCGGACAATCTTCTCTGACGTCGGTATCTATTCCACTATCACACTTTTTATAGAGTAAGAAAGACAAAATATTTAGACTATTTTTTTTCTCAATTAGTACATTCTAAAAATAAAGTTAGAGTCAAAATCGTCTTTATAATGACTAAAGTATGCGTTTATGCAAAAAGTATGGCCATATACTCCAAGGCAGCCGTCAGATATTGGTGTGCGTATTTAATATATGCAAATTGTTGGATACCACCTTTAAAGTTTTACAACCTAATTTTCAAAATAAATTTCTGCTACCTTATCAATGCACTGAACCTGATACTTTTGAAATATTTGAAACAGAGACACCATTTTTTCTTGTATGTCATTCAATGCAAAATATGATTACGAAAATTAATGCTTATAAACAATTTGAAACTTGGGTTGAAAAACAAAATAAAACACATAGTTTTGGTGGATTTCAAGGTAAATCAAGAAAACAATGATGCAAAAAATGAAAAATATGAAGTAATACACACATATAAGAATTACGTATGTACTTCTACACAAATTTTCATAAACAAAGCAATGAGTACCTACAAATAGAGCAAGAACCTGCCAATGACTGTATATCCCCCGCCAACAGGTGCTTTTTTCCCCAGAAATGGCAGTCTAAGAATTTAACATCATTATTACAAGTGCAATCTATAAAAAAAAATAATGAAAAAGGTTTCAGTTGTTATTAACAAGTTTACTGCTACACTCATTACATGTGTAATATGCAATGAAGGTACAACAGAACAAATGGTATCCCAACAATATGTATAGTCTTTTACAAACATTCAATTGAAATAGTTGATCCAGGTTCCATTTCTGAAACTGTCTTGTTAACTTGTGCAAGTGTTTGATCAAAATACTTCACCACAGACTTCAGCATATACTATTCCACCTTTCTAAAACAAAATGCCAGTTCTCTTGGAACATGGCCAAATGAAAGACCTGCAATATCTGACTGAAAAATATTACGTTGTTAATCTGTTAACAATGAGTGTAAAATAGGATGAAATGTGGATAGTTCTGGGATCCAGACATGCACTTTCATCATGAATGTTATTATATTCGCTATCTACAGGTAATCTAGTTGGAAGATCAGTTCTGGGAGGTTTTATTTTGAAGTGATGGTAAACTTTTACAACACAGTTTTGTACCAAAATGAAAATATCTGACAAAGTCACAGACGCCTCTCTAGCAGGCAGGCTACATGTACTGGTACCTTCACCTGGCTCCGTTCCTTGATGCACCTGAAGAAAAATAAAACAAATGCTATTTTATTTATTAAGTAATGATTGCCTTTATGATAATGGACAAATAAAAGTGAAATGTTATGCTTCGAAAACATGCAGACATACATGATGTCAAAGCACATCACTCCACTAGATTTTGATAAAGAAATAACTTTAATATATGGATATGAATATGGGATACACGTTTTCATTGATATCAAAATATGGATTGGTCCATTTTATTGTAAGTAACAGTATATTAATCCAATGTAGATATACAGCATAGCTCAGCATGACAATCATTACAACAGGCCTTCAGTTTGTTGTCCTGGTATACATATTTAAAGATGTATTTCGATTAAGAAAATGTGTTGAACATGCATAATCATTTCTGAAGTTTTCTTAAAGCAATGATTACACTAAGACATTCTAAATGTCACTGAGTCTATTATAAGTATTTCTTTCCCTACTATGCAGGACTGTCTCTGGATATTTTCAAATGTTTGTTTGTTTGTTTGTTTGTTGGGTTTATCGTCCCACAAACAGTATTTCAGTTATCTGGAGACGGTGTCCACTTGAAGCAGATATAGTGCTGCTTTCACTGTGTATAGCATGCCGTGAACACCTGGCATGATACCACACCCAGTCACATTATCCTGACACCGGGCCAACCAGTCGTGGAACTACCCTTATATTTGCTTGAGTGTTAGCAAGGGAGCTATACCACTACCATTTTTAACGACTTTGGTATGTCGCGACCCGGGATCGAACCCGGGGCCTCCCGTACCTGGAGCCGACGCTCTACCGATTGCGCTACCAGGTCCGGTTTTCCAAATGTTGTTTTAGTGAAACAAAACTCATTTTGCATAGCACATATTTAATTTGGTTATAGGAGCCACATGTCTATACAATAGTATTCTGAACAGGTGAGAATAAAAACAAATAAAAGTAAAGAGATTAAAATCCTATACTTTTCCTTTTTTTCTAGAAACAGGAAGAAGCTATGTTTTTTTTTTGTGTGTGTTGTTTTTTTTTTTTTTTTTGTTGTTGTTGTTTTTGGAGTGTGTGTTTGTTTTGGGGGGGTGGGGGGTAAATGAGTGGTATAAAACAGAATTTATTGGAAAAAAAGAAGTAGTTTTTACAAAATCGTTCAATATGTTTGAGATTTCCCCCATCTGGGATGTAACCCCAATCTGCTCTCAGCTGTTCCGGAATAGCTGCTCATACAAACAAACATAAAACATGGTATATTTTGCTTTTCACAATCATAAAACAAAAGTTTGCATTAAGTTAACCAAGAATAGGTATAGTTTATTCATTTTGATGCATAAGTTTGATTGCTTACCTTAGGACTGTGTTTTTTCTTATCACAATGTTTTTTTTACCCCAGTTTCGTTAAACGGTGTTGACTTACATTGTTACGCAGGTGATATTTTCAATCGACTGTTGTTGTTGTTTTCGCCCTTCAAAACTCGTCTAAACTATTCGGAAAAACTTGGAAAAATGTGAAAAATACCGAATTCGATAGAAAAGAACCAATATTTGGAGTACTTTGCGAGCAAACATTCAGAAATCGAGTGGTTGTTTCGGAACTACTGCTGTTTCGGAACTACTGTCTTAACTGTATTCTTACTCAGATGCATTACATTATACCACCGGTGACACATTATTACCATATACCATCTCTCTTACATTATTACCATATACCATCTCTCTTATGCATTATTACTTTATACTAGCCCTGACACAACCAGACCTGGTAGCGCAATTGGTAGAGCATCGGCTGCAGGTGCGGGATGCCCTGGGTTTGATCCCAATACGTGAAATACCAAAGTCATTAAAGTTGGTACTGGTATAGCTCCCTTGCTAATGCCCAAGAAAATATAAGGGTAGTTCCACGACTGGTTGGCCTGTTGTCAGGATAATGTGACTGGGTGTGGCTTCATGCCAGGTGTTCATGGCATGCTATACACAGTGAAGGCAGCACTATATTTGCTTCAAGTGGACAGATAATTGAAATACTGTTGGTTAGGGCTGTCACGGTATACCAGTATATTGCGATACAGGGTAAAGTCAAAACAGTACCGCGATACACAAGGAACATACCGTTTTTTTCGCAATATTTTGTATAATTTCGATTCTACTACCATTCAGTGCATCCAAAGTAAAAAATGCTCCTATTTATGAAAAAGGAGTCGCTGAATACAAACTAAAATGTTGTCAAATTAAATGCATGTAAGTGGAATTCTTTCTAAAAAGCCAGGGAAATGCGGTATACTAGATTTGCATTTGCGATATTCCTTACAATACAATTTCATTAGGTATCGTCTTTTAATTTGATAATTTAATTTCTGTATTTATGAATCCATATGAGCCTTCGATGTCTCACTTTAAAGTTCTTTCTTGTTCTAACCCTGGTACATTATTTTCTTATTTATTATCTGATAATTGTCTCCTTATTCTTTCCCTGACAAATTATCTTTTTCTTTTGCACATGATCCCCTTCCATTCCACCCTTATAGACTTTTCCAAAAACATGATTTATCTGCCCCTACATTTTGCTTTTCATTTAAGATTAAACTTCTGGAAAACACGCCCCTGTTATCCGGGTAGTAAACTCGGCCAGAACTGAATGCCCAAATTACTCGGTTCATTGAAGCGAAGTGTCAAAAGACTGATGTCATGAGCAATAGGTCAAAAAAGAAAGGCAATGGACATGCACGTTACTGTTGGATTTGTAAAGGCAACTTCTATGGTAAAATGATTAATGGGGTGAGACTTACCTTTCATCGATTTCCTGTTTAGTCTGAGGCAAAAAAAAATTACAGTCTATTTGGAAAGGCATACCCAGGTATCATGATCTGGATTTTTTTCCTCACATTTGCAATGGGAATGGATGACATTACTTTGCATCTTACGTACACAAAGTTATCCTCAATGCTGGTGTGTTCTATGCTGTGGACGTGATGATTTACAGATGTTTCGCTACCTCGTTTAACAGCGTGTGGCATTTTATATGTCGATTTATTCTTGTTAACTTTACATATGCACAAGATTTGCTAAAATTGCACTAAGAAAATTTCTATCATTAATTGAAATCACTGTTAAGCTCTGGAGAAATCAAAGAAATCTAAGAATCAAACATCGGCAATGTTAAAATGGGCGAAAAGGGTTGACAGAAAAAGATGACGCATATTCTTTGATCCTTCTGAAGTTTGCAGCCACCAAGAAAAATGTCCAATTAACACACCCTTTGATTTCACGAGACGCTTATAATCTTTTCCTGTACATGTTGTGTTTTTCTTTAATTGTTGTCTGATATTTATTAAGCTGAGAGAGTATGATCCTGGCAATCACGGAAAATTCCTGTCACAAACTGTGAAGGGTCATGCATTGCTTACATCAGAGACAAATAGGATTATCTAGTTGTTTGGAGTCACAGTTTGGATTATTTAAGAGTGAATTACAAAATTATATTTAAAGAGGTAAGATAAAAAAATATTTCGAAGCTCTAAAATCATGGAGAAAGAAACAGAAGAAAACTTAACAAAATTCTTTTCTCTCTGAAAACACTACTTACGTTGGCATTATACGGTCACTTTCACACACTGTATTGTTAGTTCATACTTCTAAGTGAACCAGTCAGCTATCAATAAACAGATTGCTAATCACACACACACCATGAGTCAATGCCTTTAATTGTATCATCTGAGATTGGATTTGTTTCCTTTGAAGAACTTTAATCCACATTTGATAAGAAATTTAATTAATATGATTTTCCTTTTAGTTTTGCATAGATTTACTTTTAATGTCTACAAGTTGTCATGTTTTCTTCACAACAAATAATATGAATTTTTACCGAAATATTTAATAAACACTCATTTTATTTTGGCATATTGTATGCTTTGTGACCTTGGTTAGTCAAATAATTTATGATAATATGTCTGTGGATAATGTTAATAATAGTTGCCTAGTTGGTAGGTATATGTACGCTGCCATAGTTACCACAACTTGCCATAGTTAGCAGTGAATTATGTACTTGTTTTTGCTGAATACAAAATGTATATAGTCGTTTTGAAATGTATTAAATCACCTTTAAAAATCATGGCAAACTTATGGCCAGAAAACAATTAACTTTTACATATTTAATTGATAAGTGACGTTAACATCAATTAGCTAAACCATAAGCAAAATGGCAGATTGGCAATTGATTTCACACCTGTTTACTTGTGTAACATAAATGATCACCAATTAAGAATATTTTAAAGGTGCACGTCAATTAACAACAGTCCGATTTTAGTTTAAGTGACATTTTTATTTTCATTTTTATGTGTGTGTGTACACATGCACATAATTGCATGTAAAAATAAAATTTTAACATGAATTATATTTATTATGTTTCCCTTTTACTCGTTCACCATGTTATTATTATAATAAATTAAGTATATAAAATGTACATTCTGATCGTTTAATAAACTTACATACTTAATATCAATAAATGTTCAAGAATGGTGAGCAATGACAACAAATACATTTTTTTATATTTAACAGTTCAAAAGGGCCATGGTTGTGAACTGACAACAAAGTCAATTTTATTTAATAACATCCTGGACCAAGGGGGCCAAACATCAGGTGCAAGAATCTGGGTAGCAAAACATCTGTCATCCCACATGTTTATCATCATAATATGACTGCCTTTCTTTGTTCCTGACTTGTACACACAGTAATTGTGTGTACAATTAAGTACATGTCAAGTACAAGAAGTACATGCCACCATCACTAAACAGTGGCTACAAAAACAAATCATCAGTTCAATCCGTGCACAGAATGGTCCAATTTTGAAAGCTTTCCCACATCTTTAGCTCGCTGAACAAGTTCCGCCTTCTTCTCTGTTACTTGTAAGTTGTGAGAACGCAAATAGTTTTTCAATTTGACTACCAAAAGCTGATCTATCATTGTATCACTGAGAAAGTAAGAATTTTCGTCTGATTCGTCTGCCATCTTGTCAAAAAATGTACTACCCAGAGCTGAAGTGTTCCAAATTATTAAAGGGACATAACTCATTTTCCGGAAAGGTCTATTTACCTTCACCAACTAACCTTCTTTACTAACAGCAATTGCAAAAAATATATATAATACTCCTTAGGTTTCTTTATTGGCAGGGGAGACCAATTCAGTGAATTTTCTTTTTTAATGCTCTTTGTTTTGTCTTTACAGGCATCTTTTTTTCTTAGGTCATTTAATGGTTAATATCTGTTAAGTAAAAACTTGTACATGTCTTGGATAACATCACCATGATTAATCCCTAAATAAAAATGACACTTATGCAGTTGTTTTTTCAAGTTACTATATTGAATGTTTTAACATTTCATTTTCTATATGTTGGGTGTGACGAAATGAAAAACAGTTTCTAGTTGATTATTTATATCTTAAATGTTTAGAGTATATCATGTTCTACCTTCCCTTCTTTCTTTTTCATGTGTATAGTAAATATGTTTCATCATTTGAAACTTATAATCACCATTAATTGACTTTTAAAAATAATGTGGAAGTTTTATCTTATGAATTTCTTGTATAATTACAGACTCGAAGCCTGACTATAACCAGTTGTAGATTAGAGCATCATGTCTGTGTTACCTTCCTTGGATCAGGATTGGCAGTCCCGGATAAACTTGCCAGAGGGACTCTGGCACCTATTTCAGCAGCAGGCTGGATGTGATGTCATATTTATTGTTGGGTCTGGTGACGGAGAGGACAGGTTGGGTGCCCACTCGGCTGTTCTGATGGCAAGGAGCCCAATACTGTTCCAGGAATTGGCAGCAGGGATTCCGGAGGCTGAGATGAGACTGCCAAGTCATAGCAGGAAGCAGTTTGAGCTGTTTCTCAGGTTAAATATCTACCTTTCTATCTTAAAAGCCACTATACCCCTGGCAGGAGCATTGTTATTCATAATTAATTAAATTGGTATAGTGGTGCTAAAAACTTATCTATCAATAAAATTTATTACCTGTTAATATTGAAAGGAAAGAAAAGACAAAATTATAATAAAAATCCAATAATAAGAAATGCTTTGTTTTTGTATGATTCAAACTCTGGCAGTCCAATGGCATATTGACTGCACTCATGACCTTTTTTCTCTATATAACAGGTTCCATTAAACAGCATCTTCCTCTCACAAAATAAGTTTTTTCCCAAATATTCACCATTTTCTCCCTCCTGAAGAAAGCCTCCTCTACAGTGCTACTGTAGCACAGTGAAACGTAACTGGCGTGACGAGTTTAGTATTTCTTAAGAAATAGATGTGCAGTCATGTGATATGTTGCCTATCATGTGTCTTATTTAAGAAACATTTTCTTACGGAAATTAGATGTATGTCTGTTGTCTATTGAGATTTCTCCAAACACATCAGTACTCACATTTCAATATATGTGTTGTTTTTTTACTTCACAATTCTTTCATCTTGATCAAAAAACCTATAGTAAACCACACAGCAAAGTTTTTATATGCATAACTGGCAAGATGTAGAAGCTGTCATTGAAAGATTCCTTTCTGTGTTTGGTGTTATGTTTTTCTTGGCCCTTCCCTTTTTGGGAATGAGTCTGAGTTATTATGAGTATCATCATGTTAAGTCTTGATTGATCTTGCTGGCCTGAGTTTTTGCCATGGCATAACCTTACAGGGTGGAGTTTTGATTTGATTTTAACCCACGGTATAACCTAGACATTCAAGTGGCATTTTAAACTAGTTGTATCCATTTCTGATTTCTTGGCTAAATAATAATTTCCATTGAATTTTTTTATTCATTTTGTTACAGATACTTGTACACCTCAGATGTGGAAGGAATTGATGACAATGACCTCGAACCTTTACAGATACTCTCAGAACAATATGCAGTTCACAATCTTACTAAAGTTCTGCTTGGAAAGACACTTGATAATCTTCCAGTGTCAAAATTTTGTACTTTTGTTTACCAGCATGAGGCCAACCTCACTGGTATGCTAGAGTATAAGTGCTTTGATTATGTTTTCAAGAATGCAAAAGAGGTTTTCAGCTCAAGCGATTTTAAGTATCTACCCAGAGCATTTTTGAAGCACCTTCTATGTCATGAATACCTTGTTTTAGATGAGAAAGACATTCTCCTTGCCACATTGTTGTGGGCCAGTTATAATTGCGAGATAAATGGTCTCGATATAGATGGAGAAAACCAGCGCAAGGTCTTGAACGACATATTGTTTGACATCCGCTTTCCACTTCTGGACAATGATTTCTTCATGAACTATGTATCTGATACAATGCTTCTCACTGAAAGTGAAGAAAATCAGATGTTGAGGTTTTACCTTAACCCTTCTCAGAAAGATGCTTCTAGGTTCCCATTTAAAGCCATGCCTCGCATTGCACCTGAAAAGGAATACGATCCTGATAGTTTAGACAGCAACCCAATGATTCTCTTCAATCGCCAAGATTCACTACATCCAGTACCAAGTCTGCCCATTATTCACCAATCAGAAATTGGTGAAAAGGGGACAGTTAGAAGGTTTAGCCAGGAAGCAACAGGCTGGGGTTACCGTGGAGATAAGAAAGATGCTATAGCATTTACAGTTGACAGAAAAATTCTACTTAGCCATGTCTTGGTGTATGGCCTTAGAGAAAATCAAAGTATGAATGTTTCTATGGTAGTTAAAAATGAGAATGGAGATGAGTTGTCCACATCACAGCAGAAATTTGATTGTAGGAACATAGGTCCCTCTCCACATCTCTATGAAGTAGGTGTGGAGAATAATCATCTGTCTTATGGCATTGAACTGGAACCAAACCATACGTACCATGTTGTTCTGCAAATTACAGGTTCATGTGGTTATTATGGAAAAGGAGAACAAACCAGAATTACAGAAAAAGGTGTCGAATTTCAGTTCAAAATGAGCAAATATTCCACTAATAACACTACAGAGAGAATGGGACAAATAATGGGATTTAAGTTTACAGTCTTGTAAGATACTATCCTTACAGCAAAGTACACATGTAAATCATATGAGTATAAATCCCAGTGCACCCTGGAACCATGTTTGCTGTTGATGATGTGCACATGTTTGTGGAAATAAAGACATACACATGAGGCTTGGACACTTGTCTTGCAAAAAAAAAACTTGCCGAGAGTACCATCGGAGCCTTGGCGGATAGTCATTTTGTCTAAACCCCTCTCTTATATCCAATGATTCACCAAACCCCTTCCCTAATGTTGAAAATTTCTGCATACTGGTTCCTACACATGTAATTATTGGGGTATGCATGTACCATATGCTGTAAGAGCGAGAATCCAATCTGTGTGTACATGTGTATTTGTGTTTATTATTTTTTGTTTGCCATGCACCTCGGGTTAATTGTTTATAAATACCCCTGGAAACTGTCAGCCAATGCTATTACCATGAAAGCTTGCTCCATAATGTGAATTAACAGTTATCTGACTTATAAAGTCAGGTATAAATTGAAACCAGACCTAATAGCATTCTAAAGAGTCAGCTCCAGGTACGTTAGGCCTCAAGTTCAGTCCTGGACCATGACATACCAGTCGTTAAAAATGGTAGTGGTATAGCTCCCTTGCTAATGATCAAGCAAATATTTAGGTAGTTTTGTTAACGTTTAGGTACGTCTGGTTGGCCTGGAGTCGGGATGATGTGAATAGATGTGGTATCATGCAAGGTGATCACAATGTGCTATGCAAAGTGAAGTAAGCACTATTTCTTCTCCTGATGGATGCCGGGTAATATGTGATATTTGGTTGGCAGTATATCACAATATTACCCACCCTATCAATCTAAAGCTTTTTAATTGGTTGGCCTTCTTGACTCTAAACAGCAACAACACTTCCAAGCAATCTTTGTCATTCTTCCAGTGTTTTGTTAATTTGACATGTTTCCCTTTTAACAACTGACTGTTCCAAGACGATAACTCTTGCTTTTTTTTGTTTATTGACTCGTCACAGATTTGTTATTACTTATATGTTTGGCTTGCATGTGAATACCTTTGGCCTCTGCCTTTATAAAATTTTGGTATATGTTGCAATGCTCATAGGACTTTGTCATATTTCCTTATTTAAAAAAGCCCAAGATGTTTTTTTATTCTTATCAATAAAAGTTCCATTTTTTCTACATTTAGATCAAGTTATGATATCATTTAAGATACTTTAGTTTGGTGATGTTGTTATGAATTTTAAGAACATGATAAAGAGTTAAATGTAAATATTGTTCGTGTCTCTTTGCAGTAAATTCACAGGGTAGAAATGTAGCAAATGTTTGTTTATTGGGTTTATCGTCCCACCCAACAGTATTTCAGTTATCTGGAGACGGTGTCCACTTGAAGCAGATATAGTGCTGCCTACACTGTGTATAGCATGCCATGAACACCTGGCATGAAACCACACCCAGTCACATTATCCTGACACCGGGCCAACCAGTCGTGGAACTACCCTTATATTTGCTTGAGCGTTAGCAAGGGAGCTAGCTATACCACTACCATTTTTAACGACTTTGGTATGTTGCGACCCAGGATCGAACCCAGGGCCTCCCGTACCTGGAGCCTCCGCTCTACCGATTGCGCTTCTAGGTTCGGTATGTAGCAAATGAACACTTCTTTTTAAGTAAAAAGGTCACTGGGTCAAATCTTAGAAAAAGCTTGTGAACACACTAGAGACCACATTTATAGCCAAATCTTCACCAAACTTGATTAGAATTATTGTCTGCATGAAATCATGAATGAGTTCAGCATTGGGTCACGTGGGGTCAATTTAGGTCACTAGGTCAGATCTTAGAAAAAGCTTGCGAACACACTGGAGACCACATTTATAGCCCAATCTTCACCAAACTTAGAATGTTTTTCTGCATGAAATCTTGGACGAGTTTGTTATTGGGTCATGTGGGGTCAAAAAAGAGGTCACTAGGTCAGAACTTAGAAAAAGCATGTGAACACACTAGAGGCCATATTTATAGCCCAGTCTTCACCAAACTTGATCAGATTATTTGTCTGCGTGAAATCTTGGATGATTATATTATTGGGTCACGTGGGGTCAAAAAATAGGTCACATTTGGTGGCCCAATCTTCACCAAACTTGGCCAGAATGTTTGCCAGTATGAAATCTTACATATGTTTTGAAGTGGGTCATTATACTATATTATGTTGATGGTTACGGTAAGGGCGATCTTGCAGTCATTGGCGGCAAAGAATTGTTGGTTGGTATATATTGCATTATTCTTTTCAAATGTTACAACATATTGAACTATATTTTGTCATTGCAGTAATCATAACTAATGGTAGCCAAACTGTACCCTTTGTCAAACATTTTGTGACTGCCTTATTGTTATTTGATTTATTATGATTTTTTTGTTGTTTTAGTTTAAATCATTTTGTAAATAGTCCTATCAGGAGATTTTGACTGCTTCCTGAGTAAAAAAAGTAGTCTGGTCGTTATGACCCAGAGCATTATATATAGTAAATAGAATTGCCCATATCATTTGTTTATTTGTTAATGTTCTGCAATCATGTATATAGTGGGCATGTGAGTGTTTTGTTTTACAATATTTGTGTTATTTTGTTGAATTTTAAATGTGGATGACATGTTTTATTATTTGTAATAAGTGAGACTATGTTATCCTCCCCCACACACCCCTACAGGCATCATCCTACACACACCCCTTACAGGCATCGCCCTGCACACACCCCTTACAGGCATCACCTTGCACACACCCCTTACAGGCATCACCCTGCACACACCCTTACAGGCATCATCCTACACACACCCTTAACAGGCATCAACCTACACACACCCCTTACAGGCATCATCCTACACACACCCCTACAGGCATCATCCCACACACACCCCTTACAGGCATCATCCTACACAAACACCTAACAGGCATCATCCTACACACACCCTCACAGGCATCATCCTACACACACCCCTTACAGGCATCATCCTACACACACCCTTACAGGCATCATCCTACACACACCCTTAACAGGCATCATCCCACACACACCCCTTACAGGCATCATCCTACACACCCCTTACAGGCATCAACCTACACACACCCCTTACAGGCATCATTCTGATTGCCTATACAAGATATTGCTTGTGAGTAACTTAAATTTGAACTGGTTTACAACAAATGTAGCATTATATCTTTGGATGTTTCTTTGTGTTTTATACAATGTATACTAAATTTAAAAACAAACATATACAATCAAATCAACAGGCTGTCATGAACATGATACAGTGTGTGTGATAGGAAAGTTGTTGCTGTCAAGTACCATACTATTATAGATTATTTCTGTTGTAAAATTTTCATAAATTAAACAAAAACTGTAATTATTAAAATGGAAAATCATTTTGTGTTTGTGTGTGATAGGTGAATCGCACAAAAATGTAAATACATGTACTAAAATGCATGTATATCCCAGGAAACACAGTGCCAAATGAGATAACCAAATAAATATTGTGTATCTACAAAATTAACCGTTCCTTTCTATGTTAATTATTTTTACTGTTCTTTATCTTTCTTACAGCAGCATATATAATCAGTAAATATTAATCTAATTATATTGTTTTTTAAAATTTGTATCTATTTTTTAGGTATTGTATTGTCTTGACAATGAGTTATTAAATTGATGTTGGCAAATTCTACAATCCTCAATGCGTCTGTTTTGACAAGATGATGATGATGAAGATGGTGATAAGATGATGATGATGACTTTGATGATGATGATGAAATAGTGCAATACAGGTTTGGACATAAGTTTGAGAATATGATCATAAGGATAAGTTTTGTTACATTCAAGTTTTGAGATTAATTTATGATGGTGGTTTTGTCTTCCTTTGACTGTATTGCGTTTGGCAAGCATTTTTCTTGCAACGATATAATGGTACCTTTCCTGTGATGGCATGTCATCACATTATCCTGCTGTCAGGGGATTCAGTTGTTGATTACCCATATAAGCAGAGCACAGATAAGAACACTATAACATCACCATTAAAAGATCCACCATTCAAAGAAAGTGAAGCTATTGTCTATTGCACTTCAGGGCTGGTTGCTTTACTGGTTCAACTCATTTGTCTGGTGTTTTCCTCCATTTATAATAGCTGGTCAAATCTTCAATGACCATTATTGTGTGACTGGTATGCTACAACAAAGAAACAGAATCCAAGATCATTGGCCCTGTTGAAGCTGAAGGTAGTGCCATAGGTTTGATCCCAGGTGGCGTCCTACCTAAAAATGGTAGCTTTACAGCTCCCATTGCTTACACTCAAGGTAATAGAGTTGTTGTCCCTGTGTCAGAATAACATAACTGAGTGTTTGCAGTTTTGGGTCGCTCATAGTGATAAAAGCATTTTCTTTGTTTCAAGTGAGCATTATCTCCAAATAATTTAAAAAATGAATGTGGAAATTTTAACCCAACAACAACGAAAACCAACACGCAAACTTATTTTTTGGGTGTAGATTAGGTGCAGACACCACTATACCACTGTTGGGATGTAACAGCAATAAACAAGACACAAACTTGTTTTGTGGGGTGTAGATTAGGGACAGACACCACTATGCCACTGTTGGGATGTTGGATGTTACAATTTAAAAACTAAAATGTATTCCTTTGTTCTGATCCATTTGTCTAAGCATAAGTTGTTTATGTTTATATGTCTCTTAAACAAGTTATGTTTAAGCTAATAACAAACTTTCTTAACCATTTTTGTTGTTTTGTATTGTAAATAACCACAAAATGTTACTTATGAATGATTGTTTTATATATAATTTTTTAATAACTATTCTGTTTTATTGAATTTATATTATTAACCCCCTGACAAGAAGAATATGGGATCTGTATTGGATTTATATTCATCGGTCGGTTCTTCTGTAGACAAGATTCTTGCATGCTATTTCTCAGAATATGTTTGTTATCTTTTGACAGAACATAACAAAGCTGGAAGGTACCAATCCTTGTTGATCATATAGGAATGTCATGACTGCTTGATTATACCTGAGTTATGGCTCCTTATTATATTGAATGTCTGACAGTTACTGTGGCGAGGAAGCATAATGGGGTATTCATTGTCTTCTATGATAAATCTTGTTATTATTAAATGTTTGCACTTTATTGTCTCATGATTATGTAAATGTTTTGGCAGCTTTTAAAGGTTCCATGTCCCACTTGGTTCATATGTGAACAAGACTAGAAAGCCTTGTATTACCATAATTACTGCATTAAATTCAGGTAAACCTTACACCTGTTTATATAGTTTTTATATATTTTCAATGTTGAAATCTGCCATGTTAGTAATTTTGAAAAAGTAACATTTTGGACAGTCCTCAAAAAAAAAAAAATGGCCAAGGCTTTTTTGATAAAGTCAATACAAGCAAACATAATTTACTTATGATCAGTCTGAATAGTCTAATGGGTAAATGTTCACCTCTACTCGAGCATCCTGGTTCAAAACTGAATGCTGCTATTTGTTTCATTCATATTTAATTAATATTTATTATATTTTTTTAGTGAAAATAAAGATTTCGTTCATTATCATCAAGTTATGTTGTTATTTCTTTTTGGCTCTGAATTTGGGAACATTTACAAAAACAATGACAGACAGATGGACAGGCCTTTAAGAACAAATATTGTATGATTAAGTTCACAATATTTGAAATAATTTAGTTGCATGCATTTTAACATTTTATTTGTATTGCCTTTGTATATCTTTGTCATTTTTAAATACTGTTTTTTTTTACTTACAAATAATACTTTTCCAATAATAATAGGCATTTACAAACTGTACATACATTGTTACATTTTATTTGTCTTGTCTTTGTATATTTTTATATTTTTGTCATGTCTTGTTAAAAGCAAATAAAATTGCATGATGCATTATTAAAATGTTGCAAGGCATAAATATTCATGCATTGGCATTTTACTTGTCTTAACTTTGTAAAATTCATTTAACTTATCACAAGCCATTTGTTATTAATTGTATGATTCTAGTTAAGAAAGGAATTGCATAACAATTGCAACAAAGCATTGGTTAACTTTTTTTATCCATTTTAGTTTTTATGAATACCATTTTTGTAATGCTTGCTTGTGAAGAGCTTAAATTAGCTATCACAGTTGAGGTTTGGTGTTTGTGTGTGTGCGACCAGATATCCTTGTCCAGCTATATCACTCTTATCTGTTGAATAAGTTTGTAAAGTGTTCATCACTATGGCACTGTGTGTCACACTCATGATAAAAGCCTCTACCCTAGAGATTAAGGTAACATTTAAAGGTGAAAGCTCCTTTTCCTCTTGGTGACTGGATGGTAGGTCTCACAAAACAACTAGATCTGTCACTCAAAGGTCAAGGTACCATTTAGAGGTCAAAGGATTACTACTTTTTAGGTTGACCTAGAGGTTACTTAACCATGGGTCAAGGAATTTTCAATTAATATGGCACAAGCCTTTGCCATGATTAGATAGCTATCATGTAGAAGACATATTAGTAGATGAATATTCAAAGCTGTACTTAGAGGTCACACGTTAAAAGCAAGTGTTTTAAAGCTTGTCTTGGATATCACTTAACCATGGTATGAAGGTATATACAAATAATATGGCACAAGAGTTTGCTTTGTTGAAATGGTGTCAGGTGCAGGAACCACATAGTTTGTCAAAGGTGAAAAACGAGTGCTGGTACGGACTGTAACTTCAGCATGGGTCAAGGGATTTTTAAAAAAAACTTGGCACAAAGGTTTGGCATGATAAGATGGTATGCTGGAGCAAGAACCCAATTGGGCATCAAGTGCTTTGTAAATGATACCTTTGAGTGTAATTTATCATTTACTTACCATGTAAATAAAATTGGTGAAAATTTTACATTTGGTTTGTTGTTGTTTTATTACCTGCTATAAAGCATGTCTGCTATCTGCTAATTATCAAGAAAGCTCAAGCTATGCAATGCTGCTACAAGAAGGCTGGGGAAAGCAGGTCACTTAGACATACGATGTACTGATGGGTCAACTTTTCAATGTGACATCTTTCAGAAGACCTGCTTTGCACAAATAGGGATACTCAGACATACTTTCTTGGTTCTTGCATATCCTAAAATATCTAGACGTTGCTATATTAATTATAATTGTGTTGATGTATTTTAAAATTGCAACAAGGTTGACATGGGTATGAAATAAAAATTAACCTGTAAAGTTCACCTTTTATTTGATGCATACAAAAGAGAGAAAAATGTCAAATAAAATAAACCATCTGTATCACAGTCATCAAAAACAAAACTTCAAAAAGAAGGATCTAACATCATAAAAGAACAATTAATATATACCAGTAAATAAAATTAACAAGTTAACATTAAACTTTGTACTTAATTCTTATTGTCAAACAGACCTTTATTTTAGATTTTTATTAGAGGAGTAAGAAATATACAATAAATATATACTTTTAAGCATTATGAAATAAAACATGAATTCTAAATATTGATATAGCTTGAAATAATAGCATCGGTGCAGAATATTGTTAGTCAATATTGAATGGTAATTTGTAAATTTTTGTATAGATACTCAGCCCAATCTAAATATTTGGGGCATAGATTAATACACTTATTATATAGCATAGACACATTCTTAACATCATTTATTAATTACAATACAACAAAAGAGTGTGCATTTATGGAAAGTGTAATGATTTAAGAAGACAGTAATGATAATAAATAGTACTGAAATATATCAAACTGATATTAAACACATTTTCATCAGTAGAGGTCACAAGTGTACAACAGTCATTTTCTGAGCCAACAAACCTTTGCAATAGACAAAATACTCTGTTTTAAAAATGATCAACTTTTACTAAAAAAGTATGTAAAATACTAATTGGTAATTATAATTACACGAAATAATACTAAAACAAAATTTGTTTGTTATTACTACTATATTTTTCGGACAAACAAAACAAAAACATTCATACCTATCATTTTATGTCGGTTATTTTTAGATGAACGTTTTAAATTTAATTAAAACTAACATATAATGTGAGGTATGAATGCATTTCATAACATGTTAATTTTAAATTTATATAATTATAGTTATGTATACAAAAAACTAGCATTTGACAACATGTTTCTATCATGTCAAACAAATGAGAAATCAATGGTATGTAAATCAAATTCTTAATGTAATTTAAAAATTTAATCACATTTTAAGTTGCCATTGTATTCTTTTATTTTAATAATAAAAAGTTATAACATATGCAATAAATATGTATAATTTTCATTTTCTTAAAAATGATACATGAATTCACATAGTTACAAGTTGATTTTATTGTCAGATTACTTTGTATGTTACATGTAATAAGGTTTTTTATTTCTATACGCATTATATTGCTTACACCATACCAATATTTCTTATTATGTTAACATAATATTTATAATAACAATATTATACACATTATGCTAACATCACACATATAATACCAATAATACATGTAAAACTTGTATAAGTTGTAATACTAATATATTTAGTCCACTTTTTTATTTTTATATATTTATCTTTTCTCCTTACATATTCAATGCTCAAATAAAACATTAATGTCAATTATCACATATAGTACAAATACTAAACTTTCATTTACTATTTTTTCTCAATAGTTTTACAGTTACACATTTAAGATTCCCCTTGCTCCGCTTTTTTTTCCATTGTTGAATCCTCTGCCTTTAAATCACTCTTCTCCTTATCGTCGGGCTCTATTAACGCATCTGTATTGTTTTCCCGCATCTTGAGGGTGTGTTCAATGAGAGACAGACATACGAAAACCCAGTTGTACATATGTTGGGCTGGGACGGAACTGTGTTTGGCCACCTCTCCGTGTGGAACGTTATGCAGGTAACGCTCAATCTTATCTGGGGAGACAAGTTTCTGACCGGCTGTCGGGTCGTATTGGGCAATCTGCTGCAGGAGGTCGCCATTGATTTTCTGCAAAGAAATTTTCAAAACCATCTGTCAACAAGATATATATGATCAACATACTTTAGAGTCTGCTTCTATTTATTTCTTTGTTTGATAGGTTTGTCACCCCACCAACAATAGTCCATTTAAAGCCTATACAGTGCTGCCTTCACTGTTATAGCATGCAGTAAATACCTGGCATGAACTACATCCAATTATTTTTCCCTGACACCTTACCAAACAGTCATGGAACTACTTTTCTATTTGCATGAGCATAGCAAGGAGATATATATGAATACAATGTTTTATGACTTTGGCCTTTTGCTACCAGGGTTTGGATCAGGGCCCCCTGTACCTAGAGCTGATGTTCTACCTATTGCTTGTCCTGGTCTGGTTTGAATCTGCAGGTTTTGATATTGGTTGTTTATATATATGGAATCAACTACATGCCAATTCTACAAAATATTATGCAGTGGTGAAAAATATTTTTTTTTAAAGTTAAGTGCCACTTAATCTGAAGAACAAAAAATACTTATATTACCTATATTACAAAATAAATTCTCCACATTAAATGAGGAGGTATTTTTGCATGGCAGCTATGGTTTGGCCCAGATATTTGTCAGCAGGCGTCCTCCACCAATAATAGCTGCATATCGCCACAATGACCATTGTGTTCAGTGCAAAGTACATAACTATTTTAGCAAAACAAACAAACAACATTACACAGAAGCTCCTACCCCTTTCATCTGCTGCCAGTCATCATACAGGCCCTGTTCTGTTTCCTCCAGATTAAAAATGGCCGTCACTGCTTTGAGGATATCATGTACAATCCTTGGTGGGTCATTGTAGCTCCGGAGTTCAGCAAAAGCCTTCGTATCCACCTTAATGACATTCTCTCTCAACTCCATCAGCATGAGCCGATCAAACATAATGTCCATACGAGTTTCCTCATCATTTTCGGCCTCTGTAGACATAACATAATAATACATACGTAGTGTTGCTTTAACTGTGTTAGCATTTTATTAATAAGAGGCAGATAAATATTATGTTTCTTCAAGTCTTCTCACCATTTTCAGCTTAGAACAGAATACTTTTACATCATTGACCCTTAGCTTACTAAGCACATATTTTTAAGGCTTAGGCAAATAGTGTAGATCAAAATCAGCCAGTTTTATGCTGGGAGCGGTCTGCAGCAAAAAGGTTTCTGACCCCGTCATGAAATTTTAGTCAATAACTAAGACTTTAATATGGACTAAAAACAAATGTAACAGGCTCGAAATTAAAATAGTTTCACTACACCCAGGTGTAAAAATGGATCTCTGAGGGAGTTAATTGGGACTTTAAGGGTAAAACTGTAAAGGTGGCTAAACAAGCAATAGCTTGAAAGTAAGCTAAAACTAGATAATTTCTATACCAACATGATACCAAACACCTACCTAGCACCACATTCTTGTCCTCTCCAGCCATTTCTTTTGTGATTTCCTTGTGAGCCAACTGTAGCAGACGCAACATCCGTTGAACCTCACGGTTCTCATGACTCGGAAGTGATTTCTGCTCTCCAAGACTGAGATCCACAATGGCGACCGCACGACCTTGATCATCTCTCAATGGGAAAGCTAGATGGCGCTCTCCATAAGCATCAGCCGATATTGTCTCTGAATTATCGACAGCTTTGAACAGATAGTCCCTGAAAGAAAAAAGATTGTTAAGAAAAATATAAACAGGGGAGGCTCTTTTTAAGGTACAGTAGTTGTTTTTTTAATTTTTGAACAAACAGAATTAAAAGAAGAAAAGGTGTTCAGGCCATTGAAGCCATTAAAGCTTGACATTCCTACAGTACAGTATTCAAACTTTTCATGCACAAAACATAATATATTCATGCATTATATTTAAATTAACATGTGAATGATTTATTATTTGCAGCCACTAATCTTGGTGGAGGTTCCTGATTGGGCACCACACCCAATGTCTAACCTACCTGAAGAGATTGTCCTTCCTTTCTAGCCGTGGCGGATTCTGGATAGTCTGGATGGCACCCTTTTTGTCTGTCATCATCATCTTTCGCAGCACAAAGTCCTTTGCCTCCTCTTGTGGCTCCACCATGTAGCAGATTATCTCCTTCACATGGGGGCTGCGACGGTGGATCCAAGACACCGCACTCTCCGTGATTCGCAGGAGCTTCTTACGCATGTCAATGCCATGGTAGGCAATGCTGAATGACTTAGCAACCCCCTAAATTTAAAAGATTAAAGCAGAATTTTGAATGTTTTCTTGCATATGCAGTGTTAATTTTACAATTCAGAATAATAGTGTCTTTTTTAAGAGCATGTTTGGAAACAATAGGTCCAATTTGAGTCCACTTGAACTTTATTGTTAAAAAATTACACTGTTATGAGTAGTAGCCTACTCTAAATCTTCTTTTAACAAAATATGACAATAAATACTGCTGACTTGGTTGAGCGCAAGTAATTTAGCCAATGCTTTAAATGCATTACCATATTTAAGGATTCTGTTAGCCAATATTGGTTACCCAGGCGAAAGGTTCATCATATGTACCCATGCTATCAGGGACAAAACACTAACAGAGACTTTTTGTTTATTTTGTCAATAATTCATCAATCACTATTCCCCATTAGAGGGAATGTATTATTTTATAGATGTTTGGATTTAAGTTTTTCTTAATGATGACACAAATGAGGGAAATGGCTTGTTTGGTTTGTTTTTTTTGTAAATAAGAAATATGCATAATCTAACAGACTTTTAATTACCTACAAATTAATAAATTCATGTACCATTATGAAGAGTGAGGAAATAGCTAAACAAACTTACAGCTTAGGTAAATAAAAAAATGGATGAAGCCCTTTGCTCTCATACCTGATAAAACTGAATCTCATGTGTGATGAAGATGCTCTTGGTATGGTGGTCGTTCAATGTATCAATCCCCAGCAGTCCGAACACACGCTTACGTCTGTCCTTTAGTGGAATTACAATGAACGAGCCTTCCCTCTCCTGAAAATATAGTAAAATGGCCATCTTGTTTCTTACCAAGTCAAGAAGCTAAGCAATACAAAACTATAGGTATTCCCTGCATTCCAAGGTGCATTGACATATTAATACACACTCTGTAAATTGTGCAGATCTTGATAAAAGAGCTGCCAGCAGAAGCTACCTGATCTGGATCTACATTACCTGTCTCAGTCTGATCAATTTGTGCTAAGCTGGTATGAGTTTTAATTCTGATTTTGAGTTGTGTAGAAATAAAGCAGACATCAATTTAATCTTATTCTTAGAGTAAGAAATCAAAGAAGGTCACATTTCTAACCAATATACCTAATTTTTAAGCAATGGAAAGGTGTAAAGGGAATGATTTCTAGGATTTAAAATGTAAATTCTTACTTTAAACAAAAGAAAAAAACATTAAGATTAAGCTTAAAACATAGGATAACATAAGAAAATACTAAATTTGCTGTTAGGTATTACATCTTTGTGCACTTTAAAATGTGCATCATTAAGTATCCATTAATGCATTACAAGCCATTGCAAGACAATAGTTTTTGTTTTGTTTTGCCCCCAAGGTTGTTTTAGCCACAAGGCAGAAAAACAACACAAAGTAAGTGAAGAGGGATGAAATGGCAGTCCAAAGTATGCTTGTTTAATGTTGGTTTGTTTGTTTTATGTTACATCAAACTGACACAATTATGGTCTTTTGGAAAACATCCCCACATAAAAATTCTGGCCCAGACTGGGTTTCAACTTGTTTTAATTTTTACCTTGATAAAAGGGACATTCAAAAGGATGCCTATTTTGAGTTTTAACAAAGTTACTGTTTTTGACTTACACGGGTGGACTAAAACAGATTAAATATTTTGAAACTTATCTCAACATACATCAGGATGTCTGTATGTGTTCCAGAACTGAATATTGCCATGGTTGGCCACTCGTGGAACATGGATAGGCTTGCCACTCTCAACTGCTGAGAAGCTGAAAAATTCATACAGTCATAAATATGATTCTGTTTATAACTCACAACACTAGAGGTTCACTGCTAAATATTTCACATGCCTAATCAGCTCTTATGCCATTACATAAATGTTTTTTTTATGTTTGCAGCCATATCTACCAGTATTAATGCTGAGTTTTGCTGTGTTTCTAACCTTACAAAGAGAACAGGAAAAGACAGGCTACAGTTTATTGCCTTTGCTACCTTAAAAAGTATGTTTTTATGCTACTATGTCATTATGTATGAACAAACATTTCTTGTATTTCAGACAATATCACTCACTTTCCGGTAAACCACTCAAATCCAAACTTGCTTGACTAAATGTGCAAAATATAAATGCATGAAAATGTCCAATCCTCAAGCTCAAGAACATCTGTAAAAATTACTTCAAATTTTGTAATGATACATTGTAACTTCTCATACCTTATACCAGGCATATCTTTGTGGAGGATTTTGCCCATAAGGAATTCTGCATCTTCTGTTGTTGCTGCAACGTATCGCAGGCAGACGTCACCACGCTCTGGGGCGATAGTGTTACGCTCTAGCATAGAGATATTGGCAGAAATGTTCTTGCCTCCACCATGTGCCTCTGCATCCTGTTTAAAATAAACATTGGAAGTATATGAGACTTTGGTACACCATAAGACTCTTTAATGTCTGTTTAACATCCGATCATTAAACTGTCATTGTGTTTTTTTATTTATTTATTTTTTGGGGATGGGAAGTCCTAACATCTAAATAAACTATAGCTAAGGTTTTATAGCTTTGAAAAAAGCAAGGATATATCACATGCTACGTACAAAGTGTCTTCAAATACAGAATTTGCCATGGACTCATTTCAGAATTGACAGTTCCAAAATATAGTTTATATTCATACCTAGAGCATGTTCTTACAAACAGCATCACAAACAAAAAGAACAGTCATAATCTTTTGTATAAAACAGGTGAACTTTTAACATGTGCTTTTAATTTGCAATGATAGGATATTCTAGAATTTGTAAAACAGACTTAAAAAAAACTTAGGAATGTCCTGTTGTAACCGAAATTGAACAACTTGAAATCTTTTGCATTTGGCATTTTTTCAAATAAAACTTAACAAAATATTAGAAAGTTCAAAAACAACCTTTAATGTTTAATAAACAATAGGAAACCTCATAAAACTCACTGAAATATCATACTAAAAACACTACAACCATACAATGGCATATACAGGAGGACAATGAATTTAGATGATGTAATAACATAACAAACTGGGCTCCAATTGAACTTTTCCATAAGAAAACCTTGAAGACTTGTTGACTTAAAAATATGTTATGGTCCTAGTAGATTGAGTTACCTTGTACAAAGCCTGGAAGACTGCTTTGTAGACTGGTTCTATAGAAGCCCCACTTGTGTCTGCTGCAGTTAAGATCTGCTGCAGCCACTTCTTACGAGCCTCTCCGCGAATTCGCTCTGCATATGTACGCTAAAAATGAAAAAACAAAACAGGAGTAAAATACTCTTGTTAAGCAAGCCATGCAGACAACTACAACTGGTGAGTCTTCAAGATAAAATAGTTTTATATAAACAAAATTCTTCACTTTTCCAAGTGCATAGAAAATAATGCCAGAAAATGAGTAAAGAAGAAATGACCCATGTGTAGTAAAATTCAGTGCAATAAAAAGTTAAAATATTAGTAAGGTATTTCTGTTCAGAGAGAATTTACATTGCTATTACAAACATAAAAAAGCATACAGTTGATTTCATGTTTAAGATTATCATTTTCTGTACATAAATACATGAAATAAATTGAATAACTAATACTGGTATTTCAATATATTTTTAAAAGATATATTTTTGCCTATTTCAGCTAAAAAATAAAAAGCATGAGATTCTTTTTATGATAATAGATTTTTTCAATAATCATGTTTAGAAAAAGAGTTAAACTATAAATGTTGTATTTATTAATAAAAAAAATATTAGGAAAAATAATGATGAAACTACAATTAAGGTAGTTTTGAAAAGTTAATATGTATTTTTTACTATGGTAGCTGTCACTCAACAAGCAAGTTGATAAATCAAACAGATATGATGTTAGCATACATGCAATAAGAGCAAACAATAGCCACATTTTTTTCAAATTGTGTTAAAAAGCTGAGATCTAGATACATGTTTTAAAGAGAACACAGTCAATGATATAACAAATTACAAGAAAACATTTAATACACATATTCTTAAATATAATTGTCAAAGATCACACAACCCTTTCTGTCATAACTATGCCTTTTCATGCACAGTATCCCCAGTTTTTTTTCTTCAGACTTTATAAAGGTTAATAGTAAATGAATTTTACTATGAAAAATATTTGCCCAAATGCCCAATCTAATACTTATATGTTAGCCATATAAGTATGAAAACTAAAAGCTCTTGTAGGATACATGCAGAGTGCAAGCTATCGTGTGCAATGCAAGGAATTAGAAATAATGCAATCAAATGCTCATGAAAGAAAGGGTTAAGACACATAATATTATGTAATATCTATGGCACAAGAGACACAATTGGCTCACTCTTAGAGACAAAGTAGGCTGTAACTTAGCCTGAAACGAAGACAAGGCACCAAACATGGGGATATAAAGCACAAGTAAAAAAGACAACAGCATGGCTTAGGATAATGGGAGTTTTTTTACTTTGTTTTCTTAAGTACATGGCAATAGCAACATTCAGCAAATCTTGCTGGAATACTTCAAACAAATGTCTGGTTAAAACCAGTAGCAAACCCCTTGTCAGTTGGATGACCACACATTCAGTTTGTGGCAAGACCTGGACACGAACCCACATGTTGACAGGCCGAGAATTCAGAGGAGTTACAAGCTACTGTACCTACTCAGCTAAGGTACTCCAGATAGTAAATAAATGTTAAATCCTTTATTTCTCAACCAAACCCTAAATACCTGATACTCATGAATTCATCAAGATGCTAAGGTGTATCCATGACATGGAGTTTAGTTAAGAATTATTGGATATGTTGCTAATGACAAAGTATATCTCCCATTTGAACCTAAGCTCTTTTGACAATATGCAAGTAGCATAATAAAAACATGATACAAATCCTTGCACTAGGACAATAAACAGCAAACAGGACAATTAACAGCAAAATACAAATAACTGTTTTATGCAAAAGCATGATTTTACAATCTTCAATCTTATGAGATGATCTGATGCCAAAATTTGAGGTTACAAATAATGAAAATAGAACTAAATATTTTGAAGACAAACATCATGTAACTTATTTTAGAAAATCTGCATATTATGTAAAGAGGATAAAAACAGTTAACCCTTAAATTGATGAAAATGCAAAAAAGCCTTATGGCATTTTTAAATACTAAAAAAATGCATTAAAATAGGTCCCCAACATATTTTAGAGAAACAATCACCATGTTATTTTCATGTTCACAAGTAATTTTGAGTCAAATAGATACTGATGAGGTTCATTAGGGAAGCATCTGCTAGCTGTATGAAATAATTTCTCTCAATTTTTACAACTTATGTATAATTTTAAAGGTCAGCAACCATCTGAAAAAGCTAGGACATGAAAACAGCTTAAGTGATGTATTAGCATCAATTTCTGCTGATTTCTGCATACAAATATATTTAATTAGTTTTATGAAAAACCCATTTTAAACATTACAATGCAACAATGACTTCCAGCTCCCAAAAAGCTATTAAAATACATACAGTTTCATACACAAACATCTCCCTGGCCTTGTTGTTAATATTATAAACATGGGGTCATATCCAGTAAGACTCTTGATCTTTTTCCTTTAATTGTACTCAAATGTTTTCTCACATTTTGAATAAAAATACATATTTAAGATTAAGGACAATGTCCTATGTTTAAATGTTTTAAGAAAGATGGTCATAAAATCTTTTAATACATAATGAACCTTTTCACAGTTTTAGATGATAGTCTTAGTATTTTCTCAATTATAAAAACCAACATTCTTCACAAATATAACCCCAGAGCTCCAGATCAAGGGCCTAAATCCCACTTATTTAAGTAACAATTCTCAACAAAACAGTATTTACTGTATACTCTGTATAAGAGTCACATTAAGTATAAAGAGGATTTTTTATGATCTATCCAATAACTCTATAGCAAACCTTGCAAACCTGGTACTCATTAAAATTGTTGTAATTACTTCATTCTAATGATAACCAGGTTCTTAGGGTTAAACATGATTTTCAAAGATTAAGTCTAAAGAGATGTAAAGTAATACACCCTTTTTCTGAAGCTTCAACATGTAGCATAAACAGTTCTGTACAGATATTAATGCCATGTTGACAATGACTTACATTGAGTGTAGCTGAGGCTTGCTAAAATGATTATGAAATGGTTTAGTTTCTTGTTTAATAATACCTTATATAGGCTGAGAGCTGTCAGAATGTTGTTTGACAATCCAAATACAGTTAAAGTCTTAGCTGCAGTTGAAAGCTTTAAATCATTGTCATATGCATTCATATTTATTATACCATGTTTTGAAAAAAAAACTTCTTTTCTTAACATTTGATTTTAGAATTTAAACAATTTTTTAACATTTTTTTCCTGTACACCAGTTAATAATGTGCAATAGTATCTATATTATAATCATTTTCAGTTCTCCAGAGTACAGTAGAAGATCATGTTTAATGTGCATCCATGCTGTATGCACATCTTACTTTGGGGATAAAGTCTGTCTCTTATTAATTGTTAACACTCTTAAAATGTACCTGGCTCTATTGTTTATACATGGTGAGTCTAATCTGCTCTCAATTCAACTTTTCATGACAATTTAAGAACCTTGTCTGCCAAATTGCTGGCTGTGTTTTTAAAGTTACAAGGCTTAACTTCTTTGAATTGTCAAGCAAAATACAGCCTATTACATGTTTGTATGGACAAGACACAATGCTACATATAGGGTGATGTCTTGCACTTTCTGAGCGAGCTGGACTTACACTCAACATATCTGAACTTTGCTGGAAGAAAAATAGTAGGAAGACATAGAAAAATAATACATCACATGCTATTTGTTTAAAAATATTAAAAGTTTTGCCTGTCTTTACAATTACATGTTAAAGTGATATATATAAACATGTACAATTTTAGATTGTTTACATATACTAACAGCTACTTGCAATGGGAACATGGAACAAGAACTATGCAGCAACTAGTGCAAATCTCAAGAAGACAGATTCCAGTGGGATCTTGCTGAACTATATTTGAACTGTTTGCCTAGGTCTGATAAATGCATTAGGTTAGGAATGCTGGTTAGGAAATAACTTACAAGATTATCAGGATATAAATTATTCATTCTATTATGGCCATATTTCATTGCAGCAGTTAAGAACTTTGTTTTGATAAATCCAGGCTTCTTAGGATTATATGTAATTGGCCAACAGCCAACTTCCTTGAAAATAAACAAATAAAGCTTCAGATTGTAAAACTCTAAGTTTAAGACTAAAATTATTGTAAAGCATCTGATTGAATAGATTTTGTTTAGACTGAAATTTAATCAATCAGATGTTTGTTAATGATTCCCAGTAAAAAAATGTAAATTATAATTATAGTTTTGATCAATTAGAAAATGGAATGATGAAAATTATAATTAATAGAAATTAATATTAAATTTTTCAGTAAACATTACCAAGTAATCTATTGTAAATTTATTATTGTATTGATCAACAAGAATTCTTCTTACAAAGTGATGGCATAACAGTTTGGGCTAAGCTCATTTTCATAAGATTGCTTAAACATGTTACAGAAAATAAAAAATGAATTAAAAGAATTAAAGCTTAGAGCAACATTAATAAAAAGGCCATATACAAAGACATAAAATATACAAATAAAAAGATAAGAAAAGAAATACTAAAAATCCATTTTAAGTAATTTTATGCATCTAATGTTTGTTTGTTCAATCCCAACAATAGCACTAAATACCACTAGTATTTATTATGTCATAGCTGAGGTTTGAACTTGGGATCTCATGTATCTGGAGCCAAGACTGAAAGATCTACCAACTGTCCTATTGTGTCTGGTGAGTAGCAAGTAGGATGGATTATTTATTGGAACTTACGTCTCATAATGAATCTGTTACTCATACATTAACAGTGAACATACAGATGGATGACTTAACCCCAAACTCAGATATCTAGATACTAGACAGTCTGGTTCAACAGACCTAATTCAACATCAACAAGCTTAATGCAAGACAGGCAAGCTTTACCAGCACTAGTGCTTTTTTAAAATCTTAGCAAGACACAACAGAGGATTTAAACTCCAACCTCTAATCAGTGGAGCATACACTCTACTGATGTGCCACCCAACTCAATAAAAATACAAAAAAGCTTTGACAAGTCATTCAAACTCGCAAGTTGCCACTTGGTCTAAGAAATGCCCTCTTTTCGTTAATAAAGGGACATTATTCTAACTGCATGTATTACCTCCCTTGGGTTAGGTTTTTATTGTTACTAAAGCCAAAATAAAAAATTTCCACTCTTTGTCTATTGAGAATGTCTCAAACTTAAGCTTGCACATACAATTATATGTTGTTGAATGAGATCATAATAAGTAAGAGTGCTTGAGCATTAGAGTGAAAATAACCAAAAATGTAATATCTATAAAAACAGATTTCTTATATAAAGTATATAAAAAATACCTACCCACAAGGCAGATAACAAATACATTTATTTAATTTTACAAAAATGTAGAATACAAAAAAAAACTTAATTTAGGCATTTATTATTGTACTAAATGTCACATGGTTATTGCTATGGCTTGCTGTAGTCAAACAGCACCTAGAGCTACGAAAGATAACGTGACTCATTCATTTATTGGTGACTGTTCTAGAATAATTTGTGATTCTATTTTTAGGTGATATCTAAAACTTAAGTTCCTTCTATGTGTAAAGTATGTTATATTGTAAGAGCTACTTCCTTGCTCCAGACATACTGTACTATGATAATGTGTATCATTAACAGGTGGCTGTTCTAGAATGGTATGTGGTTCTATTTGTAAGTGATATATATTTAAATCTTTAAAAATGTGTTTTATATGTGTACAGTATGTTTTATAAGGGCTACTTCCTTGCTACACACATAAAGTACCATTATAATGTTTATTTTTGAATGGGTGGTTTTCTAGAATTGTATGTGATAAAAATGTATTAAAGAAACTAAAATGTCAAAAGAACAAAATGCCATGCAAAAGTTAGCAAGATTGGCATTTTTATGACATGAAGGTAAGTTAAAGCTGATGAGAAGATTTTATAATGAAAGCTGTGTTATTGACAGAATGTCAAAATAAGGAAAAAAAATGGATAAATGAAACTTTAAGAAAGATAGTTTATGATGTAAAAGAGGCTAAAAGTCAAGATTAGATGAAAAGAGGTCAATGACCTTGACCTTATTACCTGACCACCACCACCCTAGAATATTGATAAAAAAGAGTATAATAGTTGTTGCTTTGATCTTCAATGGTCAAATTTCTATATGAAACCGTAATAGCAGATTGGGATGTCATTAAAAAGTTGGAAGTACAATGTCTCAAAACTTACAAAACAATAATATATTTATCAGTTTGTAATGGAACAAATGACATTGTTTTCTAAGATGCTTTGTTTTTGAGATACATCACAGCAATCAATTATGATCATTACAGCGACATTCAGTTGTTTCAGTTTAGGAAGACCCCAGACAAATGTCTGGGTAGAACCACCGCCACATCGCAGGTCAGCTGGAAGATATCTAAGTTGTAAAACATAATGTTTTTATATCCCATCAGCAAGATTTCAGTTATTCAAAGTAAATGTCCACATAAAAAATATGGTGCTGCATTTATAGTAATAACATGCCTTGAGTTAATTACATGATACCATACCCAATAGCATTGGGACAACTAGTAGGGGTACTACCATTGTAATTGTCTGACAGTAAGACTTCGGGCAGTCACCTAATGTGGTGTTTGGTAGTTTGTCTTGCTATTTTTATAAAAGGAGATATCAACAATTATGTTACATTAAAACTCTTCCCCCAATACCTTTAATTTCTGACAGTAAAACAATAATTCTGTAACCAGCATAAATTAGACCATTATATATACATCCCTTTCCTACAAAAGGATGTAAAACATCCCAAGAATTTAAGATAAAAAATGAATGAAAAAAAAATCAATTTACAATTAAAATAAGCATTTCCCTTAAATAAATGAAATTTGTTTACCTGGTAAGTCTTTAAAAGATAAAATAATATTTCATATGTTATGTTAACTGTAGAATGTTTAATTCATGTATCAGGCCTTCCAAAGACACAGCTACAGTATATATTATAAACAAACAAATATAGGACAACTGCACACAAGGGGGATGAAGAAAAATGATAATGTAACAAAATACAAAACTGGAACATCTGACTTTATGCATATAAATGGACACCTAACACCAATCAACAAATAAACTGATTATTTAACAGTGAGATATAATAGAGATTAAGTAACAAGGCAAAAAGTTCTTGAAGTACAAAGAATATTGCAAAGGGTTTGAGCAAAATAACTGCAGCATAAAATCAGGCCTGAGATCTAATATAAGTCCAATTGTCAGCACAAAACAAAAACAGATTTTCTTAAGAATATGTAATTTGTAGACAGGAATAAAATATTTATTTTGTATTGTATTGGGTACAAGTTCAAATCAGGGTAAAATCTTTAATGTGAGGAAGTCTCCCCCGTAACCTGCCATGAGTAGGCGGTTTTACCCTGACATTTGTCTCAGTCCATGAATATAGCAGGACATTGATTTGATGAACAACTGATGAAACTTTGGCATCCTTTTTATTAAAAATCAAATGGCTCAGTTGCATTTTTTAAATTTTCACCCAATTTTGTGTGTGAGACTAATTTTGAACTGTTATGTCCCAAATAGAAAAAGATTCAAAATTTCCAGTGGTAAGATTTGATTTACAAATCCTATCAAGACCTGGTAATAAGCTGCATTTAAATTGAGTACATTTATCTTGCACGTATAACTGCTGAATTATATTTAAAGCCATTTTCAACATAATTATGTTCCTTCACCATTTTGACATATCTAAAAAATGGAAGCAGCATGCACGTTTGGCTACCTGTTTATAAGCAACAATATCCTAGAATATAAAGACAAGTCATGTACACAAGTAATATGGGTATCAGAGTTACCATTTAATATTTGGCTTAAATGGGGGTATCAACATGACACAGAGCACTTCAGACTTCAAGTTAATACTATAATTGGTGACAGAGTGCAAAGCTTTTCTACCAAAATAAGAAGTATTTCAGTCACCATGCACTTTAGACAATCCTAATTTTACATCACTCTCTCTCTCTCTCTCTCTCTCTCTCTCTCTCTCTCTCTCTCTCTCTATATATATATATATATATATATATATATATATATATATATATATATTTATGGAGATGAAGAATGTTTATTCAAGTTTGTACCTACATAGAGCAGTTTTTATTTATACACTAGAGGCTGCAATGAAGTCATTACTTTGCCTGTGAGCATTTTCACAGGGGAAAATAAATAGCTTCTTTCTGACTGGTAAAATAAGTAGGTTTGGACAGTCCATACAATTCAGGAGGGCAACTTATAAAATGTATCTCAAAAGTTGGAAGACACACACTTACATATGTAATAGTAAATGACAAATCTCCAAGAGAAAAAAAAATAGGAGCAGGCTTAATGACAAACATTTGTTACAGACAAACAAAATAGTTGCATATGTGAGATGATTAATGAGGTTGCTGTGATAATAATTGGGTATGGGTGATTGTGAAAATATTGTTAACTCTTGGCCTGCTGTGTTTGTTTTTATTATAAGTCACAAAATGATCCCCATGTTATATTCCCATAGATAATATCTGACATGATGAAAATGCCCTGTAATATTAACCATTTTCCCTCATATGTGTCTTACAACAGGTATGTCAATATTTCCAAGACAATAAGAACTTTAAATAACTAATAACGTTAAAAACATCTACCAAATCAAATGTTATGAGCTGACAACCAAAACATGGCTTTACCTCATCATTTGAAAAGTAATTTAGTCAGTTTTATAAAAAGAAAAAGCAATCCCACAGAGCATGAAGGCATATATAGGCAACCCTTGATATCATGTACTAATGTGTCAACAATATTCAGCCCTAAGAGGGACATCACTAGAGACTTAGCTGCAAATTGTATATATCCTGATCAGACAGGCTCTGGGAGCTGTATAATCCATACCTACACTATTTACAGGAGCCTAATCAATCTGTGTTTTTTGCAGGCAAAGAGTTAACAATATTGGTCTTACAAACATCACTCAGACTGATTCATATATTGAAAAACAACTGTGATGTTATACATTTCATATAAAGAAAAATTCTATGTGACATGATGTTTGATTATCCTGTTACCAATTAAAGAAATATTAGTTAGAAGGCAAATTAATTTATGCATTATATTTTGTACAACCTTAATTTTATAAAAATGATGAAAAAGAATACATAAAATTAACTTAAAAGCAATAGATCTCAATCTGTTATATGGTCCATAAGAGGAATCAAAACATCATCTTAAGTGGAAAAATGTGCAACGATGAAGAAAACAGTAAAAGACTAAGACAATCTTACCTCGACGCTGTTGTTAAGGAATTCTACAAAGTATTCAAATGCATCTGCTCCAGGCATGTTATCAGCTACCATGGTAACAAATGTGCGGAATTCTCGCTTGCTAAGTCGACTGTCCTGGAGGTGCTTAGCCTTCTTTTTCATCTCATCCTTTGCTGAAATTAAGAAATAAACGAGTTAAACAATAAACAAGATAAGAAGAACTATAGTCTTGTATCTTTGGTTGATATACCCTTCTCAACCTAGCTGACCAGTCCATGATATGCCCTCCTCAACCTAGCCGACCAGTTCATGATATACATTCATCAACCTAACTGACCAGCCCATGATATACCCTCCTCAACCTAACTGCCCAGTCCATGATATACATTCATGATATACATTTATCAACCTAACTGACCAGTCCATGATATACATTCATCACCCTAAATGACTTGTCCATGATATACCCTCCTCAACCTAGCTGACCAGTTCATGATATACCCTCCTTAACCTAAATGACTTGTCCATGATATACCCTCCTCAACCTAGCTGACCAGTTCATGATATACCCTCCTCAACCTAACTGACCAGTCCATGATATACCCTCCTCAACATAGCTGACCAGTTCATGATATACCCTCCTCAACCTAGCTGACCAGTTCATGATACACCCTCCTCAACCTAACTGACCAGTCCATGGTATACACTCTTCAACCTAACTGACCAGTCCATGATATACATTCATCAACCTAACTGACCAGTTCATGAAATATCCTCCTCAACCTAGCTGACCAGTCCATGATTTACCCTCCTCAACCTAAATGACCAGTTGATAAACCTGCATATTGCTCTCAATGCCATGAATTATTTGTTTTATGATAACAAGCCATGTTGTGGAAGTACCTTTATAAACTAAGCTCTTAGTTACAAATGTAGTAAGATAATAAAAATTGGCATCATCAAAAGAGATTAAATAAGTAAATTAGAAGTTTGAAGATAAATCAGAGTTAGCAAAGCCATACATTTCATAGTCCAACCAAACCAATATTAAAGATATTAATTAAAATCAGTCACACATAGGCAATTTCAAGGAGTATCAACATCATAAAGTTTCAGTGAGTTATAACAGTTATTTAAACAAAATCAATTCTGTGAGAGTAAAATTTGTGGTACCTTTCTCAATAGCTTCACTCTCCTGTCCATCCTTGTATTTCATCATGACGTTTTCCACCTCATCCTGGTCCAGGAAACCTGACCCATCATTATCCCACTTATCAAACAGCTGATCCAGTAGCATCTTCCTGCGCGAGGACATCGCCTCCTTGCGAGCCTGCAAAAGCAATAACTGATACATAATCTGGGCAATACTTTACACCATGATCGATTCTCAGAAATATTTTAAAAAAAATCCACGTCATAGGCAAATCAGTCCTGCAAGGTAGAGGATCAGCTGCAAGTACGGAAGTTTTTAGGTTGCTATATTGGGCATGCCCCAAACTAGAAGCTCAAACATGTCATACTATCAATAAAAACAAGCATATTCATCTATGATGTCTATATGTAACCCTGACTTTTGTGACAGCAATTGTTTCATGCTCACAACATAGCATCTTATCATGGCAAACACTTGTGCCAGGTTAATTGAAGATTCATTTACTTCTCAGTCAGAACAAGCTCAAAAGCAATGTTTTTACCTTTGACCTCTAAGTCCGACCTTGACCTTAGAGTGATGGACCTGGTACTTGCAAGACTAGTAACATGCGGGACAGTCATGGTAATTATTTGCGTAAGGTTTGATCAAAATCCTTCAAAGCACGTGGGAGATAAAAACTCTCTTTGACCTTTCACCTACACCTCTTTAGTACAGGTCTGAGTCAAGTGCGAGACTTGTTTTAAACAATTTTGTCATGTTATTTCAAAATACTTCAAAACATATGAGGGAGACAAAGTCCAGACTAGGACAGACATACGCACATACAAACAATGAACTTCCACTGACAGCTATGTTGAGCTTACCATAAGCAAGGCTTGGTAATTTACAAAATTGGTACAGGTTTTGCTTCCTTTCTTTGTCTCAATTCATAAGACTAGTTCTAATTAGTTCTCTTTGTAACTGAAACAGACTCAATCTACAATGACACCGAAACTCATTACTTAAGCTTACTTTTAAAACATGCTGAGTCAATCTACAGAGCATTCAAAACAATTTATAGGATATGAAAAGTCTACAAGTAAGCTCTGAAAGTTGAATAAAGGAATAAAGGAACTTGTAGTAGCACTTAATGTTCAAATCAAAGGTCAATACTGTCATATCAATTTAGTATTTATTGTCAGTATTTCTATACCTTAAGCAGTCTCTCCATCTTCTCTTCCTCTGTTTCCTGGTATTCCTCCTTGATATATTTCATCAGCTGCTCAAAGCTTGTTATTTGTGGCTCATTTCCAAGGAATGTTTCTGCCAGCTGGACAAACTGGGAAACGTTGACGGAATTTTCGTCAAACATCGACATCTGTGAGTGAGACCGACTCAATGTAGTCATGGCTTGAAAAGAGATGAGAAAAAGAAAAGACAGTTACTAAGCTGTCAATAAAAACGTTTTCATTAAACAGATTAACCAATGGATGGTCTTGCAATGTGTAAATGATTCTATTTATACTAAGGTCAAAGGTTCACAACAAGTATTACAAACAAATAAAGCATGATAAAAATTTCTTAAGTCATTCACCTTGTGCTTTACCCTTGCACTGATTGGATAATCTTGAACCCAGACAGTGAGGGGCAGATAAATAAAAAGATGTAAAACAGTTACAGCTCAGCCACAGACACGCAATTAGATTTTAGTAATAGAAAATATATTAACAAAAGAAACTAAATCTTATACGTCTTATGGTGAGCCTTGTTCAGCTTCACTGCATAGTTCTTAAGTATTTAAGATATGTCACTCTTGCAATTGCTATCAATCAAAAATATTGCAGAGTTGTCTCGCTTACCCTTGTACCTCACACACAGGAAAATTGTCCAATCACTTGGTTTAATTTGTTGAACACATGATTTGTGTAGTTTTTCATTATGATTGCAAAAAATGTTTCTGCATGCCTTTGAAATGCACATTGACTTTCCTTAATGTGCTGGCAGAGCTTCATGACTTATATTGGCAAAATAAGGCTATATCTGTATTCCGACACTGAGAGATATGTGATAGGTTTACACTTACGGTAATAAATGATACAATATGAAATATAACACTTTACCATTTGTTTAATCAATTTTTTTAAAAAGTTATCCATAGAACACTTTCTTGATACATGGAAAAAAGTAGTATGAAGAAGCCTGGAATATTTGCTTTATCTACTACAACAAGGACTGGAAAAAATAAGATGCAATCCGACTATTATAAACCTGTTTTCTCCCTTTCAAAGGTTGTTCCCTCGGCAAAGGACACTCCAGCAGCTGAGACGGGTGTCTTGGGTTCGTTCTTCAGAAGTTCTCCAGTCAAGGCCACATCTAGAAGGGCCAAACAGTAAAACAGAGGGAATGTGTATGTTTAAATGGGGAGAACACTTTCAATATAACAATTATTTAAGTAGAACATGCATACACCTTAGGATGTACAGGAATTTGTGAGTATTTTTAAGATCCCCCTTATCAACTATTACCATCAACAATATTTTAATACTGTTATGAACATTAATTTAAAATGCAAAGGATCTTCCATCAATCAGCTATAATAACACTGTAATTTGCAGTAAGTTGTGAATAAATTATTTTATGTATGTTGTTTAATTCTGCTGGATGTTATTACAACAAAAGTTCATTGAAAATTCTCTGTCTGGTTCATCTTGTCTGAACATTGTATGCAACCAATGCATAAGATTGCATACATGGATATGTAATATTTCATTATCCAATAATCATTTCATTAACTGGGTTTGTTTAACTACAATGTTAACACCACATATTGATCAACAAAGTTTTTTATAAATACCATCTTTTTTATGAAAAGGGTTTATAAATTATATTAACATACTTTTAAAAGTGCCAAATAAATAATCAAAATGATGGTGCCCAACAATGACTATATGATGTTGATAGTGGTGACAATAAATATTTGCTTAGCAAAGTTCTTAATTAGCAAAATAATACAAAACAACATACTTCTAGCAACTGCACTAGATTTTCAGAACTAGAAAGCCAAGTTTGTATTTTTTGTGATAATCTGAGCATTATCTTAACAGTAGACTACTTTTATTATTTATACTGAGTTATTAACAAAAAGAAAAGACATATTACTTTATTATAACTTTGAATAGGAATAGCTAACCATTTTGTTCTTCATTAAAACTATTTGTTTAAATTAAGCTAAACTTTTATGCCTGCCAAGAAATTTGAAAATCCATTAAGCCTTTCTGGCATTTAAGTTTGGAAAAGCAAATTTTCAGTCACTGTCTGGATTAAGACTGCAACTATGACCTTGAACTTTGAGGTAGCATTTTTGGTGTTTCATGCGACAGTGCCTTTTCATAAGGCAAATGTGTGCTAAATGATTTGAAAATCGACCAATCCTATTTGAAGTTGGAGGTGGGAAATTTACATTCAAACTACAAACATGATAAGGCAAACACTGTATAAAGCTATGTAAAAATTCATTATTAAGATAGGAAGTATGTGAAGCAAATTTTTAGTCACTTTTCACAATTAAACTGTGAGCATGACCTTGACCTTTGAACTGTAGATTGCAACCAACACTCCCTCTTTATTAGGCAAACATTTGACTTATGTACAAATCATTTGGGGGTAAAAGGAGCTTGGAAACAACAAAAATTCAGCATTTTTTCACCATTGAACTGCAAGCATGAACTTGACCTTCAAAGTAGCAATCTGGTTCTCAAGCTTGACACGTGCTTTATAAGGCTAACAGTTATGCCAAATGATTTGAAAATCTATAAATCCTTTGTGAAGTTATAGCCTAAAAACACTTTCAGGACAGACAGATGGCTCATGGATGTGAGCACACACAGAGACATACAGGCAAAGTAACTCCTATCAAGGTCACCCTACTCAAATGAGCAGGGCTATTAAAATAACTGTGTAGCTGGTTTAATTGTTATATGTTGACGTAACTTTATCAGATGAAAAAACAACAACACCAAGATATTGGAAAGGGTGTTTAGGATACAACAGAGTGATGGAAACTTTCTTACTATCAGCTGTTCCCGTGATGCAGGATAAAGCAATATCCTATTTAAGTTTGATATATAAATATCTGTTGTGAACAAAAACACAATAAAGCAGTGTGAAAATAGAATTAAAGACAGTACCTGTTGTATTTATATATCTGATATATGAAGAGAGGGCAATGATTAAAGATAAGAGGGATAACATTTCTGGATGCAGTGGAGAGATAAAAAAACAACAGCAATACTTAACACAACTTCAATGAAATTAGAAGGTCAGAATAAAGGGGGGTAACATTTTCAGATGCAGGGAAATAGTAAAACACTTAAAGCACATTTGCAACTTCAAAAAGTAGGAATAAAAGGTAAACAATGTGGATGAAACAGAATAACTGTAAAAAGAAACCACAACAGCAAAAAAGCAACAAGGGGATGCATGCAGGGATGGTTTTAAATACAGGTATCATCTCCAGAAAAATATGAACTTTGAGTAAACATGTGGATAAATCAGAAAGCAGAAATTAATTGTGGGACCATTCACTATTTCCAATATCCTGGGTCCCTGCATCATGTGTGAGATAAAAGTCACTAAAGAATCCAAACACATATTGTAACATGTACTGGTAGCTGTTGTTCATGTGACTAAATATAACTTTTTTAAAACTCTTGTCATGATTGAAAGTAAAATGGAAGCTTAAAGTTTAATAGTGAACTCAATTCAGAGATTAAAAGTATGAAAAGTTTAATAAAAGTACATAACATATTGAATAATGGTTTTCAGGCCATAAGTCAAATCAGAATGATTACCAAATAAAATAGTAAAGCCTGAGGCACAAATATGTGACTTTAAAACCAATTCTCTGACTTATTTTAGAAGTTAGACAAATATATGAATGAGACCTATTTTAAGATAAATTATTAACTCGGGAAATGTATCCTATTATTGCTTATTGACAAGTTTCCTCATAAAATAAACCAGCTATACTGGAGATAATAGCTAAAAAGTATAACCTAGAAAGATCTTGCCTAAGAAGATCCAATCTGAACTAAATTAATACTAGGTAATATTTGTAAGCTTCTTGCTATTTATTAAAGGCCAGTATTTTTATACAATCAAACACAGCTACCTCAGATGTTTCCCTACCTGCCTCAATGTCCCCGTCTTTCTCCTTGCCTTGATTATCAGCATCAATCTCCTCTTTCTGCTCATCCGCCTTCTCCTGATCAACCACTGTGCTAGCTGTGCCACTGGTACCAGCTGTATCTGGCTTCACAGGCTCAGGTTCCTGATCAGTGCTGGTCTCCCCTTCAACAGTCTTAGGCTCTTCCTCAACTTTCTTTTCAGCTACTTCTGGTTTGGCCTCTTGAGTTTCATCAGGTTTTTCTGATTCCTTTGGCTTCATCTCTTTTTGCTCTTCCACTGTTTTTTCATCTACCTTCTCTTCAGCTTTCTCTTGTTTAACCTCCTCTTTAGTCTCCTCTTTTTTGGCTTCTTCTGTAGCATTCTCTTTCTTTTCATCCTCTTTGGCTGTTTCAGATTTGGCAGTTTCAGGTTTTTGCTCTGCAGTAGCAGGTTTTTCAGGAACCTCAGATTTGGCATCTGGTTTTCAAGGTTTTGTGGTCATGAGGTAAGTTGGTATATAAACAGTAACATTTAACAACATGCAATTTACCAAAACAAAGGGGAAAAGGATAACAGGGCTGTAAACATTAAATATAGGAATAATATATGGATATAAAGCAATCAGACTTTATGATGATATAATATATAAAGAGTACATTGAAACTATGGGTCTTTTAAATACAGTACAGGGTATGCAAAATGTACTCATTTTGTGCAGAGGCAACAAGAAAAATATACATTTTGTGTATGTATTGTACTATAAAATAAACCCCACATGAATACTTACTTTCTGAAGAATATTCAGTGCAAACTTTTAGGAGGTTTGCTTTTGTCATATTCATAAACAAATAATATATGTCATTCTTCCACTTACAGCATTACATATAACTGCCCGACACTAACAGGAAATACAGACATCTATAGACTTCCATTACATAATTACCATTTTCTTTAGAACTTTTAGAACTTTAAATCTCATGTGCTCAAATAAATTTCAAATGCAAGACTGGCCTAATATTACAAGAAATTAACACAAATATGTTCAAAACTGCAAGAGAATGTGACATTTCCAAAGCAAGTGGTTTCACAATAAAGCAGTGCATGAAGTCACATCATTTGCAAGCAGATAGCACATTGTGGCCATACAAACACATACAATTTAAAACCTTTTATTGAAGGGTGAAGATGTTAGTTAAAATTCTTCTTTTGAGAAGGTTTTGATTTATTTAATTAAAACATAAAAAATAAAATTAAATGGCTGTTTTTATCTTTTTGTAAATTTAATAAAAAGGATATTTCAAATATAAAGATGAAAACAGGAACAAAACTTAATAAACAACAAACAACAAATGAGCCAAGCAACAAACAAAAAATACCTTCTTTATTTTCTTCTTTTTTTATCACCTTCTGTTGGTCCTTTATTTCTGCTTCTGCTTCCTTCTTTGGTTCTTCTTTGATGCTGGCTACAGTTGGTTCCTTGGTTGTGGGTGGTGGTGGTGACCCAGTTTTACCCTCATTGGGTGTGGTAGTGGGAGGCAGAGAAGGGATTTTGATTTCTTTTGGGTCTTCATCATCGCTGAGAGTGTCATCAGCCTCATGCACTTCAACCACTGGCCCTGTTATGTTCAATATGAAGAATGTTTGAGGTGCCCCAATTTTCTTTATATTGCTTTGAATGTATTAACTTGAATGGTTTGTTTGTTTATTGGGTGTATAATCCCACCAACAGTATTTCACTTATCTGGAGACGGTGTCCATTTGAAGCAGCTATAGTGCTGCATTCACTGTGAATAGCATGCTGTGCACACCTGTTTGATACCACACCCAGTCACATTATCCTGACACCAAGCCAACCAGTTGCGGAACTACCCTTATATTTGTTTGAGCATAAACAAAGGAGCTATATCACTACCATTTTCAACAACTTTGGCATGTGGCAGTCTGGGATCGTACCTGGGGCCTCCTTTACTTGGAGTTGATGCTTTATGAATGGGTTGTTGCTGACCCTTTAACGTTTTGCACAAACACAAGATTGTTTTACCGAATTAAGATACTCGAGATACAGGAATTAATTTCTTATCCTTCTCATTCACTTTCTATACCATTATTCCATATGCAAAGATGTCTGAATCATTAACAATATCACATAAAAACATATATATAACTATTAAACGAATAATTATGTGAAAATTGTAAAGTTTTATGAAGCGACGGTGTAAAACAACTCTATAGATTACATTTTCTTGGGTTCCGAAGCTGTTTCTTTATGTCCTCCTTCGCAATATCCCAATAGTTCTCAAACAGACTCAAGATCCTGTGACGATCAAGCAATCCAATCTGGAAACACATATAAAGATGAATTTTACTCCAAACATACCAGAGCTATAAGGTGACATGCTCCAATGTTTTAGATCTGAATAATATTATGAAAATCTTTAAATGTTCTCGAAAAAAGGACCTTAGCAAAAACCTTAACCAACAAAAAAAATTCAAAGTTGAAAAATTATCATAAATTTGCCAAAATTAATGTATGTGTCACCTGACCTTGTGAAAGAGATTCCTCTTATGACAGTGAGGAAATATTTTAACTTTAAAGTGAATATCTCTATACATATAGACTGTTTCATGAAACAGACCATAACAGTAAGGTAAACAGAACAATAGCTCCACTCTTTTTCTTAAAAAAGTGGGGATAAAAATATGGAAATATTTCTTAATAGTGTGTACATTATGCAAGTCCCCCATTGATTATTAAGGGGACAATACTACACCTTAAGAAATTGCAATGTGTTGTCTCCCTTAAAGAAAGTATATAATGTATATTTAGTGTAGCAAATTTTTTTTTTTCTACTTAAGACCACTTCAAACTAAAATATGCACGTACACTCATATATTAGAGAAGATTAATATAAAGTAAAACTAATTTTGCGTTAACATTTTGTGGATAATTATCACATAAATGAGAATGTTTCTTATATAAAGATATATATATATATAAACCAAAATACCAAATACATCGGCAGATAACTAAAACATTGCTTTCAATACTGTGTATATTACTCAATATTTACCTAACAGTATCCTGTGTTGTGGTATTATGGTGTAAATATCAATATTTTTCCGAGTCAAATACTTTAGATTAGATTTGTAAAGTGCATAGATAAAATGACAGAGCAAATTCTGGAGAAACATTTTCCTGAAGAAAGCCAACTAGTATTTGCATTAGCTGGTTACCAGTGTTGAATAGTTTGTTTGGCCATCTTAATTCTTTTTAAAGTCGGATTTTGTTTGTTCGTTTGTGTGTCTGTTTGTTTGCTATCATTCAATCAACAATCTCTCAGTTAACCAGACATCACTTGAGGCAGATATAGTGCTGCCTTCAAACTTAACAGTATACAGTGAACTCATGGCATAAGACCCCACCCTGGCCATTCAGTCATGAAACTATGTGTTTAAGTCAACAAGGAAGCCACATTACGTTTTTTTATTTACAACTTTAGTAGGTCATGATTGCTATGTTAGGTTAGTTTTCATACATTTAAAAAAGTGGAAATTTTGTGTAAAAAGATAGAAATATCTTTTGACTTCATTATTTTTTAAAATATAATTTATAGTGTGACTTTATATTAATTCCGAGACATACCCCACTGTGGTCACATGACAGGAAGAGGTTGGTGAGTCTAATTCTGCGAGCCTCTCTCAGAGTGAGTGACTGGTTGGCTGCGGCACACTTGGACATGTGCACCATAAAACGAGTCCACAGCTCCTTCGGAAGGTCCTCGGTGTACGATATCAGGTACTGGAATGAAGAGGGTGAGTTATGGTTAGGATCGGATAAGATTAATTAAAGCAATTATGTTATTAATCAATAGTACTTTTTTAGGAAATAATGTGATGTGAGCCATGAGAGGTTAGCACAGTATGACATTGTCTGCTATGTGTAACATATTGTACCAAAGAATATACTTAAGTTGAAGTAAAAGGCTCTATATCAGAAAAATTCAAAGTTTTTTTTCCAAATTCATGTATCCTTTCATACTGTGCTAGCCATTGAAATCAGAAAGATTTTTAAACAATCATGCTTATCTGAATATGAGAGACAATAAATGACTCACATGAATGACAATGAACATCAAAATGTGGTGGATTGGATTTCACATTGATTCTTATTATAATTGCTGAATATCGCTCTTTCTTTACCCTTTTCTAAAGGTGCATCATTTTTTAGAAAATCTATAAACTAGCAGTATGAGAAGGGGACATATATACAACCCCTCAGTACGATATTGATTTTTGTAACAAGACAGAAAAAAATAGTGAAAACAATTCATTGTAGCCAACCAGTGACAAAATTTTAAAGAAAAAGTATAACTTTCACACAAATATGTAGCATGTATACTTTTCGCATGTTATAACAGACTTAAACTATTGTATAGCACATGTGTATACTTTAAAATATGAACATAAATAAAGTATAATAAGTAATCAGATAAGAAGCTCTAATTTATTACCTGTAACTATAACAGAGCTTAGATAAAGCCAATTAAATGGTTAACAAAAAATAATACTGAAGATTTATCCAATGGTAAGCAAACCTTTGCAAACTCCTTGACAGTGAGTGCCTTGCCAGTAATATCGGTTGGTTCCAAAGGGTGACTCAACTTGGCTGCCTCCATCAGATCTTCAGGAAACTTCTCTGACCACTCCACAAAGGATCGCAGGGCATTTTGCAGCTGTAATAGGCAGAAAGAAATGAAATCCGCAACCAAATCAGATTAAAATAATTTCTTCCATAACACGTCTTATTTTAGATATATACATATTAAAGCCCTTAAAATGTTTTGTGCTTTTTATTAATAATTCCTTCATTTATTTGTCAAACTGAATTAAAGGCAATAGTTAACCAATTAACTTTTCCCAAATAGGTTTACCAGTTTAGACAGTTAATCACTCTCAATAAAAAAATATAAATATATATATATATATATATATATATATATATATATATATATATATATATATACATTCTTCTTTGTTACTGGTGCTGAAACCGTAAAGAGCTATAGAAAGTGTGCATCCATGCAATGTGCGCACCCATATTTTGGGCTTCAAATCTTAAGTAAAATTCAATAGCTCATAGATTGTATGCACTTCTAGTTTAGAAAATTTGTCCACAGTTAAGGTGTAATGAGCGTGTGTCGAGGCTGTTCTCAATGTCACTTGTACTGTTCTGATCTCTCAATTATTCTTCCTCCCCATAGACTGATGTAGTTATTCACACCTTTTTCATAATTCAGCCACTATTAAACACACTCGATCTGTAATACCTATAGTGCTGTGTGAAGTTTTTAAGAACCTTCAGATGATCAACATTTCAGGAAGAAATATCAGTCACCTGTAGCAAACACATGGTTACTGAAAGTCACTACCTTTAACATGTGCCTAAATCACGATCAGAACAGCGCACTGTCTTTGTGTACATGTCGCCAATCAATAATTTCACGGAGAAACTTATCGGCAACCGCTGAACGAAACACATCGTTCGCACCCTCACTGTAAAACTGCTCCGATTGAAATAACCTTGACAATAGCTAATTTTAGAGTCAGTCAACTTGACGCAAATAATGAGGCATCTCTACACAGGAACACCAAATAAATTACAGCTTGTTGTAGCCAGCAGACTGATGTTGAAAGTTTGTTTGAGTGTGTACCAACGGATAATATGCTGAGCGTCATGCAGAACAAAGGGAAATGTATGTGAAACAGTTAATTGTTGTTTGATTATTTTAATCAAAACATTAATTGAGCAACATTTCAAACAGCACTGAGAATAAAAAGTGCATGAAAAAAAGTTTCTACCTGCTATATAGGTTGTACATACATTGATTCAAAAGAAATTACACTTGTATGACCGTATAATTATACCGTTATGCAATACACTGTTTACTTCCTGTTCATCATTTCAACAGTGTGCACAGAAAATTCACAATAAGATCAATCTGTAGTCATTCTTCTTAACTTTAATAAATAAAAACTTATAGAACAATAGAACATCCTATCTATGTGAGTGTAAGGAGTAAGCTAATTAATAAACTAAATAATAAAAAAGGAAACTGAACGAATACGAAAATAAATGGCAGATGGCAGTCAGCAATATACTCTCTCAGGGTCAAGTAACGCTTTGGGAAAAATAAATCTGTCAAAAAAACTGCACACTTTCTATAGCCCTTAACGGTAATTATTATGCTGCTGAAGATAATGATAGCTATTAAGCTGCGGCAGCTACTAATCATGATGAAAAAAAACATCCACGTACCAGGGAGAGTTCCACCTGACTGTTGGCAGACCCATTCCATTCCAGAAATTGGGCCATGAGTTGTTTCATTCGATGCTGTCGCTCCACCATCTTCTCTGCTTCCAGTCGTTCACGTTCCTCACGACGACGCTTCGCTTCAGCCTTGATCCGTGCCAACCTATGATAGTTTCAAGGAGAAAGTTGAAATCGGACAATTTGAAAGTAATTATATTTGTTGTTAAAAAAACTAGTTGGTAAGGCTTTGTATATGCATCGATACAATTAATGTGTTGTTGACAACTTCCATGTTAAAACAAGAGCGTCAAAGAATAACACCCTTGACTTCTCAAATGCTTGGCAGCATCTTGTAAGCTTGATAGAACAAGTAGCTGCAAGTGTAGTTGCATGCATCACTTTAATCTATGTGTATTTTTATATTGCTCCAGGTATTCAGTACCTGAGTACTGGTTCTACCCAGGAAGTGGACAGTCGAGAAGGATTAATATAAGTTGAAAGAACTTGTTTACCAATCGACTATAAATAAATAGGTTTAAACTAAACTAAACTAATCTATGTGTAAACTTTACATATACCTGACAAAATCTAACCTGGAACAATCAACCTTGATTATATTGGAAGGTTTTATGACCAGGAAGACTTGTGTTAAGTTCCATTCCAATTATTTGTTATCATGAGTAATAGGGCCACTCATGACAGACAAGTGTGAGAGTGGAAGAGCTCACATTTTTCATAGAACAGTTAAGCAAAAGATTACTGCTTTTAAAAAAAGAGAAACAAAGAAAGTAAAGATGGGATAAAAACTGATAATAAAGTGTGTACAGTACATGAACATATGCTTTATTACAAATGAGTAAAAGTTCATCTAAAGGTGTCAAATTCTGCATAGTTCCATTTTTTGCAGTGATTTTTTTCATAAACAAAACAGAATACTTTGCACAGTTTAACAAATAGAAGTAAGACCTATATTGTTGTTTCCTTAACATCAAGGAAGTAAATACAATATAAGGACTGTTAGAACTGGATTCACTTCTATAAAAATATGTTGGACACTGGAAAATATGGCAGCCAAAAACAGGATCTTGTTACTACACTTCTATCTATCCCAAATATTTAATTCATAGTAGGAAGTCAAACTGTGGAACATTTTCTGTGAAATGCCCTATACAACATTGTTATGAATGGACAGATGGATGGACACATAGATGGATAGATAAAATGGTGAAATATGCCCCTCCCCCAACCCCATGGCAGCTTTAGGATTTTATAAACATGAATATTCCGCTAAAAGAAGGGAAGTTATTTCTATGCATCTGCTGGAGATGAATTAAAAATCAACAACATCAATGCTTGAAAAGAAAATGTGAATAATCAAATAATGACCAAGAAAAAGGCACAAAATCACAAATGTTTTGACATACCTTTTTCATTCTAGTTAAAGAACAATTAAACACTTTCATAGTCTAACCTTTCAACTTAAATTTAAATAAACAAATAAAAACAAAATAATGTATGTTTAATATCTATCAATATAATTCTTCACTTTTAGTTAGATATATAATAGCTAACCTGTTATCTTCAATGTTGAAGAGCTCCTTCCTTAATTCTTCTGTAACTTCCCTCATACTTCGGACATATGGAGATGCCTCTGAGAAATTACTGTAACGAGGGTTGTTCCTCATCAAGTATTGTGCCAGAAAATTAATTGGATTAAAGTTTGGATCTCTTGCATCACGATTATCTGCCAATCCTTTTTTGTCAGCTTCATTCAACAATTTTTCCACACCAAGAATAAGAGTTGGTAGCACTTTTTCAACCATATAAGCCCTGGTTTCCAGTGTAGCTTCTGAAACATTCAGCCAGTCACGTGCCAGAATTTCAGTTGGAATCCTTCTAGCTATGTTTGTGGCTGCAGTCTTGGAGAGTTTAGTAATCTCCTTCTTCTCATTTCTCAGTCCAACCAACTTCTCCATCATTGTTTGTTCATGTTGGCGCTTCCATCTTGTTGTTGGGCTAGGGACTCTCTTGTCAGGAGATTTAGTGCGCCTCCCACTCCCAGCTCGAGAACCGGCTGATGGGGCCCTTGCATCACCAACCACTGTCACCTTCTTGGGAGTCCCAGGCTTCTGAACGTCCGTCATCTTATGACGCTTTCAGATTCTCCACTTGCAGCTGGTGAAAAAATAAAAGCAAGAAATTCTTTTAAATAAAAAGGTAAAGTTTAAAGAGGGACTAAAGCAACTAGTAGTTTTTGTAAAATTGTTACTAACCATCATCATATTATTTTCTTACAAGAGATGTGGCTTGGCATGAGTCAGTTTCAGCATTGACTAGTGAGACTCAAGTCTAAAGGTAAAACAGCAAATGATGTTTCGACGACCAGAGAATTCTGAGATTATATAGACTTTTTTCAGTAGTGATTCCTAGGGACTCATGTATCTGCCTCTAGAGAAAATAAAAAAGCAAAATGTTATGGGTGTTACAAACTGTCAACACTCTATTAGGACTACTAATGCATAAGGTACATAAAATGGATACCTAGCATCTTACTGAAACACAGCCACAAACTGATGATTTTAGAAGAACGCAACAACAAATTTAACAAAATAAAAAGGGGGTAATGCTTTAGGATTATGACAGGTCATTGCTTTTAAAATTATTGTTACAATACTGATATGCATCTATTGCAAATTTATTTTGCATGATAATTGTAATAAAAGTTTACAGAAAAGCAGTGTCACAGTAAATGCAAAGTCCACGATCACAATCTTAAGCTAACACACACAAGAAAGCAATTTTCCGCGAAATATCATTACTTAATAGATTTAATTTGTTTTCTTGACAAAGTATGCATCTCTGTTCGAGAGACAGCGTTGGAACATGGTCTACATATACGTCTTAAATGATATTACCTTAAATCTTTTTTTCTAATGTGCACTATATGTATAATCTCACTGTAATAACATCACTTAAATAGTATTGTTTCTACTGCAGCCATTAGGTTGCTATGCGGAAACAGTCGGTGCGCTGGCGCCTTTTGACGTCATATCCGGGGTCATGTACCAAGAAAGGTCAAAAAGGCGGAAGTGGATCAAAATTGTGAAAATACATACAAAACAGGAAACAATCTTGATATTTGTCTGGATTTACATACATATCACGTAAAACTTTCAAAGATGAACGAACCTGCATAGTGACACATCCGCGAATCATGGCTCTTGTCACTGTCCAAAGGTCTCCCAGCCCCAGTGGCAGCGACGAAACGGTGAGGCATTATTTAAGAAGAGACTATTCTAAATATTTATTGGCATACTCATACATGAGTTAGTTGTCAGTGCATTATGATTCCCGTACATTGTTGACTCATATATTAAAATTATGCATCTGGCCCATTCCGACTGTGTTTATGTTAAAATACTCTGCTGCAGAATAATTGCCATTTATGATCAAGTTGACAACATAAAAAAATGATTGCTCTTTAGTAAATAAAATATATATCACTCTAAAGATGCTGCATTCTTCTTCATTGTGCCAGAACTACTAGACTTTACTTGTTGATAGTTTTTTTTTCTTTAAAGCTTCTGTCACAACACTTGTATAGTGGAGATGGTGGTTTGGGCTTGTAGAATAGTGGAAGAGTCACAGACTTGTAATTACACTGACTGCTTAGCCTTTCTGGCATGGGTTAGAGTCCCAGTCTTGTGTGGGGTGGGTGGAAGGGGACTTAATGTGAGAAGGACTTCCAGATGACTGGTGGTGTACCAGTGGTTCTATCCAGAAGTTAGTCTCGGATCTTCTCCAGCAAAATAACTGGACGTCAACTATGTTAACAATTTAATTAGGGAGTCTTTAGTCGTAGTTTGGATTTGACAACAGCTACCAGTCTTCATTAAAATTGTTTATCCTTGGCAATTAGCCTTTCCGATAACTCGGTAACTTCCCTGATTTCAAGGGGAGGCTACTCGTCACTGACCCGCTGTGAACTAATTAAAAAAAAGATGGCGGAAAAGGATAAACAAAGCATGTGTAAACAACAAGATTTGTACAATTTCAAGCTAACAGATTGTAAAGAGTACTTAGCAAACAAAGATTGAATGTGTCTGGACTGAAATGTGAGCAAATCGAGAGAATTATTGGCACTCACAGGCTAGCTATTACTGACAAATATGAATTGAAAAGGAGAGACCAACTCGAGATGACAAAGAGGGACTTTCATTCTTCCTTCTGGAAAAGTGATTTCGCCTCCTTGAACATCAATTAGTAACATTTTTTCCTTTTTTACGCCTTCCCTTGATTAGTCACTGTTCGTCCTAATGAAAGGAGACAAGATTCACATTTCGCCCCTGTTTGGCTAAAGATGTTCACACTTGGCCCTTTTTCTTAACGTTATTCATGAATGAGAACAAGACGTATAATTGTTCGATTTTTTTTTTTTTTTTTAAACTTGAATGACAAATCTACTTGAAAGACAATTGAAATAATGCACAAAACATGAAAAAGACATATTGTTTCTTGCAATGGAGTTTTAATATTATGTAAAAGTATTAAAAATTAGAGAAAGCACAATTTAATATCGCATCTAGAGAACAATATCATAGTAAATAATTTACTTAATATAAAATTTGTTTCAAGATAATTTAAAAACATTCACAAGGAGGTGCACACTTACATAGTTTTAAATGAGTAACACATGTAGTAGAGCAGGTTACGTAGATGTTCAGTAAAATAACATTATTAGCAAACTTATAAATGATCCACGTACAGGACTAACTATCAACCAAGAATAGCGCGTGTGCTACCATCACAATAATCACAGGAGGCAAACACCAATTAAAGATCACACTTTTGTTGCATTGTTGTGCAATTATGAAATAACTACATACTCCAATTTGTCATGAGTGTGAAAACCTTATTAAATTATGGTCAACAAAATATGTATGCCAATAAGTAGTGACAGCAACAACCTTGTAACAGCAAAACTTCATTAAATATAAATTTATATAAATTTTATGTAAATTTTAGATACACTTTCTTTTCTTTTTTTATAAATAATGAAAGGAAAATCATGCACATTTTAGTTACTTTATATAAATGTGTATCATTCCAGTATTTGTATAGATTTTATTTGATTATTTAGATTATCATTTGTTTATTTTAACAATATTTTATATGACGTAACAGTGCATTTAAACCAAGGAATAGTTACCGTTCGTATTGTTTTATTCAGGTTATTATTTTTTCCCTGGTTACAACAAGTTTAAAATAAGAAAATGTAGATTTTGCTGAGAAGGATCAACAAGGCTCATAATATAATTTCCAGTATATGAAGACGAAAGAAGCCTAAATACAATGTGAATGTCATAGAAAAAAATTAGATATAAATTAACAAGTATACATTCTTGACTTCTGATACATTTAAAATTAAAGGGTAAAGTGTAACTCATAAACTTCTATCAGAAGGCAACATGTTATTAAGTAAGGGCGAAGTGAGATTCACTTCTGGGCAAAGCATGGTTAATCAGGTAGAGAGCGAAATGTGAAAATGGCAAAGATAAAATTGATCTGAAAACATTGTTTCTAGTTGTTTGTGAAAAGGATATATATAACTACATCGTCTTCAATATGAACTCAAAGCGACAGCTGAATTCTGGAGCTTTTTATGAAAGTACAAATATATGTATATAATCTGCTTAAAACTTCCTATTACTGTTCGACATTGAATCCAAATGCGCCGCATTCATTTGTTTTGAGGAAATTTATGCAACGAAACTGTTCTGTTTTTGACCACCCTTTACATATGCAGCAATACCTAGTTATTAGAAAGGCCAATTGTAAATAAAAATAGTGCGGGCCGGAAAGAAGTCACTTAATGTGTGGCTGACAAGACAGTAAGAAATGGTTTATGCTATTTTCTTCTATAAAATCCATAAGAGCCAGAAGTATTTTTGTTTGTTTATGCCATCAGTATATTATCAGAATTTTCTTAGTTTCATCATTTAGCAAGGGACCATAATGGGTGTTATAAAAGACAATAATCTGTAAAACAATAACATGGCTTCTACTTCTGTGCTATATATATATAGGTCATAGCTTATATACAGTATAATACAGGTGACAGAACACACATTTGATGCAAAGAACTCACATGGTGAGACCTTTCTGCTAACCGGTGGTTCTGTCCAGACATTTATGTGGGGTCTTCCTCCACCAATACTGTGGTATCATTTAATTTTGCTGGCATGAAATTTTGCACAATCACAGAAAAAGACTGTTTCACGTGGACGTAAATTCGAGCAAATAATAATAAAAAAAACATTATTATAATCGATAATTGACTGGCCAGTTATCAATATTGTTTATTTGAACACTCCAGCAAATCATGTGTCATTTGGCCCCTGTCAGTTACTACTTCCCTTGTTACTAGTAGTCAATTATCGCACCGCTGTTTATTCGGAGCCGCTAATTGACACGGGACCCGTTAAATCCATATGGTTGGACCATTTATAACATACCTTAATTGGCATGTCATTGGCCTGTTAATTGGCGTACGCATTATATGCTCCAAAGTGTCAATTAATAAACTGAAAAAGAGGTTTATAAATGAAACAAAAAGTGTTTGTCCCTTATCTAATCATATCTTGGAAGCAGAGTTTTAACACTATCCGCACATGAGCCTTTGATCTTTTTTCACTGTGAACAAATCTCCCAATTTCTCCCAGTACACTCGCTTACTGTGATGTCAATCAAAAGAAATCTTAGGGAGTACCGAAACTGACAGCTGGGATGTTGAAATGTGCTAATTTCACTGGTCCCGATTTCACTGTCACATATTTCATAGCTCTTGGCAAACTGAAACAATAGCCCAACAAATATTAACACAGTAATTGGATGTGTTACGAATTCTTAAAAAAAGGGTAAGCTTTATACATAATAATGATCAAAAAAGACTCAAAAAGTTTTACAGCTTTACAGCAAATGATATTTTGTTTTTATTCATAAGAAATACTTCAAATTTTATCAAATAGCGATACGGGCAACTGAATACAAAGTGTAGGTCCATTCGGACATTAGCATGTTTCAGATACATAAAATAATTATGTGGAACTGTATGGTTAAATATTAGCTTAAGTTTTAAATTTGTGCACTGGCCCGAGCGCGAAATACACACAAATTTAGCCATCGCTAAATAAAATGATACCACAGTAACTAACTAGATATCACCAATATGACCATTATTGTGTTAGTGTGATAGAACAGAACACTGTCTAAGCAAAGAAACTAGGTTCTTGCTGTATGTCTGAAGACCCTCACCCCGCCACACACAAAATGATTTGTCTACCATTTCAGGATGAACCAGATGTTGTCGATGGAACTGATGAAAGTAACATTAAGTCCCCGCGACAACGAAGGTATTTATAAAATAATAGTTATATTTAAATACTTTATCGAATAGTTGAGTCACACATGAATCGCTGTTTATGTATTGCTTTTTATTGTTGTTTTTAGCAAAATGTTCCTTTTCACAACAACAATACAATCAATTAGAACTCCTTAGCCATTTCTGCGCAGTACCCTAGAAAGAGAATTTACTCTTCCTTATTTTTTCTTTAAAAAAACTGATCCCCAGTGAATGTCAATGATTAATTAATTTGTTGACATTTGGGCGGGGGATGGGTACAGATGCAAAGAGTATTTTAATTGCATCACTTAATGCAACAGTTCCACTTTTTTTTCATTGTGTGTAGTTTTGATACTATAAATGTCTGAGGAGTTCTGGTTAATGTAAATAGTATAATAAGAGAAGTTTAATGCATAGAAAATATGATAAAAAATAAATAATTAGGGCAATAAAAGTTTAGATTATAATTGAAATTGTATTCATTGTTATTCCCTCTAAATTATTTGATATTTTCAACATTTTATCTTGTGTAATAGTAGTAATAGTAGTAGTAGTAATATAATAAGAATTATAATAATGTGGAGGATGTTTATTATAATTATTATAAGTACAATAATAGTTAATAATATAATAATTATAATAATAATAATAACACCAATCTGAATAAATATAAATAAATCATTTAAAATTAGTTCGAGTTGTGAAAAAAAATAAGTGAATTTAAAATATATACATTAATACTCACAACATATGTGATGGTGATGGCACTCCAAAGAAACCATGTTGATGTGTGTGATGCTTGAGACTGTGGTATTATTAATGTCAGAGTTTTTTTAGTGGGTATTTTTGTCATTGTCTGCTTTTCATCTTCACATTTTAATAATTCTCTCTTTTAACCATTCTTTTTAATCTGTAGTAAAAATTTAGTCAGTAAAATAAAAAAAAATATGAATAGAGAACTTTGAAGGAGTGGGCAAGGTAGCTGAGCCCTTTGGGAGGGGACAGTTGTGTCATTCGAAGACCATTAGGGAATATTTTAACAGTATACTCTATGCAATACCGTATAAGACCTTATTTTATTGTGTTATATGTCTAATATGCTTTCTTACCTGTTTTCTGTTCACTTTAACTACATCATAGAGAATCAGGTCATATTTAACGGTTCTGAACTTTATTGCTTGCTTAGGGAGGTGACCTTAGGCAATTTAAGTTCCTTTTAGTGATATAAATATGTTTTAGAGGGAAATGGGGGGCCAATTTGGGCTGCAAAGTGTCCTTAATAGAAAGCAGTGTTTTCAAAGTCCACTGTTTGAACCTTCATAACAAATGATGCTGGTCAGTTTTTGCTCCCTCATGCATATACAGGTTATGTCTTGAATTGTTGTCCTGGTTTCAGGACAGTGTAACAGTATGTTGATTTTGTCTATGCTGTTATAGGTACAGTTATCTTTATGATTTTTTTAAGAAAGTTCAATAAATTTTATTTTACAGTAAATGCCATGGCATTTTTTTTTAATTGAAAATAGTATAGTTAATGGTTAATGAGTGAAGGTTGTATACTAAATGATTTTTTATTGCATGCAGTATAATAAATGGTGTTACAGTGAAGGCAATTACAGTGAATGGTTGTAAATTGAAGGAAGTAAAATTAATGATTATTATCACAAAAGCAGCCTTACATTCCCTTTAAATAAATGCGGTCTTACAATGAGTAAAGGAAAGTCTAAGATAGCTTAAAATCAAGCAAACATTACCATTTTGCGCATGGTTTCTCTATTTTGAATGTCCTTAGGTGTTTGACATGGCAACCTTATGGGCGTTAATGACACAAATCTTGTTCTATTTAGGGAAGTCTTCAGTCAGCTTGTTACATGTGGAGACAGCTTGTTGTTTCTGTTCGACAGACATGTTTTTGTGTCTGCTTTGATTTATAGCCTTTTACAGTTTGTAGGGTATGTGTGAGTAATAGAGGGAGACAAAGAAATAGCAGACAGAGAAACAAAGGGGAACAGAGAGATTATAAAAGAGAAAAGATGGAGAGAAAGACAGACTGATAAAACAGATAAAAGTAAGACAGAGATTAAAAGAGAGTTTGCCAGGAAAATCAGAGACATGGAAAATATTAAGAGAAAATATTGGATATCGGGGGTTCTGAAAAAGGGTTGGGGCCTTTGAGAAGGGAAAAATTTCACAACATTTGGATGTTTAACTTTTTACTTGTTATCATACATCTCTCTGTTTTCTTGTTTTCTTGTTTTTAAACTCATCTACTATATTATCACAGTCCACTCCAGATCACGCAAGCTACCACTTTAGTTATTGATCAGCATAATGCATCTAATTTCTGCATTTTGTCATTAAAATAATGAATTTTCATTTTTTGAGATAAAACTAGGCTTATCTTCCAAGGGAAAGGGGTCCTTTAAATTGCCACTTCTATATAAGGTAAAAACCCCTAGATATGTAAAAGAATGATGGACATAAAGCCAGAGAAACAGAATGACTGAAAATATGAAAAAGAAAGAAAGAAAAAAGGACTCGTGATGGAGCATGACCAAGAGACATAAACATCTACACTGTTGCAAATAAGAGAAGTTACTTCGACTTTGGGTGGCAACATTTTATAGCCCATAATTCTCAACCACCCCTTTTTTGTAGAAATTCATTCAAACCTTTACATTTACTCACTGAGATAATTCGAAATCTTATGCAGCTATGCAAAAAATTGACCATACAAAGGCAAATAGTGTAGATCCAGATCAGCAAGCACCTGCTGAGAGCTGTCAGATCAGAATCAGTTCTGTTATAGTCTTAAGCAATATGTCTTGCCTTTTCATTTATTTTAAAAAATACACAACTTAGACTTCATGGTGCTTATAAAAGACGTAGCATGATGGTGGATGATTGGATTTGTTCAGAGATATAAACAATTAAGAAGTATTCTCCTTGCTAATCCCTTCTTGAAGGGACAAACTGACTGAATAGAACGAAGATGCTTTTGTTGTTATTTTTGTTGTGGCTGTTGTCTGCCTGCTGCACTAAGATTAATGTCTTGCAGATGACATTTTTAGGCTTCATTTCCAAGAAGAGATGCATTTTTACCACATTTCTATGGTTGGCTTTTTTATACAGAGAGAAGAACATTTGTCTGTGTGTTACTTCAAGTTGGTGCAAGATAAATAGTGCTGACATTGTAGATTTGATAGGGACATTACATTGTCTTAAAGAGAAGCTTAATTTATTTGTTTATATTTATACAACATTTTAATAAAGTTATTTTTTTGAGGAACTATGTGATGTTTTCGGAGGAATAGTGTAATGTGATGTAAATGTAATGCTTAATATGTGTATAACATATATATTTACTGTCTATGTGTGTGATTGTTCGTGAAATGTTATAAACTTAAATTATTTCCTTATTGGGCTCTAAACATAATATATCTGAAATTTTTTGTAGTGATAATTTACACTGCATTTTATAATAGTTTTATATGTTAAAGTTGTAAAGGTAAGAAGTAATGATGGAGTGAGTGTGACAGCAGAAGGTATGAGGCCCAGTCAGGTTGTAAGGGGTCTTCCAGTGTGACAGCAGAAGGTATGAGGCCCAGTCAGGTTGTAAGGGATCTTCCAGTGTGACAGCAGAAGGTATGAGGCCCAGTCAGGTTGTAAGGGGTCTTCCAGTGTGACAGCAGAAGGTATGAGGCCCAGTCAGGTTGTAAGGGATCTTCCAGTGTGACAGCAGAAGGTATGAGGCCCAGTCAGGTTGTAAGGGGTCTTCCATTGTGACAGCGGTGCTATGAGGCCCAGTCAGGTTGTAAGGGGTCTTCCATTGTGACAGCAGAAGCTATGAGGCCCAGTCAGGTTGTAAGGGGTCTTCCATTGTGACAGCAGAAGCTATGAGGCCCAGTCAGGTTGTAAGGGATCTTCCAGTGTGACAGCAGAAGGTATGAGGCCCAGTCAGGTTGTAAGGGATCTTCCAGTGTGACAGCAGAAGGTATGAGGCCCAGTCAGGTTGTAAGGGGTCTTCCATTGTGACAGCGGTGCTATGAGGCCCAGTCAGGTTGTAAGGGGTCTTCCATTGTGACAGCAGAAGCTATGAGGCCCAGTCAGGTTGTAAGGGGTCTTCCATTGTGACAGCAGAAGCTATGAGGCCCAGTCAGGTTGTAAGGGGTCTTCCAGTGTGACAGCAGAAGGTATGAGGCCCAGTCAGGTTGTAAGGGATCTTCCAGTGTGACAGCAGAAGGTATGAGGCCCAGTCAGGTTGTAAGGGGTCTTCCATTGTGACAGCGGTGCTATGAGGCCCAGTCAGGTTGTAAGGGGTCTTCCATTGTGACAGCAGAAGCTATGAGGCCCAGTCAGGTTGTAAGGGGTCTTCCATTGTGACAGCAGAAGCTATGAGGCCCAGTCAGGTTGTAAGGGGTCTTCCATTGTGACAGCAGAAGCTATGTGGCCCAGTCAGGTTGTAAGGGGTCTTCCAGTGTGACAGCAGAAGGTATGAGGCCCAGTCAGGTTGTAAGGGATCTTCCAGTGTGACAGCAGAAGGTATGAGACCCAATCAGGTTGTAAGGGGTCTTCCAGCTGACCTGTGATGAATTGGTGTATGTTGTCTATATACTATTAATAAAACAAAACAAATTAATCAAAACAAAATAAATGAACAAGCCTTTGCTGGACAGTGATATAACTTTGAATTTTCATGTTACAAATATTTATATTAAAGATTTACGTTTGCAAAAGTTTACTGTCTTCTTCTAAGTGCAATATTGTTAAAAGTTTGTCAATAAGTAAGGATAAAGTAAAATCAATATTTACAGTGACAGAATGTCAGCCACAAGCCCAGATAATGATTTCAAGTCAATTGAAACCTGTGTGACAAATGTCAGGGGTGTCCATAATGTAATTATGTACAGGTTAGAGATATTTTCTTACAAGGAGTTTCTTGTTATAAAACCATGAAGCAACCATGATTAGTATAGAGAAATCAAATAACTACAAATGAAGGTAAGGTTTACTACTTTCAGTCAAATCTGGAGCGCCTTTGGCAAAGTACTTTGAACTGCTGGCTTGTAACTCCTCAGACCCTCAAGGCAGTGGGTTTAATTTCCCAGCAAGATGTGTATCTGTGGTTCTGTTTTTTTAGGGTTTCTCTTTAACCCATTTACTGGTGCACATACCCTTACATACAGTTATTTTCATATTGGCGATGTCTAGCGAATTATTGCAGAGGAAGGCCCCAGACTTTTGTCTGAGTAGAGCCATCAGTGCACTGCAGATCTGCGGGAAGACCTCCCCACATGAAAGTTTTTGCCACCTCTAGGACTAGAGCCCACACAGTGAGTGGCTAAAGAGTTACATGTGTGTGACTCTTAATGGCTCAGCCATGGGTGCCCTTTCATTTTACTCCTTTGCAAAGCATTCACAATCTCTCTAATCCTCAGTAGAATCTTTGCAACAAATAACCAATCTTATCCTCAGTAAAATCTTCACACTTAATTACCACTCTTATCCCCAGTAGAATCTTCACAACTAATTACCACTCTTATCCCCAGTAGAATCTTCACAACTAATTACCACTCTTATCCTCAGTAGAATCTTTGCAACTAATTACCACTCTTGTCCTCAGTAGAATCTTCACAAATAATTACCACTCTTTTCCTCAGTAGAATCTTCACAACTAATTACCACTCTTGTCCTCAGTAGAATCTTCACAACTAATTACCACTCTTATCCTCAGCAGAATCTTCACACTTATTACCACTCTTATCAACTTAAAATGTTTTTCTTATCCTTGGAACATGAAGTATGTTGTTTGAAATTTTGTAACCATATGCACATACTATGAATAATAGGGATTAAGCAATAATATCTGAACTCAGTATTGTATTGCTGCAATATATGTTATAAACACAACACACTATGCTTCATTGGGTAGGATGTAGTATATTCATTTCTACTCAATTTACATTGGCCCACCATTCGAATTTAAATTGACTGACTGCATTTAAACCCTATCATATGCAACTTACATGTTTGTAGAAGTTAATATGAACATCTGTGACATGTTACTGTTTTTATATCACATCTTATAGCCAAATCTTCACTAAAAATTTCTACAGTAAAAACATGAAACTCTTAATCACTTGTCACGGGGTATGAGCCTAATTAAAATCCTGTGTCTTTAAATAAGCAATTAAGGGTCATCATGGCCCTCTTGTTTAAGTTTCACACCCAACAAAATATGGTTATACTTGCAACATTGAGCCATTTATTGATGATAAAGATCCTAGCCTATGGTCTAGGTAGAACCAATGCTGCATAACAGTCAGAACATATACAAGACAAGGGGAAATTAGATAATGACTCGTTAATTGATTTTGCCGAGAGATTTTCCAGCACAAAGAGTAAAATAAACGTATTGTTATTAATTCTTGGTTTGTTTGAATTAGTGACTGATATTTGTCATTTGCAATACTGAATATTACTGGGTCTATGCAACTAAGTTTACAAGTTATAATTACAAACTAACAAAATTAATATCAAAACAATATGAAGTTATTATTATTACTGACTCTGAAATTATGACACCAAATTAACAGATAAACATGTGGTAAAAGAGTTAAAGAGTAAAAGAGTTATGACTCAATTGCCCATTACCATATCTCTTCATATCGGGAGCAAGAAACTTACATTTAGGTCTTCCAGCTGACTTGCTGTGGACCTGCAGATCTACTTAGACATGTTTCTTGGGTCTTTTTTCCACAAATAAATGCTGGATATACAAAAATCTAATCAGAGTTGTGTTGATGTTATCAGAAATAAAATCAAACCATTAAAGTACTAGAAAAGAACATAGATTTCTGGATTTAAATACCTTAACAGATGAAATAAAACAAAATCCCAACATAAAATTTGTCCATGTATACATGTACAATTAACAAGGCTATGTCTTCTGGAAATAAACTGTCACATCAATGTTGAATTCTTGTACAAGAATCTTGATGTCTCAGCATGTGGCTCAGTTTTTCACCTAAGTGGTAATAGCAAGTATTGAAAGGCAATTGACTGCTGTATTGTTGTATCCGGAAGGAAGACCATCATTGTTGGATAGGGTACTTCTGTCACACATCTTGATCACTTAACTTCAGCGAACACCACTCCTTCTTACAGCCCTCTCATGACACCTATTTTACCACCCATACTGCTACCACCCATATTAGCATCAATACCACACCATACTTCCACCCACACTACCATTCTTACTAAAGCCTTACAACTTTCTGGGTGAAGACTTACTGTCTGGAGAACTGCAGACAAGCTGTGCACCAGTGGTTCTACCCAGAAATGTTTGGATTTTTCTCCATCAATCTAGCTTGATGTTACAGTAATGACCATAATTGTGTCACTTCAATGTATTTTAACAAATAACAAAACAAACGATCATTACTCTGAATTCCTTATACTTCTCTTCTCTACCAGTCCTTGTACAGAGTAATTTATATGTTGAGGAAGCTATTTTGTTGATATTAAATAATCTTAAGTTTCCTCATGCAATTTAAAAATAAAATTGTTTCAAAAGTAAATTTCTTGCAGACTTCCAAGCTCTTGTACTTGAATATGTGTTATAATTCCAAAGTGTTACTATAATAAATTATTCTTTAATAAAGCTCTACCTTTTGCTTATTTCCATGGAGCTTTGGTGGCATAGTGGTAGAGTCATCAACTTGTAATTCCTCTGACCACTTAGCCTACCACAGCATGTGTTCATGTTCATTTTTAATATAGGAATGTCTTCCTGCTGACCTACTGTGAGCTGGGGCTTCTACCCAGACCTTTATATGGGGTCTTTCTCTACCAAAATAGCTGGACGTCGCTATAATGATCATAATTGGTTGTTGTGGTGTATTTAAAAAACAAAAAAACAACTTGATTTCCATATTAAGCAATTATGGTCCCCTTGTTCAGTATTCCTAATCTTTTACAGCTGGCAGATTACGTTTTCCCATGAAGTAATTAACAGTCAATTAACCTGGGTGGGAATACATTTGAAGTGACATGTATTCTCCATTTCATTGTCCTAGTTTGTCAATTTTCCTGTTGTGAAATTGTATACACCTCATGAAATTAAGGTAATCATAAAATTAAGATGATTACACCTGAAAGATGAATACAATAATTGCATGAGACATTATTGACTGGAATAATTTCCTTTGGTTCGCTCATTATAAATTACAGGTTGTTGTGGTGTGGTTTAAAATTCCCATTAATACACTGCTGATGCCTGGGACAGAACTCCACGCAAGAGAAGTAAACCTTATTTTGTGTTGGCATATATCCTATAATTCTCAGTATAGCTGTAACAATAATCTCACACCACACAACAATATGTATCATCAGTTAATGTCTCAACGTGATATTTTATGATTGATTCCTTTGGAAGAGTGGTGTACTTAAGATTTATTATTTTCTGTTTGGTGTGAGACTTTGCAGATGAATAACAAAAAAAATCTAAATGTTTATATGTAAACAATTCAAACAACAAAAATTACTACCTTTATTGAAACAGGAAACATCTGTATGAACATAATAAAATCTAACAAACCACAGAAACAACATTTTTTAAAATATTTTTTAAATAGTAGAAAAAAGAGAAAATAATCAGAAAAATAAGAGATGCAGTAATTGTTATGACTAGTTAATAAAATTCAATTTTAAAATGATTTATTCCATTAAAATAGGCTTGAATTCGTCTAAATATTGAATCAAAATGCACTTGGCCAACATCCTACAATGCATCATATCATTGCTAAGTATCAGGGTTTTTGGTGTATTGTGGTGAATCTACAGCTCCAACTAAACCCTGTATTGCTGGTATTTTCAGAATTGTCACTTGAAGACTATTCAAATGAGTGCCAGGTTTATAGGATTTGGTGACAACATAAAGAAGTTAGCAGAGAAGCTGTACCTGGGACTCTGCAGGTAGCGCATTCTGTGCCAGCTCAAACTACGAGACGCTCCCTGTTTAATTCCAGATGATGATAACAAAATCATAAAACCAAAAAGGTAAAAAAAGGCAATAGCTCTCTTGCTTGTGCCTAAGTCAATATTATAGTAAACCATGACTGGTTGGTCAGGTGTCAGGCTATTGCAACAGGCTTTATTATCTTGTCAGCTTTTATGACATTACTACCACAGTGAAGGCAGCACTGTGGCTGCCAGAGTAAAATATGTCTGCATATAACTAAGATGTATGCAATAAAGTATTAAAGGTCCTTTATCTCTTACCCTGTTAAGCACTAATTGATAATAAATTAAAGCTAGTTATGTAGATCCAGATTAGTCAGGATATTTTGTTGCTCACAATAAAACATTACTTTTGGATAACAATTTGAACAGGTAATTGAAAATCTTGTATTGGTTATTAACACTTAATGTCACTTCAAGTAGCATTATAAGAGTTATGATTTATAGTCCTATCAAGCACAAGGATCTGTCTAACATCTTACAAAAAGTAATATAAACACTTTAAGGACAATGAACCAATGAATAATCATAAATCTCCAGTCTTTGTCCATCCATAAATCTCTTTCGCAACCACACGTACCACACATACCTCCTTAATACATCCATCATAATCATTCTTGAAATAGAATTTTCAAACCTTGGGCTTTCTTGGTACTGAAAAATAAAAACGGACAACATTGGGTTCTATTTGAATGTAAGAAGTTGGTCAATGGTTCATATTTCCAAACCCTAGCCTTTCTTGGTACTGAAAAATAAAAAAACGACAACATTAGGTTATATTTGAGTGTAAGAAATTGGTCAGTGGTTCATATTACCAAAGGAGACCTGGTAGTGCAATTGGTAGAGTGTGGGCTTCAGGTACAAGAGGCCCTAGGTTCGAACCTGGGCGTGATGTACCAAAGTCATAAAAATTCATAGCGGTACAGCTCCCTTGCTTATGCTCAAGCAAATGTAAGAATATTTCCACAACTGGTTGGCCTGTTGTCAGGATAGTGTGAATGGGTGTGGTATCATGCCAGGTGTTCACAGCATGCTATACAAAGTGAAAGCAGCACTATATCTGCTTCAAGTGGACACCATCTCCAGAAAACTGAAATACAGTTGGTGGGACAACAAACCCAAGAAACAAACATATTTCCAAACATTTTAAGAGCATTGATTGTTAAGCACCCAAAAATTTATTTTGACAGAGTTATTCCCCCTTTTTGATTTGTTCATTATTCTGTCAAACACATAGAAAAGAAGAGCGTTCTTTGAATGGACAGCTCTTGTTGTTGTTTTTCTTTGTAAGTCTGTGAGATAATTGTTAATAAATCATATCACTCAATCAAGATACATTATACATTAATATTGGAGCCAATGTATCCAGGATACATGGCTGTATATATCATCAGTAAAGGTGACAGATTGCTTTTATTCTCTTTCTCAGTAATAAAAACCTGAAGAATCTGTGGTATCTAAGTCACATTTGAATGACCAGCTGCTTGAATACAAGCAATTATGAATGTGTTTTTCAGAATAACTAGGTCAGGTGTTGACATTGTTTCTTGGGACTTGGCATGAAGTGGTGAGATAAATCAGAAATAAGAGACGTATATTTAAAACTGACATGACAAAACTAATTAAATTAACATGACATTTTTAATTTAAGACATTTTTAAACATCCAAGCTATTTAGTGTATATTTTCTTCTTTTCTGACTTCATACACTTTTCGAATATACCAAATACATGTATCTGGTATGCAGTACTTGTTATTTTGTCTTTGTTCTGATAATTTCTTTTTTCCTATTATTTATCTGAATCATCATCATTGTCATTTGTTACTAAAAAAAAGTAGTATTGCATATTTTTTATGTTTTGGGGTGGGTTTTTTTTCAAATTGATCCCCAGACTGTAGTAATGTAACTGAAAATTGCTGTGATGTGAAACAAAGCATAAACCCTCGGTAGAAAACAGTCTTCTAGTTTGATTGAGGTTTTATCATTCAAATGTTTTCTAGGTCACCTGTCATTCTCTGTCAAATACACTGGATAGTCAAATGTTGTACCTGGCATTCTCTGTAAAAAAACATCAGGATAGTAACCTGTTTTCTTTGTTACCTGACATTCTCTGTAAAGAATACAACTGGTTAATCAAATATTTTATTTGTTACCTGTCATTCTCTGAAGAAAAAAAATTGGATTGTCACCTGTTTTCTTTGTAACCTGGCATTATCTATAAAAAAAATTGGATAATCAATCATTTTATTTGTCACCTGGCTTTCTCTGAAAAAAGGCACTAGAAAGTAAATTGTTTTCTAGGTCACCTGTCTTTCTGTCAAAAACACTGGACAATAAATTTTTTCTATCTTGCCTGCATTCTGTGTCAAAACAACTGGCAGATACCATGATTAAAACTCCAGCTTGTATATACAACTTTTTTATTGGGTAAGATGACCCCCTATTGAAGTTTACATCTTACATTTACTCTTGGTATTTCAAGTTGCTGCAACTCAAGAGAAGATAACTGTTATCGTTCTTAGCAATTGATTAGGCTTATACAGACTGTGTCCACCTGGATCATACAGTTCTGAGAGGTGTCTGATCAGGATCTACAATGTTAAATGATAAATTTTTATCAGTCGACAAGGTTACCTTGAAGTAGTTAGCAAAACACTGAGAATTTACCAAAGCATCGGTTAATAAGAAATCTAGCATGAAAAGGGATGAAGAGATGGGAGTGGGATCTGATGTCGATGTTTTTGTTCTCAACGTATCTTGGAATATTTTTATAGTTATATGATCTATAATAAAAAGCTGTTGCTTACTAATATGGGCGGTCACGTGTAAAAAAAATGACATTGTGGCCTGCAATTCTTGAGTTGAGAAATAATGATCACTGACAGGAGTTAGTGAAGAGTAGAAATGTGTAATTTGATACAAAGCACCTCTGTACCATCATGTAATACAGTCAAACTTGTTTTAAGCAGCCACCCAAGGGACAACCACTCTTACCACCTGATTGCTAGCAGAAGTTTTACTGTATAAATAGCTTGTTGGGCCTCTTTGCAGATTCAGGGACAATGACGTGTACTGTTCTGGAAGAAAAGTGTTCCTTTAGATAGTTGTATCTTTAAGTTGCGTGGTCCCAAAAATAGAAAGGTGTCCCTGAAGCATTTCAAAAGGAAGAAAGGTATTCCTGTTAGTAAAGGCCCTTGTATGGGAGGTTGTCCTGTGCAGTTTATTGTAAAATATTTCCTATACATTAGGCCATAACAGTATTATGTTGACCCCTAAACATGTAATAAGAACATAAGATAAAAACTTAGTAAAACTGTTTTGTTGAAGAAAGTATAGCCATTATTTTTCATTAAGATGTGTCATTAAAAATATCACTGAGATCAGCATAATTGGTGAGAACTGTAAGTTGTACAACTTTTTTAAGTACATATAATGACAATGAAAAAGAAATCTTGTTTGTTTTCATATTTGATATACAGTAATACTGAACAGAGGAGTTACAAGTCTGTGACTCTACCACACAGTGCCCTTTTTTCTATGCCTGTACATCCTGTATATAGATATAGAGAATAGCCCATCTGAAAACACATTTATCATATGACATGGTACTGTAGACCTATAAATAACTGCACTCTAGATCATAAGAGATATTTTCTATTTTCACAAACCACGCATTGTCTACTGTATACTGGCAACATTTTGACCAACCCTCATTGTTCATTTTGGATGTAAGCCTCTGTTAGGTTACACAACACTAAATGAATTTTGCTCTTTACTCCATAGTAAATGTCACAACTTTGGGAATACCAAAACTTCATTGTGTGAGAAAGACCAATTCATCTTCTAATGAACAAGGCCTCTGCGAAGATAATGAATGTTTTAAAAAGATGGTTGTAATCCTCTGAAAACATTCACCATAATTTTGGCTTAACATACCTGCATATTTTCATTATGTTGATCAGTTCCTGTTAAATGGATCAGTCCATTATTGAGCATAGAAGTGCAGGTATTTTGCAATTTCATAACTCTACATTGCTTCAGCTTTGTTGGCACCAAATTGCATGATATTATCTTAATAATAGCAAATATAGCCTCAAAACAAATGAATTTACTTTAAAATTTCAAAAAGACTCTATGTCAAGTTCTACTTCCAAAGGACATTTAGGCTTACCCCGTCCAGCTTGCAGTGAAGGTCATTCAATGCTACTAAACACAACACATAACATAGTTATTTGCTCTAGGTACATGAGGCCCCATGTTCAATCTCATCCCAGACGTACCAAAATTGTAAGAATTTTAGTGATATAGAGCTCTTATTAATGCAACCTGGTTCTCATTAGTAAAAAAACACATAAATTGTACCATATCAACATTTGATACACATTGATCAACCCTCATTTTAAAATTCAGATAGGCACAACCTGCTGTATTAGGCCTAACCAATCTAAAAACTAATAAATAAACATAATACTTTAAATATACACTACTACAATATAATTATCATTTAGAAAACAATTTTTTACACATATTGATAGACCCTTTAAGAATGTCTGATACATTTTGACCAACCCTTATTTGTAAATAATTCTGTTCTACATTCTTTACGTACAGTAAAACCCAGCCCACCGGCAAAGCTGGCTGACAAAAAAGCCCAGCCACAGTATGTGCTGTTAATTAACTTAATTTGCATTGGAAAAGTTTATATCTGTTGTTTTGATTTGTCATATCAATTATAGTAAAAATACCTTTTCTGGATATTTTATTTAAATTGCTTCTGATGCTAATTTATTAATCACAAATTTTACATTGTTTAATGTTACTAGGTAGTGCCCATATACCATATACATGTATATAATATTCCAGTTGGTGATACTGGGATTCATTCTTGTGACAGATACATGTATTTGATGTGTTGTTTTGATTTTGTCATATCAGTTGATTTGAAAACAAATATTTGAGATTTATTTCCTAGCATGGTACTTTCTATTTGTAATAAATTACCTATGTTAAAACATTGTTGTACAATATAAATTACTTGCACCAGACAAAGTTGTTTGGGCTACATTTTGATCACCCCTCAATGCAGTCTCTTTACACTGTATTTCAGTACAGTCCAACCCATTTGTTGATATATTATTGTTTGACTGAATGATGTCAGAGTTGAGCTTGCCAGTTTGGTAGCGATGTGACAATATAAACAATGACAATGGATTAATATGTGCTGGACTGTGTTTATGTTGTGTGCCATCAGATTTAAAAAATAAAAAAAACGGTTTCCATAGGCTGTAACATTATACAGCATAGGATTATGTGATTTTGGATAATGTTATGAAGAAATTTTATGGTGTTTTAGATTCAATATCAATATAGAAAGAAATCTCTGGATCTAATGTCAGTGTGAAAGTATGTTGGTTATGTTGTATTTTATGTTGGCAGTATAACAGTTGTTGAAAAAAGTGTTGAATTTTTTTTTTTAATTATTTGATAATCTTCATACATCTTGTATCAAAGATATGTTTAGCAGACCAGATGCATTGAAACTACATTTAGATTGATTTTTGAAATTTCATTGAATTTTGATTTTTTTTCCCAGGCAAACCTTAATTTTTCTGTTGCGTGTGTAACATGAGTTAAGAATTAGTGAGTTCTTTGGTTAATTATCTTGTTAGGTGGGAATTGTACAAGAAACTTTTCCTAAAACAGTAGTCTCTAAAAATGAATAATACAAAGAACAACAAAATTAAAGTAATTTACATTGTTTGTTGTAGTGAATTTACATTGTTTGTTATAGTGAATTGACATTGTTTGTTGTAGTAAATTTACATTGTTTGTTGTAGTGAATTTACATTTTTTGTTGTAGTGAATTTATATTGTTTGTTGTAGTGAATTTACATTGTTTGCAAGACATTGTTTTAGTGAATCTAATTAAGCTTGTCATTGTTTCTTTTAGTCATTCTCTGTTGATTAGACATTGTTTTAGTTAATCTTTGTTGGTTAGACATTGTTTTAGTGAATCTTTGTTGGTTAGACATTGTTTTAGTGAATCTTTGTTGGTTAGACATTGTTTTAGTGAATCTATGCTAGAAATAGTCATTGAGACTTTTTCCTTCTTTGGCCAGTCTGTTGGGGTTTTTTTTATTTATCATTCTACCTGACTGAGCATTCTCCTCTTTTTATTCCCTTATACAAACATGGTCACCTAGAAGTGTTGAAAGTGCTGCTCTTAATGTGGTACCTGCTTTAAACTAAATACAATTAACACCTCTGGTCACATTATCCTGATTTCCTATTAATCAGGTGTTACAGCCATCAGAGCTTCTGTGCTCCAATATACTGGTATAATCAGCACCTGGCAAATCTTTAGCTCAGAGGTTACAGTACTGGCTTCTTTACTTTTCCAGCCAAGTTGGAGTCCTCTTGTTCCAAAACAAGTTTCAAGATATGCTTTTTTAACCCTTATCTTGTTAAGCCAATATTTACACAGATTTGGTAAATAATCAAGATCAACCAAGATCTACACTGTACCTTTATATTAAGATAGACACCACGCATAATAAAATGATCTTGAATGAAGGACAAACAATTGCAATTGTAGTTTGGTCATTTTCCCATCTTATTCCACCCACTTTGTGATTTAAATAGCTCCTCAAGTCTGTAAAATGTTTTTTGTTACCTAGGTTAATCATCAGTGTATACTTAGATAGCATAGACCTTCATAATGTTTGTTTCTTTTGTTTTTTAAATGTATTGCAGTGACCAGTTATGATCGTTATCGCACCATCTAGCTTTTTGGTGGAGGAAGACTCCAAACTCATGTCTGGGTAGAACCACTGCCGCACCGTAAGTCAGCTGGACCTGCATAATGTTAGCCCATCTTTTGAGCAAGAAATTGAGAATACATCATGTAGTTTTAAAGTTCTGTGTTTTCAAGTTAAAAGTACTGTTGTTTGCCAAAGGCAAAACAAATCATTAGCAGTTATCTATGTTGAACCGTAACTACACTATAAACTGTCCCTCTACTATCTCATTGAAATACTCAGGTGACATCAGTTCTAATGACTCCAGTGTCCAGGGGCTAAGTACGTAGAAGATTTGTTACAGGTGTTGTACAGCTAATTAAAAGGAACAGATAGAATATTGGTTTTATTTATCCTATTGTTTTAATTTTTTTTCATGGTATCTGTGGAGCCATAAAGCACCATGCTCATAGTTGGTCAAATTTGCATATATGTTCTTGTATTTATCTTTGTTGAACCATTTAGCCCATCATCGAATAGGTTTGAGTCCCAATCAGGGTAAGCTAGTGACTAGGTGGTACTACAGTTATGTTAGTGACTTGATGATACTACCTTATATTAGTGACTTGATGATACTACCCTTATGTTAGTGACTTGATGATACTACCTTATATTAGTGACTTGATGATACAACCCAATGCCAGTGACTTGGTGGTACTACTATTATGTTGGTGACTTGATGATAATACCCTTATTTTAGTGTATTGATGATACTACTGTTATGTTAGTGACTTGATGATACTACCCTTATGTTAGTATCTCGATGATACTACCCTTATGTTAGTGACTTGGTGGTACTACCCTTCTGTTAGTGACTTGGTGGTACTACCCTTCTGTTAGTGACTTGGTGGTACTACCTTTGTGTCAGTGACTTGGTGGTACTATCCTTATATTAGTGACTTGATGGTTTTACCTTTGTGTCAATGACTTGGTGATACTACCCTTGTGTCGGTTACTTGGTACTACCCTTGTGTCAGTGACCTGGTGATATGAAGATTTGTGTCAGTGACTTGGTGGTACTTCCCTTGTGTCAGTGACTTGGTGGTCCCTTGTGTCAGTTACTTGGTGGTACTTCCCTTGTGTCAATGACTTGGTACTTCCCTTGTGTCAGTGACATGGTGATACAAAGCCTTGTGTCACTTGGTGGTACTTTCCTTGTGTTAGTAGCTTCATAGTACTATACTTATGTCATCATATGGATGAACATTAATTATCAAAACAAACAATTTTAAGTTTTCAACAGCTGTCTTGTTTATGAACTCATTAGGTTGTTGATATTTTATGGCACTTTTACAGGTCTGATACAACTTATTAGTAATAAACAATTTGCCTGTATTAAAAAGGAAAGGAATTTGTTTGAAGAGCTGTTCTACGATGGTTTGTTTTGACATTTATGTTGTCAAAACACTCCCTGGATGATTGTGGCCAGTTCCTAAAGTTTTTCATGAAGATCTAAGACAGAGATATCTGGGTAGAACCACTGATACAGGTCAGTTTGAAAACCTATACAAATGAATTTTTTTTTACTGCTGCTGTTGCTTAGCTACATTTTGAGTAGTCTCGACTACCTATTCACAGCATGCCTTGAACTCAGAGCTCGAGTTATTATTTGAACCTGAACATGCAGAAGTTTGACAACATTGAATTTAAAGGAACATCATAGTCCCATCAATTTATTTAATGTGTAAATTATCATCATTTAGGCATGCAATGTAATTATGATGTGAATAATAATGGATGGCAGTAGTATATAAGTCTGTACAGTTAAATTACCCCGTTTTCTTACCCTTGAAAGATAGGATTTGTATATATATTAGTGTTTAATTGAAACAATTGTATCTGGTCAGCGCTGGTATACACTCTGACCTGACATTAGTTTAGGGTCTTCACTAACAATAATTGATGGACATTGCCTTCATAAGTGTGTCTTAGCAATGTATCAAACAACCAAGCCAAACCATTCATACTGAAATAATCTTGGTACATTGTGTATTTATTATTTGGACATTTAGTCTCATCTTAATTAATCACTAATTATAGGTGTGACATTGGTGTCTCACTTCAATAACAGCCTTGGGCATATGTAGGTTAAACTGTCATTTAAGTGCAACTGAGATTCTAAAATTAGGGACTTGCATTGGACATAATACACATTTGATGGCACATCCTAATCACACAGCTTGCTAATTGTAAACTGAAATTGCTTAGGCAAAACAGTGTTGATCTAGATCAGACAGATCCTATCACGAGATGCCTGGTCGGGATAGACACTATTTGCTGTAGAGTTTCTGGCAAAATGACTAATTTGGTTTAATTTAGTTTGAGGTTTTAAAAATGTAGCAGATTTAGGGTTAATCGATGTTCTGTTATAACCTTTGATCATACCTAATGGGAAAGCTACAAGCAAGGATGGTCCCTTATGTTCTTAATTGCATTTTAATTGGATAAGCATGACTAGCAGTTAAAATAATGCAGTACAGATTTTTATTGCCCCATATATTTCTGCACCTGGTGAATTTGGCTGCATTGAAGGACAGGTGTTTGCTTAAGGATGTGTAATTTTTATTAAATGATAGAAGAATAATGTGATTGTTGTTTGTCGTTGTGAGAGTGTATGGATATAGAATATTAGATATTTTTTTAATGTTTACTTAAATGAGTTGAAACAGTTTTATAGTGAACTATTAAAGCTGATATAATACAAAGCCTCTAATAGGATATAATGGTACAATGGTAATATTTTTTTTTTTTTTTTTTTTTTTTTTTTTTTTTTTTCCATGTTTTTTTGCATTCAGTCACTTTGGTAAAGGTTTAATAGATATGACATATTGTTGTACACATCTAGGAGAATTGTTGTTAAACTCATGTCATGTTACATTAATTTAGAACCCAAATGAGGATGCCTGTGGTCAGGAGATAGAGTAGTAGACGTATTGGCTTTTCACCTTGTGGGTTCGAGTTCTGGTCAGTGCAAGGACTTAAACTGAGGTATTCCAGCTGACCTGCAGTGTGCGAGTAGTTCTATCAAGACATTTATCCTACACCAAAATAACTGGATGTCATCTTAAATCACTGTCATTGTGTCACTGCAGTGTCTCTAAACAAAATATACTCGTAAAAGTTAAACAAAATCTTAGTTATTTGCTTACAGCTGCATGTACAGTGCAGGTAGCCATTTTTATTGTTATTGACTCAGAATCACATGTTTTATAGGATCATATGAAATGCACTTTATATGTATTGTATCAGCATATTGTTTATAAAAAAATGTATACCTATACATATGCAGTATGTTACCACATATGCAGTTTAGAGATGTACTAGGTTGGTAAGCTCAAGAAATTCAACAAATAAGTACAAACAATATTGTTACAATGCTCTGATTCTCACAACTTTACAACAACACAATATTCTGAAGGACAGACTGTTAACATAAAATGTAGAGATCAGAGCTTATAGTTTTGCCATTATTCAATGTGGTTGAACATTGGTTTTGTTGTTTTAACAAAAAAGTTCTGAAAAAAATAAATTTGATCAACTGTAGCCATAGTCAAGCTAGAAAGTGCATGTCAGCAGCCATAGTCAAGCTAGAAAGTGCATGTCAGCCTTATTGTGTAGATTCAGACCCAGGCAGAAGGACAGGGGTTCAATCCCCGGCTGTATCACTAAATATCTGTAAGTAAAACATGTACTAGTATGTCTTCCTTGCTGTGGATCCACTTCCTCCCTTTTCTTCCAGGAAACACCATTAGGGTGGGGTACATTTTAGGTTCACTATTTACTGCCCGGAAACACCATTAGGGTGGGGTACATTTTAGGTTCACCATTTACTGCCAGGAAACACCATTAGGGGGGGGGGGGTATATTATATATTTACCATTTACTACCTGGAAACACCATTAGGGTGGGGTATATTATATATTTACCATTTACTACCTGGAAACACCATTAGGGTGGGGTATATTATATATTTACCATTTACTACCTGGAAACACCATTAGGGTGGGGTATATTATATATTTACCATTTACTACCTGGAAACACCATTAGGGTGGGGTATATTATATATTTACCATTTACTACCTGGAAACACCATTAGGGTGGGGTATATTATATATTTACCATTTACTACCTGGAAACACCATTAGGGTGGGGTATATTATATATTTACCATTTACTACCTGGAAACACCATTAGGGTGGGGTATATTATATATTTACCATTTACTACCTGGAAACACCATTAGGGTGGGGTATATTATATATTTACCATTTACTACCTGGAAACACCATTAGGGTGGGGTATATTATATATTTACCATTTACTACCTGGAAACACCATTAGGGGGGGGGTATATTATATATTTACCATTTACTACCTGGAAACACCATTAGGGGGGGGGTATATTATATATTTACCATTTACTACCTGGAAACACCATTAGGGTGGGGTATATTTTATGTTTACCATTTACTGCCTGGAAACAATATGAGGGTGGGGTATATTTTATGTTCACCATTTACTGCCTGGAAGCAACATTAGGGTGGGGCATATTTCATGTCAACCATTTACTGCCCGGAAACACCATTAGGGTGGGGTACATTTTAGGTTCACCATTTACTGCCTGGAAACACCGTTGGGGGGGGGTATATTATATATTTACCATTTACTACCTGGAAACACCATTAGGGGGGGGGGTATATTTTATGTTTACCATTTACTGCCTGGAAACAATATGAGGGTGGGGTATATTTTATGTTCACCATTTACTGCCCTAACACCATTAGGGTGGGGCATATTTCATGTCAACCATTTACTGCCCGGAAACACCATTAGGGTGTTGTATATTTTATGTTCACCATTTACTGCCTGGAAACACCATTAGGGTTGGGTATATTTTATGTTCATTATTTACTGCCTGGAAACACCATTAGGGTGGGGTATATTTTATGTTCACTATTTACTGCCTGGAAACACCATTAGGGTTGGGTATATTTTATGTTCACTATTTACTGCCTGGAAACACCATTAGGGTAGGGTATATTTTATGTTCACCATTTACTGCCTGGAAACACCATTAGGGTAGGGTATATTTTATGTTCACCATTTACTGCCAGGAAACACCATTGGGGGGGGGGGGGGGGGTATATTTTATGTTCACTATTTACTGCCAGGAAACACCATTGGGGGGGGGGGATATATTTTATGTTCACTATTTACTGCCTGGAAACACCATTAGGGTGGGGTATATTTTATGTTCCCTATTTACTGCCAGGAAACACCATTAGGGTGGGGTATATTTTATGTTCACTATTTACTGCCTGGAAACACCATTACGGGGGGGGGGGGGGGGGGGGGGGGTATATTTTATGTTCACTATTTACTGCCAGGAAACACCATTAGGGTGGGGTATATTTTATGTTCACCATTTACTGCCTGGAAACACCATTAGGGTGGGGTATATTTTATGTTCACTTTTTACTGCCTGGAAACACCATTAGGGTGGGGTATATTTTATGTTAACTTGCTGGAAACACCATTAGGGTGGTGTATATTTTATGTTCACCATTTACTGCCTGGAAACACCATTAGGGTAGGGTATATTATATATTCACCATTTACTGCCTGGAAACACCATTAGGGTGGGGTATATTTTATGTTCACCATTTACTGCCCTAACACCGTTAGGGTGGGGTATATTTTATGTATACCATTTACTGCCTGGAAACACCATTAGGGTTTGGTTTATTTTATGTTCACCATTTACTGCCTGGAAACACCATTAGGGTAGGGTATATTTTATGTCCACCATTTACTGCCTGGAAACACCATTAGGGTGGAGTATATTTTATGTTCACCATTTACTGCCAGGAAACACCATTAGGGTGTGGTGTATATTTTATGTTCACCATTTGATGCCTGGAAACACAATTAGATAGGGTATGTTTTATGTTCACCATTTACTGCCTGGAAACACCATTAGGGTGTGGTGTATATTTTATGTTCACCATTTGATGCCTGGAAACACAATTAGATAGGGTATGTTTTATGTTCACCATTTACTGCCTGGAAACACCATAAGGGTGGGGTATATTTTATGTTCAAAATTTACTGCCTGGAAACACAATTACATAGGGTATATTTTATGTTCACCATTCACTGCCTGGAAACACCATAAGGGTGGGATATGTTTTATGTTTACCATCTACTGCCAGGAAACACCATTAGGGTTGGGTATATTTTATGTTAACTTGCTGGAAACACCATTAGGATGGGGTATATTTTATGTAAACTTGCTGGAAACACCATTAGGATGGTGTATATTTTATGTAAACTTGCTGGAAACACCATTAGGATGGGGTATATTTTATGTAAACTTGCTGGAAACACCATTAGGATGGGGGTATATTTTATGTAAACTTGCTGTAAACACCATTAGGATGGGGTATATTTTATGTAAACTTGCTGGAAACACCATGAGGATGGGGTATATTTTATGTTAACTTGCTGGAAACACCATTAGGATGGGGTATATTTTATGTAAACTTGCTGGAAACACCATTAGGATGGGGTATATTTTATGTAAACTTGCTGGAAACACCATTAGGATGGGGTATATTTTATGTAAACTTGCTGAAAACACCATTAGGATGGGGTATATTTTATGTAAACTTGCTGGAAACACCATTAGGGTGGGGTATATTTTATGTAAACTTGCTGGAAACACCATTAGGATGGGGTATATTTTATGTAAACTTGCTGGAAACACCATTAGGATGGGGTATATTTTATGTTAACTTGCTGGAAACACCATTAGGGTGGGGTATATTTTATGTTAACTTGCTGGAAACACCATTAGGGTTGGGTATATTTTATGTTAACTTGCTGGAAACACCATTAGGGTGGGGTATGTTTTATGTTAACTTGCTGGAAACACCATTAGGGTGGGGTATGTTTTATGTTAACTTGCTGGAAACACCATTAGGATGGGGTATGTTTTATGTTAACTTGCTGGAAACACCATTAGGGTGGGGTATATTTTATGTTAACTTGCTGGAAACACCATTAGGGTGGTGTATATTTTATGTTAATTGGATGAATGGTGTTACCAGCAAGTAGAAGGTGAAATGGTATTTACAGGACTGGTTGGTCTGGGGTATAGGTAATCTGATTTTGTGTGATATCACATCAGGTGTTCACAACTTGCTATCACAGTGCAAGCAGCAATGTATTACATTATATAAGCACTGTCCCCAGATGAATGCTTGGGGGATGTATATTGTTTCATTTATTTAACAATTTAGAACTTACATCCTCTCCCAATTAATACTTAGTGTAATAATACATATACTCCCTTCGTCAACTATAAATTATCATCCACTTTTGATATCTGCTTTGATTGTTATATTAGAACAAGCTTACCAAGCAATATAACATACAGATGCTTTTTAATTTTTTCCCTAACTGAGGATTATCCATGACAACAAACTGGTTCTGTGCTAGTTATCAGATAGCAGACATTTTCATTATGAGAAGTGGCATTGTTGAAATCAACACTAGGACATAGTCTTTATTATTGTGCTGATGGAATTTTGTATAAGTCCATTGAGATAAATCACAAAAGGCTTTTGTTACTATCTATGATACTGTGTATGATGTAAGATTGGTGTTTTTCTATCTTAAATTTCTGTTTTCTCATACATTTATCAACAGAGAAGACAATTAGAAATATGTTCTATGGATTTAATGAGTTGCTAAAATCTTGTGTTCAGATTTTTGCATCTTAATTATTTATCTTGTTTTATGGTTTAATTTACAGGGATATACATGGTTTTAATGAACAACTTATTTATATATCCCTGAATATTTTCAAAGAATAACATGCTGTTATGTAACAACCCTCCATAGGTTTGTCCTGGGTGCAATTAATGTGACTGCAATTGGTAGTAAATTGATCTATTGGACATGGTATCACATTTATAGCAGCACAATTTATGCTGAAACTGGACACCGTTTGTAAATCAATGCACGAGGTCTGCATTGGTCTGCATTGGCGGGGTCTGCATTGGCGGGGTCTGCATTGGCATGAAAGTTCTTCTCAGTTCTACATTTTTTGTCTAAAAAAAAAAGCGGAGCTTTGTCATGACACTCAAAGGTGGAATCCCTTTTAATAAGGCAAGTTGTTTTATTATGTATTTTTGCACAGGTATGCCCCTTTTTTAACTTTGCATTTCCTGTGTTTTTGCTGAGTTTAGTAACAGCTGACATTATAATGTGCAACATTGAGGAAAGTGGAGCACGCTGTCTATGGACAGCTCTTGTGATGTGTGGTGTCTCCAACAAATAAGGATTTGTATTCTGAGATATTATTGTTTAACAATTGCTTAAAGCGGGAGAGAACTGTAATTGGTGTATCTCTCCACCTGTGCTGTAATAATACAATGTGAGTGATCATTAGTTAAGACAAATCTAACACCTTTTTATAAAAGGTTAAAATACTTTACATTTGGGGTGCAATTCTTTGCCCATGTTGTCTCAACAAAAAATGTGTATTGAAGACATGCAATGGCAGGAAATTCTTGAGGAAGTGTGTTCTTATGCTGGCAGACAAAATTTGACAGACAATGTTTGCTGTGTGCAGATATGGAATTATCATAAAAACAGGTAAGAAAAAATAACAAGCCTAATGTCTAGAGTAAGTCTGCATCTGCTGGAGGAGCCAAAACTGATCAATGGAATGAATAAATGGTTGTTTTTTTGTCTGTTATATTACATGTACAAAGATTTTAGCTTGATAATATGGCTACCACAGTTGTTTGCAACTGCTTACAAATAACCTCTTGTCTAAATGTCCTTAAAAATGTAGAAATGGGGTTCTATCCATAAAGAAACATACTTATTTCTTCTTTCATAAACTTCTAAACTAAAAATCCTTTACTGGACATGGTAATGCAATCAGTAGACCCTTTGCTCCAGGTACAGGAGGCCCCTGGTTCGATCCAGGGCCACAACATACCAAAGTTGTTAAAAAATGGTAGCGGTATAGCTTCCTTGCTAACTCTAAAGCAAATTTAAGGGTAGTTCCATGACTAGTTGGCTCAGATCAGGATAATGTGACTGGGTGTGGTATCATGGCATGCTATACACAGTGAAGACAGCACTATAACTGCTTCAAACTGAAATGCTGTTGGTGGGACGATAAACCGAATAAACAAAAACAATCCTTAAACCTTAAAATTACTCTATAGATAGAAGAAAACATATTAAAGGCTAAATCCAGATGGTCATCATATTTATAAAAATGATTAAACTTGTTGAATTTTAGCATGTTGCAACAGTAAATAATCTGTTTTAAAAAAATTAGAATTTAATACAGGGTGTTTTCATCTTAAGGCTATGTTGCCTTTTAATACTATTTTTAGATTCTGCGCGTTTTTTGCAAATTGGGAACGTTACCTGGTGCTTGTTACTAAATGGTCAGTACAAACCTTACTCTGAGTGTCACCAATGTCAGCAATTTTGTTGTTTGTTTGTAAAGTGAAAGTCATGTGACCTTTTGGTGTGTCATTGAGCCATCATATAAAAGTAGCTGTAGTGGTTCCCTTAGGTATTTTGTAATCAATCGAAAAACACGGTTTTAACCAAATGTCCACCTGTCTTTAGCAATACTTCACACTCTGTGACCAACTTTGCAGCTGAATCTCTTTTTCTTTTTTCTTATCTTTTTTTTCCCTCAGAATAACTGAACTTCATCATTTTGTCATTAATTTCTTGCCATTAAAAAGTCAAGTAACATACATTACACAAATGTCCATAAGACTAGATAGCATAGGATAGTTATTTAGACATTTGACCACTGCTTACATTTTTCTGTTGCAGCATCATTGATAAATGGTATGCTAAATTTGAATACATTAAAAAATGGAAAAAAAGTTCTAGCAATAAATGCTTAATTATGCTATGAATTGACTGAGCTTTTTTCCTTACCCTAGTGATAGTGTCTGCATTGCTGCCACTGTTATGCATAAGTTACACTATTGCTTGCATTTTCAACCAAGCTTTTATCTTAATAACCAGTGCGTAGACTCAGTGAAACATCCCACATGTCTTCGAAGCAGATATAATCATGCCTGATAGAGCCAGACAGGATTTTATAAGAAATATGGCAATGGTTTCACTTGGTTTAAATTGTTTATGTGTATACATGCAGGTTAAAGTTTTGCCTGCTAGTACAGTAATGCTTGCATCATACTGTAAAGCACTTGAATAGTCATGTGCACAGTCCATGTTTTGTTAACCACAATCGACCACACAAATAGCAGTTTATAGTTTATGTTTTCCATCTTGTAGCATCTTTGATAAAAGGTTTGACTCTAAATCTACTGACTACCAAGCGATGTATTCATTAGTGTGCCCCCAATATCTATAATGTGCACATTTCTGAGGAATCACCTGGCTTAGGAATTACATACCACTTGCACGAACCATGCACCCCTATGGCCACCTTGTAACGTAAGACCACTAGAATAGATATCTCCCATAGTAAATTAAATTCTTTGTAATTTTTCTAATTACATCAATGGTAAGTAGCAATGTATACAGATTGAGACTTAACAGAATATAGTATAGCTCCTAGTCATAAGTCTCTCAATGATTAATTTGTGCATAAAATGTTGTGAGTTAAATTTGGTGACTTTGTCTTTCTGATGTCAGTCTCATTTCATGAAAGAATGACAACTATTTGGTACTTTGCATTATTAAAATCCTTAAAACAATTTGATATCTTGAAGGTGCCAACTAAGAAATTAAACGTATGAGGTATTCAGAGAAATATTTCCATGCTACCAGGTAGTTCCATTAGGGAACAACAATAAAACAAAATTAAATGCATTTCCATAGCTATGGTTTTTTACAGTTAGTTTCATATTAACCATTAGGGGAAACAAAGTACCAAATTAAATGTTTAATATTTCCTAATACCAATAGATCATACAAGCTGTAAGATCTGGGTGTTATATTCATAAAGGCTCTCCGTTGTTTTTGTTTATTAAACTATGTAATTTTCTTAAATCATCAAATGGTTTCTTAATTAAAAATTTCTGAAGTTTCATTCATAAAACCATTGAACCTCCGACATTTCTTCGTATTTTTTAAGTTTTATGGAGTTTTCTTAGTTTTAGTGAGAAAAAACATGATACTGGATGGATAGTGCCCCAGTAGTGTACCAACATTTTTTGCTATATTTATTTCTATACACAGTCAATGAAATTATAGTGTAAATTAAGACAATTTTTAATATAAATCTCTTATTTGCATTCTCTGTATACAGTTGTGTGATTATAAAATGTCAACACCACAGAAAAATGAATGCATCAGCGTTGTTTAACCTGAGCCCAATACATAACATAGAATCAATGATGGCATAGCTTCTCTGCTCTGTGGGTGGTATCTGGCAGTTATCTATAGCAAATACATGTAATAATATCTTACAATTGTTTGGGAATACCTTACAATTGTTTGGGGGAAGTTTTGCAATATATCTGCATAAATTCATACTTTTATCCAAGCAAAGACAATGTTGAACACTTGATATTCATTCTTTCCACATATATGACGATTTCTGCTAAAATAATATATCATTGTTATAGCAGATGACCAGTCTAAAGATATAACATGATCTCAACAGTAACTTGTCATGTGGTTGTCTGTGTTTAAAAATAGCTAACTGTGAAGAATGGTTCAGACAGAAAATACATTTGTGTAATACAAGTTGGATGCCTTATTTTCATGTGACTATAGACATAAATTAACAGCATTTTGTAGGATCTTTAAGGTAACAGTATTTGGTTGTTTAAGAAAATGAGGGAAACAACGGTCAGAAACCATCTTATGAGCATTATTCCCCAGGACCTGTTGGTTCCATGTCAAAATAAACTGTGACGGAGTGTGGTATGATGCCAGGTGTTCATGGCATGCTATCAGTGAAGGCAGCAATATACCTATGTCAAATGAATCCTGTGAAAATTGAATTCAAATGCATATTCATAAAATACTGACACTTTTATAGCTGAACATAATTGCATAGTTTTAGTTTTTTTATCCTGTCTTGTTTTAACATTGGTTTATCCAAGGTGTACCCTGTAGAAATTTATTAAATGAATTCCTGCTGAGAGCAAATTGAGCCATACTTCGCAAATAGTGATGATCCAGATTGTATTGCCTAGCTCCCTCTATTTGCAGCTGAGGCTCTGGTCTCTAATTGTGGGTCCAAATAATCTTGATTTGCAGTTGTTAGCAACAACAAAAATAACTAGAACTTTTAGGTTATAAATCAGTTAAACATGTTAAGAGATAAATCTATGCACTTTTTGAAAGGCTTTAACAAATATTTTATATCCAGATCAACCAGCTTATACTGGGAGTCATGAAGATGACTGATCAGGGTCTACACTATATGTTGCTAGGCACAATTTGTCACATGACCTTTGCATGTATTTGGTATAAAATCATTCTCTCACCAGAGGGCATGCTACACAAGTTTCGCTTACACCTCTGTCAACGCCGGGAAAAGTAGTTCTCATACACGTGATATTCTATCGTCACATGTCGCAAAATAGTTCTCCGAAAATTTGGGTTAAAATATATCTTAAACATTGTTCTAAAAAAAATAAAAATACCCATTTTCATTTTAAGTAAAATATACAGAAATCAAAATAATCTCACGAGCATTTTATTCATTATTTATATTTTGTACAAGAATCTTGTACACCGGGCGTTGACAGAGGTGTAAGCGAAACTTGTGTAGCACGCCCTCTGGTGAGAGAATGGTATAAAATAAGTAATTTTTTTGTATGGGTTAGTGACAGAATAGCAGATTAGGGTTGAAAAGAGGTTCTGAAAAGACTTTGAGAAACTACCTTTGTATGTACTGTCTGCCATTATGACAGTATCTTGGGAGAACTGTCTCACCATTTAGCTTTATGAACAGAAGCCAATGTACATATTTATCCAATATGTATAATTGTTTATACATGCTTTCAAAACAGATATGTTTGTAAAGTTAGACATTCTCAGGTTATCATTTTAACCCCCTTATTTTTCCCCAAACCCTTCATCGCTTGTACTCATTAGAATGATAACGTTTTGTGTCAATGTGTTAACTCTCTGCAAAATCCTTTTCTTGGAACTCGTTAAATTCATCTTAATGATATAATTTCATTAAGTAACAACAATATAAGGTTTAATTGAGAATAAAGGGATATATTATTTTGTTAATTTTTCTTCTTTATTGCTTCCTTAATAAAGAGGTAACAAAGTGATATTTTTCATGAGAACCATCAATTTGTGGTTTAATTCAGAATTATTTATAGAGTGAATGACATCATTTTATCTCCTTTTCATGTAACTATGATACAGTATTTATAAAAACTATTCTTTCAATGTTTGTTTTTCTTTTAGTGATCAGTGCTGTAGGATAAAAATACAAAATCAGCTGAATTTATTTATTTTCCTTTGAAGTGCCATCATATTGCATAGTTCATCACACCATCTCCTGCTGACAATTCTTACAACAATTTGTTTACATCCACAATATACAATGTATTCATCTCTCCTTTAAACAACCTGTTTATGTAAGCCTATACAAATATAAGTGTAAGCTGAGGTACTTATGTAAATGATAAACAAGTCAGGGGTGGGCAGGGCCTGTGGTTGAGTCCTGTGACTGTTCACCTCTTACAACATGGGTTCAAGTCCAGATCAAGGTGAAGGACTAAATGTGGGAAGATCTTCCAACTGACCTGCAGTGTGCCAGTGGTTCTGCCCAGATATCTAAGTCTTCCTCCATGACAATAGCTATAATGGCATTAATTGTTTTCCTGCAATATGTTTCTAAAAAAAAATGGAAAAAGTCTGAAAATTAGTTCATGTCCTATACTAATTGTTGTTGGTAATTATTGGCTGTCATGTTCAGACAATCATTACTAGACACGTAGATAGATACTCAGTTGCAAAAGGTACAGGCCCTGATCAGACATCTCCCTGGGTTTCCACTATTTACATAAGCCTAGTCAAAATGTTATTAGCAGACCAAGAGTTAATGCCCTTGTTTAAGTAAATACACATATTTATTTAGATTTGATGAACCATAATATATGTAAATTTATAGTGGAGATGAAAAATGGAATGACTCAGTGCAGTCTGTGTAGACAGCTTATAACTAGCTTTATGCTGCAAGTTCAATTTATATATAAGGTGTGGTTAATTCTTCAGTTGCTTTTAAGCAGGGCTTTTTGGGCCTTTAAAGTAGAAATTCATCTTTACATAGTGTTATAGAACAAGTGAAACTTTTAGCAGTGCATGTATTATAATTGTAATCCATATATTCTGCTGGTCATCCTAAATGAAATATATTACTGTACATGAAATATATTGACTTCATATTGATGAGTGTTCAAAAATGGTAGACAATATATAATTATAAGTTTAGCATAGTTAATTAAATAAGTTGAACTATAAGTGTATAATAAAATGCAATTTCTGCTATAATAGTGCATTTTTATAAATAAGGAACTTAAAAGTTTATAATAAAATGCTAATTCTGCATAATGAGATTTGCATTTTACTAATCAAGTACAACATATCATGCATTTTTGTAAAAAACTACGTCATTTACAACATGTATTCCCATAATATGTTTTTCTTTCTCAAATAATTTCAGGGTACTAGTTTTCTGGTTATCTCTTTGAGATTTGCATGCAAATTTACCCGTCACATATGTATATGTATTTAATTAGCTATAACTTAATTTGTAATATAAGTAATAAACTTGTTATTAGTAGATCAGCTGTTTCAGCGACCTGTTAACACAAAGATAGACAGCTTAATTTTGATGACACAAAACCACATGGCAAACTTTGGCTGTAGTAAAGTTTGCATAATACATAACAGCAGGGGTGCAAAACTGCCCTTCTGGCCAATTTGGTTGCAACGGAAAATATTTTTTTGCATATGTGTAAGGTGTTCTTATTGGTTTTACTGCTTTTTGCAGTCGCTCTTAGCCAGTCAAGAATGAACTATTTAAAGGTTGCCTATCTCTGTGTGTATAGGTCTTCCATTATTTCTACTTTAAGCTGATCTTACTTAACCTTAAGAATTTGTCAAAACTTCAGTTCATAGGTACATTTGTATGTGTATACAAGGTTTTGGTAAGATTTGCTTGTTTTCAAATTTCAGGAGAAGACGTTCAAAGTCAGCTCTTAAAAAGCTGAGAAAACTTTTCAACACAGTTAGATTTGTGACTAAATTAAGACCATGGTGAGAGTCCAGATGATCAGTGTCTTCTCTGATTTCATGTATAAACTCTGAAATACAAAACTTACATCTTTTAAAGGCTTTGTGATACAAAACTAATGTCTTTTATGATTAAGATGAGGAGTTGGGGGGAATGAATTCATTATTCTTTAGAAAGCTCTTTTGTCTCTATTATTTAGGTCTTGCATTATTTCTCAGTATTTTTATATTTATTAAAATACATTATATGCATGTTGTAGTCTGAAGCAATCTTCATGATTAAAGTATGAAATTCCCATATAATTATATTACTACATAATGTGCTTTATGAATTACCTACCCACCCCAGGGAGATAACTTAGTAATTTGCAATCAGAATAATGTCCCCATATTAACTGAATAAATGAATGCCTTTGCTTAGCCTAAAAGAGAAAAGTATATAATCAGAGAAGACTCTAGCTTCTTAACTGTGTATACCAGCATGCTTTCTGCAGCATTATGATTACTGATGTTACAAACATGTATGGCTTCTAAAGGGCAGTAACTCAGTATAGAACTTGGAACAAGGGAAATAACCCATATAAACAAAATGTATATCTGTATCTGTGTATAGAATATAGTTTGGAGATTATTTAACAGAACGTGCAAAATATTATTTACCTGTATATATTTTGTTTGTGAAGGTAGAAAATTAGATTAATTATTACTGTTATAAACTTACCTTTATTAATAATTACTTAAAAATGCTTGATCATATTGTGTGACAACTGAATAGTCATGCTTTGTTTGTGTAACTCCTCATCCCCTCACCTTGTGGGTTCAAGTCCTGGTCAGTCTGAGAACTTACATGTGGGGAGGTTTTCCAGCTAACCTGCAATACGCCAGTGGTTTTACCCAGACATAAGTCTGGGGTCATCCTCTACCATTAATTATCTGGACATCGCCAATATGGCCATAATTGTGTTGGTGTGATGTAACAAAAAAAAAAAATATATATATATATGCATAAAGAAAAGAAAACATAATTTCCCATCAAGTGGGTGTGGCCTTATCTCACTAAAGGGTTGTAAAATGAGGGGTGTAACATGTTCTTTTTAAGATGTGCAACTATGTCATAAACCATTTGGCAACCAATCCATGCTACATCACCTTTTTGTATGTCAGGGTGTTGACTTTAACATTTCGTCTATAGGCACAATAATAAACCTGAAATATGATGAGCTAGAATTTATTTCAATATCTGCCCTGATCATGCTATAGTTATAAGCAGTACAAAATCTTTATAATTTTTCTTATTTTCTAATTGTAACATAAAGGAGACATTGATAGAAACTCAGTTGTAAATTATGCAGATCCTGATCTGACAGCTCATAGTGAAAGCTGGCTCTATCTAGATCTACACTGTTTGTGATAAGCAGGTGGAGAGTTTAGGGGTAAACTTGGGCTGACTTATGGTTTAACGTATAGGCTGTCTTACCACAGTTATGTGATGCATCAAATCACCTAAATAGGTGTGTTGCATGAATTTTTTCTGCCTGTTTTATGTTAATATATTGTAAAGCATCTCCAATATATGATCACATACCTGAAACTTAAATAATGACTTTCTACATGACATGTTTAGAGAAGATATACAAACATGTATGACTAGATATGGGTGCATTTGTAACGCTGATTCCTTTAGTTAACTTCCCTTCAGTTGGGTGGGGCATTTGTGGTATTGTGGGTAAAGTTGATACTTAAAACTTATCTGAGCCAATGGTCTGTCCTTACATATGACTCCATAGTGCCTCTCTCCATGGGTCCGTGACTCCATGGCCCCTTACCACATGGGTCTTCGACTCCATGACCCTGAACACATGGGTCTATGATTCCAAGGCCCCTCTCTAGATAGGTCTGTGACTCCATGGCACCTAACCAAATGGGGCTGTGGCACCATGGCTCCTAACCACATGGGTCTTTGACTCCATGACCCTAAACACACAGGTCTTTGACTCAATGACCTCCTGACCATGTGGGTCTGTGGCTTCATGGCCCCTAACCACATGGGTATATGATACCATGGCCCCTTACCACATGGGTCTATGTCTCCATGGCTCTTAACCACATGGGTCTGTGACTCTATTGCTCCTAACCACATGGGTCTATGACTCCATGGTTCCTAACCACATGGGTCTGTGACTCTATTGCTCCTAACCACATGGGTCTATGACTCCATGGTTCCTAACCACATGGGTCTGTGACTATGGGCCTCTATAACTCCATGGCTCCTAACCACATGGGTATGTGACTCCATAAGCCTCTGTGACTCCATGGCCCCTAACCACATGGGTCTATGACTCTATTGCTCCTAACCACATGGGTCTATGACTCCATGGTTCCTAACCACATGGGTCTGTGACTATCGGCCTCTATAACTCCATGGCTCCTAACCACATGGGTATGTGACTCCATAAGCCTCTGTGACTCCATGGCCCCTAACCACATAGGTCTATGACTCCATGGCTTCAAACCACATGGGTCTATGACTCAATAGCCCCTAACCAAATGGGTCTAAGACTTCATGGCCCCTAACCATATAGGTCTATGACTCCATTGCCCTCAACAACTTGGGTCTGTGACTCCATGGTCCCTAACCATGTGGGTTTGAGACTCCATGGCCCCTAACGACATGGGTCTTTGACTCCATGGCCCCTAACGACATGGGATCTGTGACTCCATGGCCCCTAACCAGATGGGCCTGTGACTTCATGGCCCCTAACAACATGGGTCTGTGACTCCATGGCCCCTAACCACATGGGTCTATGACTCTGTGGCCCTAACAACATGGGTCTATGACTCCATGGCCCTAACAACATGGTTTGTGACTTCATGCCCCTAACTATGTGGGTCTGTAACTCCATGGCCCCTAACCACATGGGTCTATGACTCCATGGCCCCCGATCACACGGGACTTTGACTCCATGGCCCCTTACCAATTGGGTCTATGACTCCATGGCCCCTATCCACATGGGTCTGTGACTCCATGGCCCCTAACCACATGGGTCTATGACTCCATGGCCCTAATAACATGGATCTGTGACTCCATGGCCCTAACAACATGGGTCTGTGACTTCATGCCACTAACTATGTGGGTCTGTGACTCCATGGCCCCTAACCACATGGGTCTATGACTCCATGGCCCTAACAACATGGATCTGTGACTCCATGGCCCCTAACCACATGGGTCTATGACTACATGGCCCCTGATCACAAGGGATTTTGACTCCATGGCTCCTTACCAATTGGGTCTATGACTCCATGGCCTCTAACCACATGGGTCTGTGACTCCATGGCCCTAACCACATGGGTCTTTGACTCCATGGCCCCTAACCACATGGGATCTGTGACTCCATGGCCCCTAACCACATGGGTCTGTGACTTCATAGCCCCTAACCACATGGTTCTTTGACTCCATGGCCCTAACCACAAGAGTCTATGACTCCATGGTGCCTCTCTACAAGGGTCTGTGACACTGTGGTGCCTTTCTTCATGGGTCTATGACTCCATGGTCCCTTAACATATTTGCTATGACTCCATGGCCCCTCTTTACATAGATCTATGACTCCATAGTCCTGGAACTGCTTGGGTTAAAGTCCAAATCAGGGCAAAAGCTTTCAAATTGGAAGGGCTACCAACTGACCTGTGGTGCAACAGTGGTTCTGCCCTGACATGACTGGGGTCTTTCACCAATATTTACTGATCATCTAATCTTATAGCAATATAACAAAGGAGATAAATGAAGAAGCCTTCCAACTGGCTCAGGGTAGCTGGTTTTACTCTGGAAATGTAATGAAGCCATGCACAAGTAATGGCTATCTGTTAACATAATTTTGTCCATAATACAATCATTGTTCTAAAAAGTAGAGAATGCATATGCATAATTTATTCTGCCCAGGCAGATGGTTATTACAATAATATTAACAGCATTTGCATGTCAGATGCTTGTGATTCAGACTGCTGTTGTTTTTAATACAAGTATGAAATGTCAGATTTAAATGTTAGGAGACCAGAGTTCTTTGTTTGAGGATGAAATTTAGCTTTTTGGATTATTACAATGTTCAAAAGCATGACACATTTAAAAAAATGCTTCTAAGCGGATGTTGAAATAATTGCATTTTAAATTGGCATGTCTTTTTGTTATGTTGCAAATTGAGATTTGCTGTTGTGTTTCACTGTTAGAAAATTATATGTGTCTGGGACTAAAATTTCTTGACAAATTAATATCATCTTTCATTATTTACAAACAGAGTAGGTTCGTATAGGATTAAGTATGTGTTAATTCATTAAATGGTAATACAGAGACTCTAAAAGTAGTGAATTGCCATTATTGTGGTTTCCGGTATGAGAGGTCCTGGGTTCATACCCAGGCCAAGAAATGCCATCAGTCAGGTTCATCTAGTTGCTGTCTGGTCTACATCTCCTCTGTTTAGAAATAACATTTGTAAACAATCATTGAAAATGACAATGACTTGTGTTTTTTTTAACCTCATCTAAAACCCAAGTACTGATGAATTGCTTACCGATAACTTGACTACTGATGAATCAACTATTTTAAGCTTTGTCAACCAGAATCATTAAGTTGTAAATGGTTATTGATGAGGTACTAGAGCGTGAACTTTGTTTTATTGCTAGTATTTCGAAGATACAAAGGGCAGCAAACAACTACTGGCCCTTGTTTGTTATCAATTAAGTCTGCTGCACTTGTGTCATTAATTTACACCAGAAAAAGTAGGAAAATCTGTTAAAATGTTTTTGTTTTGTTATTTTTTTAACATCATTAATAGATGTGGGTTCTTATAACATCTTTTGTTCTTAACTAAACAACAAATTTTATTTTTCTAGTAAGTTGACCTAGTCCAAGTTTCATTGATATAAAAACAAAAACAAACAAAAAATAAAAACCAACATAGAAAAATAAAAAACAACATAAAAAAAAAACGTATGTGATATTCACACTGTACAGTCAACATTTGAAAAATACATTTTGTCAGTTCTTTGTACCATTTTCTGCCTCAGACCTAAAAATAACACATAAAAGTCTGTTTGGTCAATTTGTATGATTGGCGTTTATCATGATCAGTGAAACCTTACCTGTCTGATTAAATATCAAATATCCTTAGTCAATGCAGGTGTCAATTTGATTGACAGGTCGGATTGGTTGATGCTGAATTGGCCAATATACCTGTACCGCAGTAATTGGAAAGGCAGTGTTGACATTTTCACTGTTAAAACCTTCACATCTTACTTCTTATTGTAAACTGGATTTCTGACGAAAAAATTGTAAAATTTTAGGCCAAATAAAAGATGTACTTATGTTGTATAGGGTCAGTCCAAGCATTTTGGTAGAAACATTTAGCTATATTTAGGGATGTACATGACTGGCAGAAGCCTGTCAAGAGGAGTCATTTATGACTTTGTTACCATAATTCTTCACCAAACCATGTTACCATAATTCTTCACCAAACCATGTATTGCTGGTATTCATTGATATTTTCTAAGTGAGACAATTCTATGAGTACCAGGTGTATAGGGTTTGGTGGAGATCTGTTAACTTGTTAGTCCTTAGCAAGCTAACTATATGTACTAATAAATCAATAGTAATCTCAATAGCATCCTGTTGGGAAGTGGAAGATATAAGCCATAAAAATCAAATGCACAATAAATATTTGTCTCTGTGGAATTACTTTATGGTCCCATGAGTTTGACACAGGCCCATATCAGGTACAGTGTTGTACCAAGTCAACATTCAAATTCAAAACATTATTTTCACCATTCATCTGAATTTAAGGTTGTTTAAAATTTGATAAAATCATGTAAAACTTAATATTTGCCAGGTGCAAGAAAGTGTCACACAGTGGTCAATTCTAACCTTATACATAGGTATACCAGTCGACTTATAAAGAAAATAACATTTTGAAATGAAATGAAGCTTTATCTTTTAGCCTGTGAATCACATACTCATAAAGCTAAAGCAAATAGTGTAGATCCAGGTAATCCAGGTCCCTGTCAGGAGATGTCTGATCAGGGTCTTCACTATTTGCTGCTGAGGATTTAGCAATATGTCAACACACTTTAGCAGGTGGATATAAGTGAACTAAACTAAGATTGTAAATTGGTAAGATAATAAATGTTGCAGGTGGTTAAAATATGAGGTTAAGTCATTGATTAATTGAAATGTTATAAAATACTGTAGAGCTAGTGGTTTTAGAAGGCTAGTTTCGTTGGTGAAAAAAAATATTTGAGAATATAACAGAGTACACAATGGAAAAAGTAGTACAGGGTATTAACTTCAAGAATATTTTCTGCATTTTTTTTTTTACGCATTTTGTACGTCTTGAAAATTACTGTTACTGAAATCATTTTTGTAAGATACCTTTCATTTGTTAAAGGAAAACAAATTATTTTAACTACCTTTTTGTTGCAGTCAGCTGATATGAAACATGCTTGACAAACACTCGCTGCATATTATGATTTTTATTTGTTCTCTTTTTGTGTTATTTTGATTGATTTGTTCTTTTTTTTCTTTTTTAGGTTATTTAAAATTAAAATATTTATATATTTCCCTTTTGTGCATTAATTTCTGCAAGCTTTGTAATATTTTCATTATTTTTCTAAAACCTATGCAGTATTTATGTTTTTGCTTTTTTCCAGATATAAATGAATATCTTTGTCTTTTGTCCTAGTCAATTACAATGTACACTTGCATGTTTATGAGTGTATATTGTAAAAAATCCAACAACCATTGTGTTGGCTGCAAATTTAATATGGACATTCTTAATCCTCCATACTTAGCAATAAGCCATATGAATAAATAGTTTTTTAATAATATCAAACTCAGAATGAGCTTGAAGCAATCTGATTGGTTGGCATTGATATTAAGATTATGCCAACCAATCAGATGCCTCACTACTAAAGGTACTAGACATAAGTACTTCACAATTAAAATCTATTTGGATTTGGATTAATCAAGTTCCATATTAAGTTACCTAATTGGTCATTTTTCATACTGAACCGACCAATCAAATTGCCTAAAAGCTTAACTAAGTCCTCTGTGACAAAATAATGTCTTAAAGTGAATTGCTAATTAAACTCTGATAGGTCATTATTCAGATAATAATGAATCAATCAAATTCACAGCTTAATCTATGTTTGCATTCATAACATAATCATGTGACTTTACATAGCTGGTGGAGGGTTGTATAAAATGTATCAGTCTCATTTCCATAAACTAAATAATCATATGCCGCATTATAATCTTGACCATAATAATCTACAAATCCCCATTTCCATTCTTCTCATTTCATTATCACCAATTATTTATTGCTGTCTCTTTGTCTCACATTTTTAATTGAACATTTTTCTGTCTTGTACTAAAGTAAAATGTTGCAATCACTGTCATATTTTTATTAATTTTCTTAATTTAAATATAATCTGATTTGTTTTGCCATAAACGTGTTGATAAGGATTATTAGTCAAGCTTTTCTTTTTCTTTCATAAACATGCCTGTAATAAGGGGGGAAATTACTAATATGGTGTTGTTTTTACTTACAGTAGAATGGTTTGTTGTTTGAGTTAGTTGTTGCTGGAAGGGCCGCCATAAAAAACAGCAACACTATTATTTTCAGAGTTTGCATGGTAGTTTCTGAATGTTAGAATCAGAGATTTTAGATCATAACAAGAAACGATTTTGAACCATGAACTAATGTTAATAAAAAGATGGTGGAAAAAATAATCAAACCAACAAAATTATGAAATGTATTTGTAATAACATTATTTTTTAAATGAATAAGGAAAAGATACATACATGCTATTTTACAGAAATTTCAAAGCGGCAGGTGTTACTGTTGTCAGCAATGTTTACTCTTGCAAATTGTTACATTTTATTCCTTTTTAAGACTCCATTTTTTTTTAGTTTTTAACCTGAACATTTTATTCCTTTGGCAATGTCAGCCATTTGACTTCTACCTTGCCAAGCATGGTCTACATGTGATTTTGACTCTTTTACCAAAAAGGGAGATAACTCATACTATTGTTTTATGTATAGTTTCAGTGAGAGTTACTTCACAGTGAAAGGGGCTGCCTTGATTCTACCACAGAGTGACTATGAAAACGCATTTGCCAGAAAGGTTACCAAAAGTCATGGAGGTGATACAAGATAGTGCTGTTAAATATACTTTCTTAAAATTATGTTTACATATTTTTAGCATTCAATCTTTTGAAAATTCTATTGTATAATCAAAAACATGTTAAATACAACAATAAAAAGATATGAAAATCATTTTACTTTATAACAAAAACAAGTAGAATCAATTTTATTCTTTTCCAAAGTTTTAATTATTTTAACAATTTAATTGGTCTAATATTAATAATAATTAAAAACATCAGTAATAAAATACAAAGATTCCATTTTCACAAAACTTTGCCATTAAATAGCCTAATTTTTATTTTTATCCTATTAAATTTGTTTCTATTTTATATAAAGCTTATTCATTTAACCCTTCCCGTTACCCAGGTGACATACAGAGCCATTTGCAGGCCATGTTCAGCTTACTTCGACCACAAGATACCATCAAAGTGGTAGGTGTCACTTTTTAGCTCACCTGAGCACAACGTCATGTGGTATCAACATTTTGGCTTGTGAACATGATAGAGGCCACAGTTTTTATCCAACCTTCATCAAACTTGGTCAGAATGTTTGTCTGCATGAAATCTTGGATGAGTTCATTATTGGGTAACCTGGGGTCAAAAACCACGACAGAAGGTTAAATTATAGGAAGATGCTTGTGAGCACACTAGAGGCCACATTTATGGCCATCAAACTTGGTCAGATGATTGTCTGCACCTTGAACTATTTATTGTGTCACATGGGGTCAAAAAGTAGGTCACTTCGTCAAATCTAAGAAAAAGCTTGTAAACCCACTAGAGGCCACATTTATGGCCCAATTATTGTCAAAACTTGTCAGTATGTTTGTCTGCATGAAATCATGGATGAGTTCATTATTGGGTCATGTGGGGTCAAATAGTAGGCCACTAGGTCAAATATCAGAAAAAGCTTGTGAACACACTAGAGACCACATTTATAGCCCAATCTTCACCAAATTTGATCAGAATGTTTGCCTTCATGAAATCTTGAATGAGTTTGTAACAAGGTCACATGGGGTCAACAACTAGGCAACCAGGACAAATTTTAAAAAAAACCTTTTGAAAACACTTAGAGGCCACATTTATGGCCCAATCTTCTCCAAACTTAGCCAAAATGTTTGCCAGTATGAAATCTTACAAGTGTCTTGTGGATTCAGTAGGTTACTTGGTAAAATTCTAGAAAATGTTATCAGCCCAGTGGCCACACTTATGGTCCATTCTTCACCAAAGATTTCTAAAGTAAATAACTCTTATTTACTTGATGCCAGATATGAGCCTACTAAAAGTCTGTATCCTCAGGTGAGCGATTAAGGGCCATTATGGCCCTTTTTTTCTTTTAAATACATTTCATTTAAGTGGTTAACAGTCTGCTGCAGCTTTTAAGTTTTCATGCTGTTCAAAATTATGGTAAATGCCAACTGTATTTGTGATAGGATTTTCGATGTTTGATATAGCCAAATAGCAGTGACCCTGCTGATCGGGATCTACACTAGTACCATAAGTTTGATCAAATCATGCTAAGTATGATATAAGTTATGGCTTTTTGCTGCTTTTGATTTTTCCCTATTCATTGACACATTTTTCTCCTAAATTAAAAAAAAAAGCTTAATCATTGCTACGGTAACTGTTGCAGGCTGTCAGACTGGAGAGTAGCCACACCAAGTACCTAGCAGTGGTGTCGTGCATGGGAAAACAAGACACTGAAGAATCTGTGATCTTGGGGATAGACATTGTTGACAAGGCAACGCTTGGTCTGGTGCTGCCAGTCTGGGCTCATACAAATATACAACTGGATGGCGATGGGTAAGACACATTGGACTTGTTTTGGTTGTTTTTGTGTGTAAGATTTTTTTTTCTTTTCTGTTTTTGATTTTTGGGAGTTGGCAATACAGTAAATTTAGGCTGAAAAATCAGTTTAATGAGTGGTGAAAATGTAATGTGCAGTTCAGAAGTTTCATCCTTTTGCTAATTAGTCAGTGTTATAGTATAGATTATAAAAAAATTGTCACTTAAAACATGAATACAGGTTACTTGTAATTGGAGATGTTCAGAAACAAGCAAGAATTAATTTTTTGTCAATCCAGTTTACGAGAAGCATTGATAGTTGTGTTATGGTTACTGTGTTTATCATTTGTCTTGTAAATTTTACATTACAATCATTGTCATTTTGGTAGTTACAGCCTGTCTCATTTATTAGTTACTGTTAAGATTCCATGAGCGCTTGCGGTCGGGTGGTTGACTTGTTAATCCTCAGATGTCCTGACCCTTTACTGTGTGGGTTAGAGCCCCCTTAGTGGGTCTTCAAATTGACCTGCAGTCTTGATTTCTTGGCCCTTTATTGCATGAGTTAGAGCCCCATTGGTGGGTCTTTAAGCTGACCGACAGTGTGCAGGTGGATCTGACCAGACATGTACCTGTCTCCAACAATAATACCTGGACATAGCTATATCGGTCATAATTACTGAGAGCAGATTGGTGGTGTTATGAAACTTCCAAATGTTATTGATAGGAAACCTATTGCTTGTGTCATTGATGGGAATATAGTACACCAAGGGGTCTTAATAAGATGTTAACCATTGGTCCAGGCATCCAACCTGGAGTTAGACATGTATACAGTATGATGGGGATTGGTAAGGAGCTGTGAGAAAGGTTTGGAGAACTAAGATGGTGCTTTAAGTGTTCCATTTACTACATTTGAACATGTGGGGAGCCTTTCAAGGGGGTTTTAAGAAATATTTTAATGGTTGTTATTTCAGTATTATTTCATTGGAACATGGGGCCTTTGAAGCTATCAGGAGCTTTAGTATTACTTCATTACTTTGTGTGTTAATTGGAAGGTTGTGGGTGTGGGGAGCTATTGAATGGAACTTACATTGGTACATTAAGAGAGATATACTTGAGACTAGCTGCAGTAATGGTCCTTGCTGGGCCAATTCAACGTTTAAGACTTAGCCAGACCATCCTGTAATGCAGACTGTATAATTGATTTGTTATGAAATAACAGTGCTTTGATTATTCACTTGAACATGGCTTGGAGAGGTAGAAGGACATTGAACGGCTGTGTTGTTGAGACATAGAAATATTTAAGACTGATCACTATCAACAGTCTTATCAAAGGGAGTCTTGGTCTGGTCATTAATCTGGAATGTTGCCTTAAATAATCTTTGCTGAGAATCGTTGAACTGGAGATTAGCTCATGCCAAGGGTTATCCAGCAACTAATCCTTTACTTGCCAAAACACCATAAGGGTGGGGAATTTTGTTATTATATGGGGTGAAGGCTAAATCAAGTACGGTAAAAGGAATAAAAAGACATACCCAGGTCTTTCTGGACAACAACTTCAGCATAACATACATGAATAAGGATGGGATGGGATTTGCCAGCATTTTTGCCGATACTGTGCAGCAACATTTCTATCATTATAGCACAGGGGCACATATGAGGTGCCCAGGGACTGAACCCGGCCGGTCCATTATACTGACACTAACGAGTCAGGTGTAATGCTGTCCCCTTAGCCCAGAGCGTTAGGAGGGAAGCCACTACTACCAACTTCAAAGTCTTAAAAAGCAGAATTTTGTATTACAAGATTATATTGTTATAACAAAAGGAAAACATTATTTTAGGCCATACATAGCCCACTCATGAGAATATGACCTATTATGTACAATCAACATAAATTGGTACATGGTTAACAAAAATACAGTGCAAATTAAAATTACTTTGTTAATGTATTTTTCTTTTCCAGAGGCTTCAGTATCCAATTAGACAGCAACAAACATGTGTTTAAGCCTGTCTCAGTCCAGGCCATGTGGTGAGTGTGGAATTTATACAAAATAAAATAATTGTAATTGGTCATTAAGCTGTTAGAAATCTTTTAAACATGATGTTAAAAAATCATCTTTATTCTCACTACTAACTTACTATGTGTACCAGTTGGTCTTTTCATTCATTGGACCTTTAAACAAGAATTATTGCCACTGTTAGTGTTCTTGTTTATTTTCATAAAAATGCTCAACATTTCTCACTTCTTTCTATTTTCCCAAACAGTGGCATTATATGCATGTTGCTGTCAAAATCATTCTCAATAGTAAAAAATCAAAATATAACTTAAAAAAATAAATATATACAAAAAAACATATGGAAAGTAACACATTGTTCTTGAAATAGAGTAATGTCCCCTTATAAGTCACATTCTTTGCTGTTTATTCACAAAACATACATTATGACACAAACTTATTTCTTCTTCCTATTAAATTATCACAGGCCAGCTGTACAGAGCCTTAACACAATGCCAAATATGTCTGGACTGAAGCTAACATGTACAGACACAGCTAAACACTCATTTTACCTAGTTTGAATTCCCTACTTTTCTGATTCAGAAAAAAGTAACAATTCTTGCAGTGTTTTGATTTTATAACTGTTAACCCATTTCTCCTGTTTAGATGTGACTGCTCGGGGCTACAGAGCCTTAACATGGTATTAAAGGAGTAATGAGAGAGGCTGTTTACGGCACCATTTTTTATTTTCTATACTTGAACAAATTGGTGCTTAAAAAAGTGTCTGGAGAGAAAAACTATCAAATGCATCCATTTACTTACCCTGTTTATTCTAGTATACCTACACCAATACATACTTCAGTGTCACCTTTCATTGCCCTTGTGTGACAGGTCAGCCCTACAGAGCCTAAACAAAGTGCTGAAAGTGTCGAGGGAGAAACTGTACATCCCACGAGGTCTGACACACACATGGGTTGGGTACTATGAGTCCAAGCTAGAAACACGATCACCCTTCTTCACTGAGTGGTATGTATAGATGCTTTGTAAAGTCATTTTGAAATGCTTTAATAATTTTTGGAAGTAGTAAGTACAAGTTTGTCTAAGGGACCCAAGATCTCAAAGTTAAGAAATTAAGATATTGTTCATTTTGTATAGTTTACCTAAAATGACTCCTTACTATATTGTTTGCTCATGCTTGATCACGTTATTAAATAATACCTTCATGGTAAATTAAATTCATGTCATTTTTAATATCTATGACTTTGCAGGAATGCAAGTGCTGACATTGATCGTACATACAGGTCAGACAGAAACTTTGAGGAAACAAAAGAGTAAGTCACCTTAAATATAACAACCTTAGCCTTAGAAACACTTAGCATTATAACGACCCTTTCCACACAAAAAATAACCATAGTTAAATATTTAGTATTGGGGTGTGGTATAGATAAGGCCAGAAATGAAGGACATTGGTGAATTGTTTCCCCTTCTTACTCTTCAAGTTTTTGTATTTCTCAGATTGAACTCTATGGAATCTGTATGCTGATTGTTGTGCTTACACTGTGATACTCAGGTTAGCAGACGTCAACATTCATGTACATATTCTGGTTTATATAACATAGCTATATGTAAGTATTTTGATAGATTAGGTGCTCAAAGTTATTAAGAATTTATTAAGTTTAAAATTTCACAATCTCAAATTAAATCAGTGATAGAGTGCAAGGATTCTAACTAAATGGACTTTCTCTAAATTTGGAGTACCTTGGACAAGGGAGACAATTCACATATCACCCATGTTCTCCAGTCTACTGTTGGTAATGTTATTTTACCTGCCACTCTATAATACTGGTTCCAGCATAATCATTTTTATTTACAGTTTTCATTAAGTACTGACTTGCAATATATTTTACTTTTTGCAATCATTGCAGTATCATAGTTGATTTGCTACCCTCATTTGGAATTTTTGTTGTCAAATATTAACTCCATTGCTTCAGCTTAAATTCAGCTTAAATTGGTCATGGTAACTTTAATTTTCATTTTAAATAAAGAAATGAACATTCAAACAAATTGCATGCTTATTACATATCATAGGCAACATAGATGTATTAAGACACACATTCCATATAAAATCTGTAAGTGTTGCTGACCTGTTTTACCCTTGAGTCCCTTGTTTGGGTGCTTGGCATTCATAAGCAACATTTTAACCAGTCATGGTACATTGATTGTTCATACTGGTAACAGTTGTATTTGAGGGGCAGCACATCTATCCAGATGTTATTGTGCTCATGGCAGGATTATTTTCTAAGATGATTCGTTTGAGACTTTCTCTACTTATAAAAATTGTTACAATTACAATTGTATAAAACAATACACTTGAGCAGGCCATTGAGGAGGACCCAATCAAACATAGAGACAAGTTCTCACCTGACCTATGAAGACATGTGCAGGTATACTGTGAAATCATTGATTTTCATGGGCTATTATTTTTTTACAGGGCAATACATTTTCTTGAGCAGTAGTTTCACAGACCTTTTTTTCCTAGGCATTTAAATAATAATATTGCTGCCATGTGTAGAAAAATGAATAGTTTATTGGGCATTTTTTTTTTATCAGTATGTTTATAGGCATCAATTTGCAAAGGCAATTTTCTTCATTAGTGTTTTGTTTATTAGGAATTGATAAGTTTTGGCATTAGGTTTTATTGTCTTATTTTCTTGGGCATTTAATTAAATAATTGAATATTGTTTCTAATTATTAAGTTTATTGTGCTTTTTTTCATGGCCATTTAATTAAGTATGGTAGGCATTTACTTTGTGGAGGCATTATGTTTCATTGGCATGTTTTTTGTGGTCATTAATTTTGGTTGGCATATAATTTATGCTTAATTGACTTGAGGCTTATATGTATATTAATTGAGGGTTATTTGATGTGTAAAATCATAATTACTTAATGCAATTCTTCAGCTTCTTTCACTAATATTTTCTTGATATGGCAATGGTTAAGTCAGCTTTTGGAGCAGAATAAGCCTCAAAATGTTCATATGGTAAAGTTTGAAGACAATTTTTGTGGTTTTTGTTGTTTTTTTTGTTTTTTTTAGCACTATCACTTATAAGCTTGAGGTTGGCAAATCATTTTAAGCTCAATCATAGCTCACTAATTTGTTTGTGGGGGACAAAAGTTATTGCCCATATAATGAACAGAATTAAAATTATTGCCCATTAAAAATATGATTTTACAGTCCATGAGAGAAGTAACCATCTTTAAGAGCATACTTGCTGACATTGTGGCTTCATATAACCTCTGTACAGCAGCATGATCAGGAGCTACACTGTCTGGGAAAGTTAACTGAAAAGCACATTTAAAGATATTCCCAGTCGCTGCTATACCAGTCTTGTAACTGACCTACAATGCACTAGTGGTTCTACTCAGACATTTGTCTCAAGTCTTCCTCTGTTAACTGTTTGTCACTTTAATGACAGCCAAACATCATTTGGTAAAGCAAAAGATAAACTTAACTTCAATGGTTATGAAACTAGTCATGTACAAAAGTTTAAAGAAATTTTACGTGACTTTTTCTTCATACAATTAATTGGTTTCTGATTGATGTGTGTCTGTTTTTTAATTTAGCTTTTGTAATGATAATATACCCTTTGATACAAAGTATATACGAACTATGTATCAAGGGGTATACTATCATGGCAAAAGCCGAATTAAAAAACAGACACACTACAATCTGTTAAACTGGACCATCTGTCAGTCAGTTGGTCCATCTGTCAGTCAGTTGGTCCATCTGTCAGTCAGAAGATCCATCTGTCAGTCAGTTGGTCCATCTGTCAGTCTGTTGGTCCATCTGTCAGTCAGTTGGTCCATCTGTCGGTCAGTTGGTTCCATCTGTCAGTCAGTTGGTCCATCTGTCAGTCAGTTGGTCCATCTGTCAGTCAGTTGATCCATCTGTCAGTCAGTTGCACCATCTGTCAGTCAATTGGCCCATCTGTCAGTCAGTTGGTCCATCTGTCAGTCAGTTGTCCAATCTGTCAGTCAATTGGCCCATCTGTCAGTCAGTTGGTCCATCTGTCAGTCAGTTGGTCTATCTGTCAGTCAGTTGCCCCATCTGTCAGTCAATTGGCCCATCTGTCAGTCAGTTGGTCCATCTGTCAGTCAATTGGTCCATCTGTCAGTCAGTTGGTCCATCTGTCAGTCAGTTGGCCCATCTGTCAGTCAGTTGGTCCATCTGTCAGTCAGTTACCCCATCTGTCAGTCAGTTGGTCCATCTGTCAGTCAGTTGGTCCATCTGTCAGTCAGTCAGTTGGTCCATCTGTCAGTCAGTTGGTCCATCTGTCAGTCAATTGCCCCATCTGTCAGTCAATTGGCCCATCTGTCAGTCAGTTGGTCCATCTGTCAGTCAGTTGCCCCATCTGTCAGTCAATTGGCCCATCTGTCAGTCAGTTGGTCCATCTGTCAGTCAGTTGGTCCATCTGTCAGTCAGTTGGTCCATCTGTCAGTCAGTTGCCCCATCTGTCAGTCAATTGGCCCATCTGTCAGTCAGTTGGTCCATCTGTCAGTCAGTTGCCCCATCTGTCAGTCAGTTGCCCCATCTGTCAGTCAATTGGCCCATCTGTCAGTTAGTTGGTCTATCTGTCAGTCAGTTGGTCCATCTGTCAGTCAGTTGGTCCATCTGTCAGTCAGTTGCCCCATCTGTCAGTCAATTGGCCCATCTGTCAGTCAGTTGGTCCATCCGTCAGTCTGTTGGTCCATCTGTCAGTCAGTTGGACCATCTGTCAGTCAGTTGGTCATTCTGTCAGTCAGTTGGCCCATCTGTCAGTCAATTGGCCAATCTGTCAGTCAGTTGGTCCATCTGTCAGTCAATTGGCCCATCTTTCAGTCTGTTGGTCCATCTGTCAGCCATTTGGTCTATCTGTCAGTCAGTTGGTCCATCTGTCAGTCAGTTGGTCCATCTGTCAGTCAGTTGCCCCATCTGTCAGTCAGTTGCCCCATCTGTCAGTCAGTTGGTCCATCTGTCAGTCAGTTGGTCCATCTGTCAGTCTGTTGGTCCATCTGTCAGTCAGTTGGTTACATCTGTCAGTCAGAAGATCCATCTGTCAATCAGTTGGTCCATCTGTCAATCAGTTGGTCCATCTGTCAGTCAGTTAGCTCATCTGTCAGTCAATTGGTCCATCTGTCAGTCAGTTGGTCCATCAGTCAGTCAGTTGGTCCATCAGTCAGTCAGTTGGTCCATCTGTCAGTCAGTTGCTCCATCTGTCAGTCAGTTGCCCCCTCTGTCAGTCAACTGGTCCATCTGTCAGTCAGTTGGTCCATCTGTCAGTCAGTTGGTCCATCTGTCAGTCAGAAGATCCATCTGTCAGTCAGTTGGTCCATCTTTCAGTCAGTTGGTCCATTTGCCAGTCAGAAGATCCATCTGTCAGTCAGTTGGTCCATCTGTCAATCAGTTGGTCCATCTGTCAGTCAGTTAGCTCATCTGTCAGTCAATTGGTCCATCTGTCAGTCTGTTGGTCCATCAGTCAGTCAGTTGGTCCATCTGTCAGTCAGTTGCTCCATCTGTCAGTCAGTTGCCCCCTCTGTCAGTCAATTGGTCCATCTGTCAGTCAGTTGGTCCATCTGTCAGTCAGTTGGTCCATCTGTCAGTCAGAAGATCCATCTGTCAGTCAGTTGGTCCATCTGTCAGTCAGTTGGTCCATCTGTCAGTCAGAAGATCCATCTGTCAGTCAGTTGGTCCATCTTTCAGTCAGTTGGTCCATTTGCCAGTCAGAAGATCCATCTGTCAGTCAGTTGGTCCATCTGTCAATCAGTTGGTCCATCTGTCAGTCAGTTAGCTCATCTGTCAGTCAGTTGGTCCATCTGTCAGTCTGTTGGTCCATCAGTCAGTCAGTTGGTCCATCTGCCAGTCAGAAGATCCATCTGTCAGTCAGTTGGTCCATCTGTCAGTCAGTTGGTCCATCTGTCAGTCAGTTGGTCCGTCTGTCAGTCAGTTGGTCTGTCTGTCAGTCAGAAGATCCATCTGTCAGTCAGTTGGTCCATCTGTCAGTCTGTTGGTCCATCTGTCAGTCAATTGGCCCATCTGTCAATCAGTTGGTCCATCTGTCAGTCTGTTGGCCCATCTGTCAATCAGTTGGTCCATCTGTCAGTCAGTTGCTCCATCTGTCAGTCACTTGCTCCATTTGTCTGTTGGTCCATCTGTTAGTCAGTTGCTCCATTTGTCTGTTGGTCCATCTGTCTGTCAATTGGTCCATCTGCCCATCAGCTGGTCCATTTGTCAGATGGTCCATTACTAGGGTAGATTTGTCCATGCCATATCTACACTACCTTTGTTTTGATTTGGAAGACACTTTACAGGAGTGGTAAGTACCAACCTAGTGATGAATATTGTTCGCACTCATGACCAGGTTGATTTTAATTTGAGTTATGGCCCTTTATCGGGGGGTATTCATTATCTCCCTTGTTTCGAAAGTACCAAATAAATGAACATTAAAATTAATTTATGCAACATTGATTTAATCCTTACTGATTTAAACAGTTAGTTTTACTAGTTGCAAACAGTGTAGTCCCTGATTGACGTGCTGTATACATGCTTGGGTTAATATGGAGCTTTCATCCACTGTCAGCATTGCTAACATTACTACGAAAGAACAGTGATGACACTCACAATTCACTTTCTTTTGGTTTTAGGAAAGTATGAGTTTACTTTCTGCATTTAGAAATTGTAAGTTCATGAATTTAAAATTTACAATTTCGACCTCACAAATTATCTTTAACATTCACAAATGTGAATCTTTATGTAAATTGCAAGATATCATACTTATGATGATAATGATGTCAAATTCATAAATTAATAATTTCCTAATACATAAATTGTAAATTCACACATGTTACCAAACATGAAAATTGTGAACTATGAATTTAACACTATCACTGGTCTTTGGTACGCCATACTTAACTTTCAGCTCATAACCTGTGTACAGCATTCAGTGTATTAAATGTAAGGTGATATATGACTTAAATCTATCTATCCTGTTAATTTGTTACTTTGTATATTGCAAGTATACATATTACACATGTTATATTTGTATAGACTTGTATTCATGAATTTCCTCATTTGTTCATATACATTCATCGACAGAATTGTTTTTGTAAATGTTCTATTTAATGTCTGTTTTACCATTTCACTTTTTTATATCAAACTAACTAATTCTGTAAGTAATATGTAAAAAATGTTAATCTATTCTGGACTGACTTTTAACTAAGTGGTAGGACTCTATAATGGTACAGTGATAGCCCTGTAATCTAGATGTTTTAGGTTAAAGTTTGTTGACTCAAAATACTTAATAACTAAATTTAAAGAAAAATTGAATATTACTATGGTATGAATAAAATAGCATGAAGACCAAATTAGGAATTTCTAAAGACTGATTCTGCCCAGACCAGGTCATTCTCAACAAAAATAGTGGACATCACTAAAATGAACATAATAAGTTGCTGTAGTGTATTTAAAAACAAAAACAAATTAATGTGGATTAATTGGTCCATTCATGTCCATTTATAAGATTCTGTAGGCTATATATGCATCATTTTATCTAAGATAAAATTAGTTTTTTTTGGTCTATTATATTGCTTTAAAATCTCAGTTAAAGTACATGCTTTTGAAAATTTAACTTATATGCTTGGGAAAGGGATAAAAGAGCATGTAAATGAACAAAAGGTTTGAAAGGGTTTACCAGGATGGTGAAGGCAGCATTTATAGAATAATGTAAGATTTGAGCTTGCAGTTACACCTAATAAAAAAACAACTAAAAAAGTTAATAAACTTTATCTTGACATATTATCTCTTCTTAGTAGACATTTCTTATATTGCTGTTTTTCCTTCAAAGACTGTTTCTATGTTCTCTACATGGTTGTCACTTTGATTATATATTCATAATTATTTATTATTCTGTTAATTTCTTTTCTTGATATGCCCTTTATATGTAAATTGTATATATTTCTCATTCTCTATGCATAAATAATTGATTAGTCAATTATATAAAAAAAAATCATAAGTGAGTTGTCCAAAAGATGTTATTACTGATAAAGAAAATAATTGTCATTAACACACTTTGAGGTGACTTATTAATACTTTTAGTAAATATTTTTTCATAATGCATGGAACTTACAATTAATGTTTATAGCACATATCCTTATTAGGAATTTTTATACAATATAATATTTAATTAAGATTTCAAGAAAATGGAAATATGAAAATCAGTTAATTGTCTGAAGATCATTTTTATTATATTATGAAAAGTGATTCATTTGCAATGTTTTATATCGCTTCTTTAACATATTATGGCAATTTCAATAAAATCATTTATCAAACAAGTACAGGAAGCAAGATACATAATTATGCACACATTATATATGCACACAACATTTGTTAAGTTAAGATTCATCGATTTTCTTCTTTTAACAATTGTATAAAGTTAACTATACTTTACAATGTTACAATGTGTGTGTATACAATACAAAAATATTCCTCTTACACATGGCCTGTCTTGCACACAGTTTTCTCTCTTTCATCTCAGTTTAGGGATGAATCTCTGTACAAAGACCTAATCATCATAAAAGTGATACAAAGGTATACACAAATGATATTCTAAGCAATATAGTGGCTAGAGAAGTTTTAGTTAGTATGTTGTCATTTCAGTGTCTTATTTAAGGTTATTAGGGGACAAAATTCAGCTCTCTCACCTCTGAAACACAAATATATTTCACTTGCTAACAGTCCCCTCCAGACTCTATTTGAAAAAAAATGAAAAAAAAGTTTTAAACAGTTTGTTTTTCTTTTCCTAACATATGAAACTTTGAAACATTTTAGTACAAACAAGTAACATTGTTAGCAAATGTATCAGGCTCATACAGTTTTGTATGCTTAATGTCCAAATATTGATTCATTATGCCCTATAGACTTTGAACAACACAATTTCCCTTCCGTAAGAGCCCTTTCCCTATAGGTTAAAAAAACAGCAACTACACTTCTGGTTTTACTGCTTAATGTGGCTCTCTCCCCTGTTGTGTTTCAGTGATGAATCCCTGCACAGAACAATCAAGACAGAGCTCAAACTGATCATGATGACGGTGGACCTGGAGGAAGTGACATGTCTTTTTGTAAGTACAAACATTGCAATATTTTGTTTGTTTTGTTGTTAACACAAACATAGCTTAGTTTGTTGTTTGCTTTGCTATAAATACAAGCATTGTGATGTTTGTTGTTTGTTTTGTTGTAAGTACAAACAGAGCAATATTTGTTCCTGTTGTTTCTAACCAGGTTATCAACAAAAATCCTGGTTATTAGAATGGGGTATGGCAGGCAGGTGGCATTTAACAGAGGTTTCCTGGTTAATAACTTCAGTTTGGATAAACCAATCTTGCTGAAACTTTGAATATAGCAAGCTGGCATAAAGACCTAGCTTGGGGTTGTATTTGGGGTCCAGTCGGGTCAAGGTCACTGTTACTGAAAATAGAAAAACAGTTTCTGCTTAATAATTTTCATAAGTTTGCAACAGAATTGCAGTTTTCAAAACAAAAAATGTTTCATTATAACAAACAACTTACAAGTTGCATTAAACTGTACATTTTTTACTCTTCACAGCTGAGAAAAGAGGTAGAGAAGGTTCTAGGGAGGGACCTAAGCCAGTATCGCAGCTTTATTGATGAAGAGATGTTCGAGATTATGGGCCAGATGGATGCACCCTCCCTCATCCTGGACCATCTATACCTGGGCTCAGAGTGGAATGCTTCCAACCTTGAGGAGTTACAGACCAATGGGTGAGTAAAAGGCTGAGAGTGACAGACCAGTGGGTGAGTAAACAGCTCAGAGTTACAGACCAAAGGGTAAGTAAAAGGCTGAGAGTGACAGACCAGTGGGTGAGTAAACAGCTCAGAGTTACAGACCAATGGGTGAGTAAACGGCTTAGAGTTACAAACCATTAGGTGAGTCAAAGGCTGAGAGTTACAGACAAGTGGGAGAGTAAATGGCTGGGAGTTTCAGACCAATGGGTGAGTAAAAGGCTGAGAGTTACAGACCAATGAATGAGTAAAAGGCTGAGAGTTACAGACCAATGAATGAGTAAAAGGCTGACAGTTACAGACCAGTGGGTGAGTAAATGGCTTAAAGCTACAGACCAATGGATAATTAAAGGCTGGGAGTTACAGACCAATGAATGGGTAAAGGGTTGGGAGTTACAGACTAGTGGGTAAGTAAAAGACTGAGAGTTACAGACCAGTGGGTGAGAAAAAGGTTGATAGTAAAAGACCATCGGATGAGTCAAAGACTGAGAGTTACAGACCATTGGGTGAGTAAAAGTCTAAGAGTTACAGACCAGTGGTCGAGAAAAAGGCTGAAAGTTACAGACCAGTGGGTAAGAAAAAGGCTGAGAGTTACAGACCAATGGGAGAGTAAATGGCTGAGTGTTACAGACCAATGGGTGAGTAAAAGGCTGAGAGTTACAGACCAATGGGTGAGAAAAAGGCTGAGAGTTACAGACCAATGGGTGAGAAAAAGGCTGAAAATTACAGACCAATGGGTGAGTAAAAGGCTGAGAGTTACAGACCAGTGGGAGAGTAAATGGCTGAGAGTTACAGACCAATGGGTGAGAAAAAGGCTGAAAGTTACAGACCAATGGGTGAGAAAAAGGCTGAAAGTTACAGACCAATGGGTGAGTCAAAGGCTGAGAATTGTAGACCAGTGGATGAGTAAAAGGCTGAGAGTTATAGACCAGTGGTTGAGTCAAAGGCTGAGAATTGTAGACCAGTGGATGAGTAGAAGACTGAGAGTTGTAGACCAGTGGATGAGTAGAAGACTGAGAATTGTAGACCAGTGGATGAGTAAAAGGCTGAGAGTTGTAGACCAGTGGTTGAGTCAAAGGCTGAGAGTTGTAGACCAGTGGATGAGTAAAAGGCTGAGAGTTGTAGACTAGTGGATGATTAAAAGACTGAAAGTTACAGACCAATTGGTGAGTAAAAGGCTGAGAGTTATAGACCAGTGGTTGAGTCAAAGGCTGAGAATTGTAGACCAGTGGATGAGTAAAAGGCTGAGAGTTGTAGGGTGGATGAGTAAAAGGCTGAGAGTTGTAGACCAGTGGATGAGTAAAAGGCTGAGAGTTGTAGACCAGTGGATGAGTAAAAGGCTGAGAGTTGAAGAACAGTGGATGAGTAAACGACTGAGAGTTGTAGACTAGTGGATGATTAAAAGACTGAAAGTTACAGACCAATTGGTGAGTAAAAGGCTGAGAATTGCAGAACAGTGGGTGAGTCAAAGGCTGAGAATCTGCCTGTCCCACTTACAGAAACATTTCTCTGTTGAGTTTTGTGGTAATTTCTTTAATCTGACAATCTTAAGAAATTATTGGAAAATTTATTACAATTCCTATTTTATTTCTTGCTCGTTGTCAGCAACACCATTTGTGTATTTTGATTAAGTTCTAACAAATTTATTGCTACTTTAAGCATATTGGGTATATGTTATTTCCGTTTAGGGGAAAATTGCTTGTTTTTAGCTGAAATAAATAAATTGGAAAATAGTAGTAGTTGTAGCAATTGTATATCTTTGATAGTTTTCTTAAACATCTCATGTCAGTGCCACTTTTATTTTTAAATGTTTTTACCTTTCTGCAGTGCTTGTCAAGTTTTAATGTGTGTCAGAACACTTTTAAGACTTTTTCCTATTATTGTTCTCATAAAACCAAAGACCTTATAGTTAGAACTCATTAACCATTATTGATTTCTTCATTCCAGTGTGAACTACATTCTGAACATCAGTCGAGAGATTGACAATTTCTTCCCCGGGATTCTCCACTATATGAATGTGAGAGAGTGGGATGTGGAGGGTTCAAACTTGCTCAAGTACTGGGAGGATACCTTCAAGTTCATTGATAAAGCCAGGTAGGATAGATCAAGTGTTTAAATAAATATATTTTACTTACAACTTTATTGATAAAGCCAGGTAATATAGAGCAAGTGTCTAAATAAATGTGTATACAAGTTAATTGATAAAGTCAGGTAGGACAGAGCAGGTGTCTAAATAAGTATTTAATTATTATAAAGTCTAACCCTCTTTCTAGTGTGACAAAAACTACATGCTGCTGTGATTTTCTGTTTAACTAAATGAAAATGTTTTTGAAAAATGAGACAATAAAATATGATTCATTGGAGGACTATTCTAACTAGATTTACATAGTTTTCTGGAGAAAGTAAATAAAACAACCAATTTTTATTTTCCAAAGTTAACAGAAATACTATTTTCTTTTATCTTGTATTATTATAAAATAATTATTTCTTGCATTTGTGGTATGGAGTTACTAAAATTTTGTTCAGCCGATGTATTTTTATTGCAGTTTGTAGATAAAATAGTTTTGCTTCTGATGTTAGAATAGTCTTCCGATGACCAATTAAAATGAACTTTGAATATAAATGACCACCTTCCAGTGAGCATTTAATAGTAAACCTCACAGGTAAACTTCTCCAAACCTAATGATTTATGATTGATCGTGACCATTTGTTGATACTTTCTAGAAGCCATGGCAGCAAGACCTTAGTCCATTGCAAAATGGGAATAAGTCGATCTGCATCCACGGTAAGTAGCCAACTTGTTTGTTTTCCAGGTCTCGTAACTTACAAATGGATATTTTTATTTTTCAAAGCAATTTATGCTCTTATTATAAAGTATATTTTAACTTAAAAGGTGATGGCTTACTCACATAAGTTAATTGAATTCTAGTAATTAATTCACCAACATGGCAACTCTTCATATTATAAGGCATTTGTTTTTATGCTCCTTGAAATGGAGAGCATGTAGTCATTTCTTTGTCCATTCATTATATGTCATAGTTTTGTCCTGAGCATATCTAAAAATCATTGCATATCTTCACTTCAAACTTAAAGGCTGGACAGATCTTGATGTGCATACCACAAGAACCACAACTCTGCCTTCTTTAATTTTTCAGTTATCTTCCTTAGTTTAATTTTCTTGTCTTAAAAAATCATGATGGATTCACTTCAAATTGGTATATAGGTCCTTGGATGTGGGAATACCAGAAGTCTTGATAGTGGTTTGCTTCAAGTGAACACTATCTTGAAATAACTGAGAAATTGTTTTTGGAATATCTTATCCAAAAATAAAAAATAATTGACTACAGCAGCTTATGTGCTTTTTAAGGTTATAGCCTACCTAATGAAGGAGAACCGATGGAGTCTACAGCAGGCATATGAGTACACGAAGAAGAAGCGTTCTATTGTCAACCCTAACAGTGGATTCTGGAAGCAACTAGAAATTTATGAAGGAATCCTCAATGCTAGGTACTTGTCTATGTTCATGTATTTAATTACTGACCATCTTGAGATATACAAAGGAATCCTCAATACTAGGTACTTGTCTATGTACATGTATTAAATTGCTGACCATCTTGAGATATACAAAGGAATCTTCAATGCTAGGTACTTGTCTATGTACATGTATTTAATTACTGACTTAATTACTGACCATCTTGAGATATACAAAGGAATCCTAAATGCTAGGTACTTGTCTGTGTACATGTTTTTAATTACTGACCATCCTGTGATATACAAAGGAATCCTCAATGCTAGGTACTTGTCTGTATACATGCATGTAATTATAGAGCAACTTGAGATAAACAAAGGAATCTTCAGTGCTTGGTGCTTGCCTGTATACATATATAATTGTTAAGGAATTTCAAATTTACGAGGGAATCCTTAATGCATGGTACTTTTTTGTAAACATGTACAGGTATTTAACTATAACTTGATTAACGAAGGAATCTTCAATGCTTGGTACTTTTCTAAATACATGTACACATGTGTAATTATTTAGCATCTTGAGATTTAGGAAGCAGTCCTCAATGCTAGTACTTGCCATAAACATGTATGTAATTATTTAAGAATTTGGTCACATGCTCACTGTGTCACTACTTTAGGGTTGGGCTAGTGATTAAGCCTTTTGGTCAAGTGCTTGAATTCAACTTGGAATTTCTCAGGACCTCACTGCATGGGTTCGAGTCCCAGTTAAACAAAAACTTTCAAGTGGGAATGCCATATGCTTACCTGTGGTGCCTCAATGATTTTTAGCTCACCTGAGCACAATGTGAGCTTTTCTGATACCGCTTCGTCCGTCATCAGACGTCTGTCGTCTGTTGTGGGGTGTCAACATTTTAGCTTGTGAACATGCTAGAGGCCACAGTTTTTATCCAATATTCATCAGACTTGGTCAGAATGTTTGTCTCTTGGATGATTTCATTATTGGGTCACCTGGGGTCAAAAAGTAGGTCACTAGATCAGATCTTAGGAAAAACTTGTGAACACACTAGAGACCACATTTATAGCCATATCTTCAACAAACGTAGTCAGGATGTTTGTCTGCATGAAATCTTGGATGAGATAATAACTGGATCACGTGGGGTCAAAAAGTAGGTCACTAGGTCAAATTATAGAAAAGGCTTTTGAACACACTAGAAGCAACATTTATAAGCCCAATCTTCACAAAACTTGGTCAGAATGTTTGTCTGCAAGAAATCTTGGATAAGTTCTTTACTGGTTTACGTGGAGTTAAAAGTAAGTCAGTAGGTCATATCTTAGAAAAAGCTTGTGAACACACTAGAAGCCTCATTTATGGCCCAATCTTCACCAAACTTGATCAGAATGTTTGCCTGCATGTAATCTTAGATGAGTTCATAACTGGGTCATGTGGGGGCATAAGGTAGGTCAGTAGGTCATATCTTAGAAAAAGCTTGTGAACACACTAGAAGCCCCATTTATGGCCCAATCTTCACCAAACTTGATCAGAATGTTTGCCTGCATGTAATCTTAGGTGAGGACATAACTGGGTCATGTGGGGGCATAAGGTAGGTCATTTGCCTGCATGTAATCTTAGGTGAGGACATAACTGGGTCATGTGGGGGCATAAGGTAGGTCACTAGGACAAAACTTAGAAAAAAAACATGTGAACACACTAGAGGCCACATTCATAGCCCAATCTTCACCAAACTTGATCAGATTGTTTGTCTGCATGAAATCTTGGATGAGTATATTATTGGGGCACGTGGGGTCAAAAAGTAGGTTACTAGGTCAAATTCTAGAAAAACCTTGTGAAAACACTTAAAGGCCACGTTGATGGCCCAATCTTCACCAAACTTGGCCAAAATGTTTGCCAGTATGAAATCTTACATATGTTTTGAAGTGGGTCATATGGATTCTGTAGGTTACTAGGCAAGTCTAGAAAATGTTATTAACACAGTGGCCACACTTATGGTCCAGTCTTCACCAAAGATTTCTAAAGTAAATAACTCTTAATTACTTGATGCCAGATATAAGCCTACTAAAAGCCTATCAATGCAGTGGCCACACTTTTGGTCCAGTCTTCACAAAAGATTTCTAAAGTAAATAACTCTTAATTACCTGATGCCAGATATGAGCCTACTAAAAGCCTATGTCCTCAGGTGAGCGATTAAGGGCCATCATGGCCCTCTTGTTAAGATATTTGTCTATGGACTTTCTTCTCCAAAACAACTGGGTGTCCATATATAATGACCATACCTCTGACAAGGCAGTATATTTAAAAATCAAACAGAACTGACATTCTCAATAAGTAGTTAAAATAAGCGCCAGTCTGAAGGGTATTGGCTTGTGGAATTAATTCCAGGTTATTACTTTCTCCACAAATCACTTTGAAATAATAAAGAGGTTGGACTTAAGTGAATGATTTTGTTTATTTATAAAAGAATATAGATGTTTAAGGTAGTGCTTAAAGTTATTAATCAGATTAAATTTTATCTTGTCCTCATTTCTCTTTATTGTTACATTGTCACCCTGTCCATTTTCCCATTTTAGAATTGTGTAAACCACTGTGAACTAACAGGTTAGTAGGTGGTGAGGGTGGGGACGTAATCATTTTTAGTTTTATTAACTATTTTATTATGTTTTATTTAATTATTTCAGTTGGCATAGACCTAAGTTTGAAAAGAAGACCATAGAAAATCTATTGGCAGCCCCGAAGGAGGAAGATGAGGAGGAGGAGATGAAGGGAGTGACCTACCTTAATCCAGAGGATTTTTTATCCCTTAAACTTGGTAGGTGTACATGCTGTATTGGTGCTTATTGATGAACAATGCAATAAGAAACTAGTTTCATGTGTGAAATTATATATGGTTTACCTGCTCAAAGATTTTATTATCCATTGTATACTGTAAATATTTTAGACATGTTTAGAATATACTGATTTTTTGTACTTGACATACCATAATCAGTTATATTTTTTATAATTTCTTTTAAATTATATTTCACCAATAAAATAAATATTTTTTTATGAGATTGTATTTCAGCTTTTCCATATGAGACTGTAATTTTTAGAATGAAGGGGAGCATATCTGTGTAGGGGGTAACAAGTTAACACATGTTATATATTTTGCTGCTGCAGACTCACCAGCAACTCTATTTTTTTCTCGTTTTTCCTGTTGTTAAAAACCTTCTATACTTCTAGTGTTTTTTTTAAATTCCTGAAATAATGTTAAGAAAAGGTCTGGAATGTCTTAAATGTGTTTTTGAGACTTGCAGAAGACAACTAAGGATGTTAAGCTTACAGTGTAGTGTGATGTTAGTGGTGCATTATACAGTCTATTCAGATAATGGACAAAGGTTGGACTATGCCTCACTGACATTCACAAGTAACTACAAAACTACTGCCAGCTGAACACTCCTGATAACTTCATGTATGATAATTAGACAGAAAATAACCCACCAAAGGTTCCATTTTTCCTATAAATAATTCCTTGTTTTGGCCTAATCTTCTTACTTTTTTTTTTTTCATAGTTTTTTTTTTCAAGCATTTTCAAATACAGTCAACTCTCGTTATCTCAAAATCGGTTATCTCAAATTTCCGGTTATGTCAAACTGTTTTCTACGGTCCCGTTTTTTTCCCTATAGTTTCTATATAGTTCGACTCCGCTTAACTCAAATTCGGATATGTCAAATTATCGGATATCTCAAACTAAATTCTTTGTCCCCACACGTATAAAACTGTTGAAATCAGTTGGTCTATCTCAAACTTCAAATTGCTATAAGATGTAAATCGGCAACAATAGTGATTTTCACACCTACCGTGAAACTCGCGAAGATTTGGGCGCGAGTTTTATCGCCAATTATCGGCAATCAGGATTTCACATAATTTAGAGAAGAGGTTAATCGATTATTATTTAATTAGCTGATTTAATGAACAACAATTTCGTTAATCTTTTAACGCTGATTAAAGTGTTTCAGTTTGTACTTGTTGTTGTAAATGTTTTTGAGAACTTGCAGGTATCAGCTTTAGGTATACAAAATTAGGCCATGCACTTACGACGACGCAACAACCTACAATAAAAAGAAGAATATTAAATTACATCTAATAACACTTTAAACATGCAAAACCACACAAACTTGCAGAAACTTAGTTTACAGTGGCAGATATAACAAGGAATTTCAGTCATTACCAGTCATCGTGTAGCAGGTAAGATTTTTAATATTTACACAAACTATCCTTAAATTCGGATATCTCAAACTTCGGATATCTCAAACTATTTTCTACGGTCCCTTGAAATTTGAGATAACGAGAGTTGACTGTATAATGCTGTTTTTAATTATATAGATTTTTATACATACTGTTGAATACTTAATTGTCATAACATGGTGGGTGTTGTCTGTTGTTCAAGTGACCATATGTTGTCATGGCATGTAGATGTTGTCAATTGCACCAGTTTAATACATTGTTATAACACCTACCTTGTCAGTAGTTCCACTTGTTAAGTACTTTGTCCTTTATAGGTCCAGAGGCCAGTGGAATGGGAGAGCTGTCCTTCATTCCAGAACCTGACACGCGCAGTGCTGACTCAACTGAGGAATCTTTTCCAGATAAACCCTCCCCAGATCTCCTTAAGCTGGACAAACATCGCCATCGTCATCATCATAAACAAAAGCATCATCAGCAGAAACTGCAGTCGTCCCATCACCATCATCATCATCATCATCCTGAGAGAGCTGAGAGAGAGAGGACTGAAAGTGGAGACTATCTTGATAGCACTGATGAGTCAGATGAAACAGATAGTGAGGAGTTGACTGATTCTCATGAAAGTGTTAAGAGTGATGGCGGAGATAATGAAAGCAGTCAAAAAAATAAACCAATTGACATTCCACTTCTTAACATATCAGATGCAGGAAGCACATACAGAGTTAAGAAACCGGTGAAAGGTGAAGTGCAAAGGTCAAAATCTGATGGAGATAAGCATTTGTTGAATTTAGAGACTGTCGCAGCATCATTCTCACGAGAAAGTTCTGTGTCTCGATATAGGCCAGATGGAAGCTGGATAAAATTGGAGCTGGAGGATAGTGATGATAAATCTGAGATAGAGGCAGGGATTCTGAAAGGATCAGATGTGGAAGGAGACAAGCTGGATGAGAAGAAGGCAGAGGATATAGGTCTGTGGATTAATAATCTGGTGGTAACTGAACCAGAAGATATGGATGTAGATGAGAGTATAGTTGCTTCTATTGAGAAGGAAAAGGAAATTGGTGTGAAAGGAAAGGATGTTGAAGGTAAGGGAAAGGGTGATGTTAAGGAAAAGGAAGATGGTATAACAGAAAAAGAAGTTACTGTTAAAGAAAAAGGTGATGCTAAAGAAAAGGACATTGGAAGTAAAGAAAATGAACTCTATATAAAGGAGAAAGATAGTGGTATATTAGAGAAGGTGGTGATTAAGAAAGATGGTTCAAAGGAAACCACTGAATTGTCTGAACAAACTTGGGAAAGGGCCAATAAGTCTTCAGAAGTTCAGAAAGAAACTATGACTGGAGCTTCTACTGTTCTTGATGGTGGTGATGGAATGAAAGTAGATAAGAGTGCCAAAAATATTGATCCTTATGTCCGAGAAAATATTCCTTGGAACCCTGGAACTGTGAAAAAACAGAAACAGGACTTAGAAGAAAAATATGCCATTTCTCAGGTAACAAGTAAGAAAATAGATTCAGCTGATATCAGTGAGTCTGTCAAGACAGAAAATGTGGAAAATAAAGCAAAACAGACTGATACTGCAGATATAAGTAAACTGTTGACTGCAGATTCGTCAAAAATATCTGAAAGTGTTGAAGAAAAAACTGCAGCTGATGGAAAGTCAAGCCCTCCTTTAAGTGTTGCCAAAGATGCAAAAGCAACCAATGAGAGAGGTGAATCTATATTAAGTGACTCTGTCAGCCAATTAGAAGAGGCACAGAAGGTGGCCAATCAGAAGCTTTCGTCAGAAGAAGCACAAAAGGTATCCAATCAAATGCTTCCATTAGAAGTTGCAGAAGAAACCCCTAGACTGAGACCAAATAGGAAGTCAGTTTATGAGTTGGAAGAGATAGATCTACCGGAGGGCATTGTAAAGAAAACAAGACAAGAAATAGAAGAGAGAAACAAGTATGCCCATCTTTCTTTTTTTTATCATTGTATTATTTTCATCAATGTTGGCAATTGTTAGAATGTTTAATGGCAATGCTGAAAGTGTTTTGCAGGAATTTGTTAACAATTTGAAAAATTTGAAAGGATTTAACAGCCTAATTAAGAAATAATGAAAGAATGTATTCATTTTTCTTAATGGATATGTCTTTTTTTCTTTACAAAACATTGTATTCCCAAAACCTATTTAAACACATTTGTTAATTTTAGAATTTACTTTTAATGTCATTTCTTAATGTCATTTCATATTAAGACATGTTATAATTAAGTTTGCATTAATTAACTTCCAGAAATTCAGAAGACAAACCAAAGATCAAAATACAACGATCTTCAAGCCTCAAGTCTAAACGAGTCACTCCAAAATCGAAAGATCGTGACAATGAACGTCGTAAAACCTGCATAGCTTTGTTGTCCCCCAGTCATTCAGATTATACCCAGAGAGAAAGTCTCCATTTTGGATTGGATGATGACTCATCATCTTCCAGCAGTGATGAGACTGAAAGTGATCTGGATCGAGAAGATGCTGATGATGAATGCGTGGAAAATCAAGCTTCCAGTGACAAGGAAGATGGCAATATGGCAGCTTCAGTAAAGGTCTACAAATACATGGGGGAAGAGTTGAGCGTAGAAGAAGGGTTGGTGCGCAAACAAACAATGGGTTAGTGTAGCTTGTGTTTATGATTACCTGTATAGTTATTTATGATTCAGTTCCAGTTTGATAAATGTATATAAATAAGTAAATTATTTGGGTTAGATGTCCTAACTTGCTACCCTGCAGGACTCTCATTGCATTGGAGTCCAAATTGGCGTAAACATTTGAATGTTGAGACGTCTTCCAGCTGACCTGCATGCTCTAAAACTCATCACAACACCATAAATAGCTGGGCATCTTTATAATGACTATAATTGTGTTGCTTTTATGCCTCTTAAAAAACAGACAAAAACAGTAATTTACTTAAAAAAATAAGCACTTGAATGAAAAAGTCATTGTCCTGTAAACATATTCGAAGATTGTTGTTTTGTTGATAAGTTATCAAATAAAATTTCTCAATGTTTACCCTTTTATTCTTATTAGTTTAATATTTAATTGACAATTCTCAGTATTTCTATTAAGGTATTTCTAGTCCAGCTAGTACATCTTAATGCTATCTGGAATTTTGTTTATCTTGAATATTAACGATGTACTTCCTTCTTTTTTTTTCATTTGTCTCTGTTTTGATTGATATTGGAAACATTTGGTGAGATTTAGTAGTGTATTACTGTAAACATTTATATTTAATTTGATAGTGGCATGCTGGTGCAGTAGGGATATTATTTTATTTCATGGATTTCAAAATAATCGGCACATGTTCTGTTTTAAATAAGAAGAGGGTATGATACTGTTAAGTAACTATTGAAGGATTTTTTCTAAGGTGTCATAGGTTTAATTTTTGGAATGAAAAAACCAAACTGTTTGAATATTATTTATCAGTGAAACAACAACCATTGAATTGTGATATGTAGTATTTATGGCTTTTGTACCAATTGTCTCATTTTGGGTTTCATTGTTTTGAGCCAGTGGTTGTTGTTTCATTTATTTTCAATCGTTGCACTTCTTGGTGTAAAATATTACATTTTTTATTAGAATCATTTTTTCATGTCTGCATGGCATTGTAATGTTTGTAGCTTGTTTTGTGCCATATATATATATGACATGTTGGGGGATGCAAATCACTTACCCCTTTAACTGTTGGACCTTTCACATGTCGAATGTCAACATCATAAAGCTCTAGTTAAAATAAAAACTTCTACCAGTATATGGGAAATTCATCTGGCTAGCCTGCAGGGTGCTGGTGGTTTGACACAGCTTGTGTCTGGGGTCTCTTTCCACCAACAGTGTCTGGATGTTGTGTACAATATTTGTAAGTCATGTGTCGATTTTTTTTGTAAACAAAATAATTTAAATTTTGTAGAATACAAGGCATTGTTTGCTCAGCGAAAGACCAGCAAGTAGCTTCTAGGTCACTATCTGAAGATCAAATGGTTAGTCCTTGAACTTTGACCCTGGGCATGATTCTATGAAGGTCAAAGGTCATGACCTATGAATGATCCTTTATGCATGATTTTAGCAGGTAAACTGCATGGTAACTAGACATTAGCATAGAGGACAGGAAAGATAATTATTATAATAAGGGTCAGATTTAATTGAATACATGATGGTTTTTGGTAGAGGGAAATGAACTAAATGAAATAGAATGGTAGAATTCTAGTTACAATGATTTTTTTAATTGTTTTTGTTATAGTTTTTATTATGATTTTATTATTGTGAAACATTTTTCTGCAATGGTGTTGTTTGCAGATTCTTGAAAATTGGTAATTATGTCTTGCACTTTGGTAACATTATTTTCTTAATCAAATAGTTTGTAAATGTAATCCACAGGTGTAATGTACATATGTAAAAATAATCTTATATGGTTATCTTTATTAACCAAACATTACTTCACAACCATTATAAAGTCATTACAACTAATCATGATGTCGGTAATCCTGAAAAAACTGGTCATTTTATTGCAGAGATATTAATATTTGAGTTACTTGCATATCCTGTAAGCTCTTTACAGCTACACTATTGTTTCTCTGGTAGATTATTGTCAGTTATTTATGGGACAAACTTATTGTATTTAGGACAATGCAAATTGGTGCCGTTTCATTTAAAGTCCTAGGACTTGCTTTTGGTCATACGACAAGTCAGTTATCTGCATTTCTAATAGTCCTAGGACAGAAGTTTGTCTTAAAACCATATAGATTTGGGAGAAGTGTTTCCCTGTCCTAGTACTGATTATACATTTATGGTCCTAAAATTGTGGATGAAGTGGCACCCTGGTTTCTAGAGCTGTAGCATCGATGTTTGAAATTACTTACACTGGAACCATTTATCTGTCATATGTTATTATCTTAAAAGATAATAATCTATTATGAGGATTATTCTAGTATGAGATAAACCTCCATGTTAAAAATTTTATGAGCCAAAACACAAAATCTTCAATGAAATAGTACTCAGGTATTTACAGTGTCAATAGATTGTGCCATATACTCATTTTTAAATGGACATGGTCACAACATCTGAGGTATAACGGTTTGTTTGCAAATAAATGATGTTACATTTTTGTACAAAATGACATTGGCTGGTTTGCCATCACTGAATTTGTTCTTTGTGGTGTATTTTGGGGATCTTATATATCACACACATTATTGTACTTATGAAAAGAAAACAGATTGTAAAATATACCACTATATTTATCTTATAGGTTAACTTAATTTTTGAGTAAAATAGTAACTCCAGTCTTTGTACTAATAACCTTAGCAAAACCGGTATAATCCATCATATTATCTTACATCAAAAGTCTTAATCTATTTAAATATGAAAAAGAATGCTACATGACAATTAATTAATACAAAAGTATGTCCCATATATGACTTAATTCTCTAAGCTTTTCTTTTTTGTACTTAACACTTCTGTAAAGTATTCAATCCTTATTTCTTTTCTTTACATTGGGCATTCTTTATGTAAAGGAAAAGTAAGTGACAATAATATCTTGGGTTAAGTAAACTTTGCGAGTAACTAGTTTAGACTTTATCTACTTTGAGTTAAACATTATCTATGTACATGTATTAAAGTGTAAGAATTTATTATGGATTAATGTTCATACTAGATGTAAAAAAAACTTTAACAAATTTCTTAACCTGCATTTTTTTCTTTCTTATTTTCTCTAGTCTCCACAATTTTTTTTAAAAAAAAAAGCAAATATTTAAATAATTGCTTTAAAACTAATTAGAAAGACTTAAATCAGAAAAGTAAACATAAAAGGGCATCAAGAAAAATTATTATTCAAAATATGAGAATTTTTCTGCTATACTGTAATGAACACGCCTCTGAATTTTCACTCCATCTTGTCAAAAGTCCTAACAGCATGAGCAATATGAGGCATGTCAAGCGATTTTGCTGCCTTGGCATTGAAGCTTGACATCTTGAATAATGTCATGGTTACATACAAACTTTCCAAGCTACTGCTTGTTATTGTTGGCATGATACTGATTCAAGAGAACTGTTTTATTAATAATGATAAAAGATGAATTATATTTTGCATATTGAACACATCTTACCTTAGGTTATTATAAATATGGCTAATATATAATATTGAAGGTGCAAAATAGTGACAGGCATTATGCTGGAGTTGTTATCTGGATAAATGACATTTCATTTTTTATAATTTGATGAATAACATTTTATGTGAAAGTACCCATGATATTTATAAATATGGGCCACTTCATTACAAATCATGTATCATCTTAAAAAAAAGAAGAGATTTGACAATTTGATTAAGCAAAAGTATATAGATTTTACTAAAATGACCACAATCACTTATTGCGGCTCATTTTTCATCTTACACTGATTTGCTGTTCTCTAACTTCTATAGTGCATGTAAGGCCAATAAAATTCATTATGTTTATTACTGCTAAGGATTTAGAAACTCCAGCGCACAGATAGTTGTACCCAAACATTAGTCTGGGGCCTTCTTACACCTATAATAGCTGGGCATTGTCAATATGACCATAATTGTGTAGGTTTCGATGTAACATAGCAACCCAAACCCAGCTGGGCAAATGTTTTCATGTCAGAACTCGTGGTCTAGTGTGTTTCGTGGCTGACTTTTAACACCTCAAACTTCATGGCCCGTCACTGCCTGGGTTCAAATCCCCATCAGAAAAAAGAAATATATTTTGTTTAATCTCATGAACTAGTCACTGACTTAAAACACCTTTGAAGTCACCTCTTTACTTTGTAGATTCAAATCCAAGTCGGGGTGAGAACATTCATGTGGGGAGGTCTTATAGCTGACCTGCAGTACATTTGGTAGTCCTATCTATAATATAGGGTCTTCACCTATCTGTCATGCTTCTAGCTGCAAGTTGTTATCATGATCATAATCCAAAAAAGTAGATTTTACATGTAAATAGCTTATTCATGATGGTGTGTGTAAAAATGCCACACATTGCCCTAGTGGCATTACTTTTTTAATTGAATTTTATGTATTTAAATGTTGAAATTAATATTGTTGTGACAACAATTGAGAAAATAAATTATGTCCATTTCAGATATAGAACAAAAGAAGTCATCTGAAACAACCCAAAGAAGAACCTCACCTACAAGCACCTGCTTACTAGAATCTCCCATTGTTGAAACTTTACCTTTACCTGCAGCAGACATAAAGCCAGCTTCTCCTTCAGTGCAACAATCATCAAATGAAAATATTGATGAATCTTCAATCCATAAGGTACAAAACATTAAATCCATGTACGACTCAGCAGCTGCTTCATCAGAGGTGCACTCTGGGAAAAGTGGATCACCGAGCCATCAGAAGTCTCCTGCTACTAGGCAGCGGGGCCTGTTTGACCCAAAAACCTTAGAATTGATTCGTGAAATCGGGTCAGCATTATTAAACAGTCCTGCTAAGGCAGATCTGGAGTCAGAGACAGATGAAGTAATGGAAGGTGATAGCTTAGTCAGTCATTATGTTCGAAAGATTGAAAAGCTTGAAAAATACAAAAAGGGGAAATTCTGTCGAGAGATTATTATTGTTGATAAGAATGAAAGCCCTCCTAAACAGTGTGATAGCCGAAAGTTGGCAAGTACCTCAAGTGCTTTCTCATTACCAGTCAAATCTACTCTACCAGAGATTAAAACTTCAAACTCAGATAACAGTTCTGTTGCTAAGAAACATGCACTATCTCCAGCATCAGACAATGATGAAATTAAACAAAAATGTTCAAAAAAGAATCCCCCTCCACAGAAGACATTAACCTATCCAGAGTGTGAACCCTCAAAAGTGCATTCTCCAGTTGAAACTCATGGGAAAAATATTGCAACCAGTCCTAAAGCTTTTCAACAGGGAGGTTCTGCAAAAATTGCAAATAAAGCAACATCAGAACTTAGCTCTCCAGATAGCTCCCTTGATGATGGAGAAAGTAAATCAGTGAAAAATTTGGTCGGCAAGTTCAGTCAATCATCATCAGACAAAATAGCAATTTATGGAATGCCTACTACGCCAAGTTTACTACAACCTCCTAGTTTAAAATCAGATGTAAAATTGGACATAGGTTCTGATGAGATGAAGGATCTACAGAGAGATAGTGGTGCTATATATAGACACAGCCCTGGAAACCGACCTGAATCAACCAAACCGCCTCTAAAATATAGACATTCAGATCCCATGATTCAACTCTCAGAAAAGTCTATATCCTTGTTTGACAAAAAGTTACGAGAACGGGGTTCATCACTATATGAAGTCGACAATGAGACGGATGATAGTGTCCTAACTCCGACCACAGAGTCAAAATCTACGCATTTAAATTCTTCAGGTGTGCCACCTGCAGATAGTATATGTGTTCTGAAAGGGCGAGAAGAAACATCTGGTGCTAATTTAAGAAGTAAGCAAATTTCCAAGCAGAAAACTTTATCAGAATCAGAGCCTCAAGAACAATTTACCTGGGAGGGTAAACGAGTTCGGAAAACTTACGGACGCTCACATCCTTTAGCAAAATTAGAAAGAAGACAGTATTCTGACCCAATGAGAAACAATCCTTTTTACAGTACCATGTGATCTTACTCCAGGGCTTCAGATACCAGGAGTGTTTATTTTGGCAATATATTCCATAATTCTCATCCAAGCCCTTTATGGCGGGTACTCATTACAATGGTCACAATGACAGGATCCTGCTGAGTACCAGGTATATAGGGTTTGAGGGAGTTTTAAGCTTCAGAAATATTTCAAGCTGATACTTAGAATATTTCCCATAATTCCCAACAAAACCCAATATTGTTGGTACTCTCGAGACCAATCTTGTCAAGACCATTCTAATGAGTTTTGACATAAAAGGGAGACCAGATACAGGATATAGCAGAAGAATTAAGAAAATACTCTCTAATCTGTGTTTCTGGAAGTCATTTATGTGCTCTGTAATTATGTGTGTTCTATTAGCCTGTGTAAAATAATGTGTAAAAATAGCAATTATTAAGTGTATATATGTATCAGTTTTTGTTGTTTCTGTTGACATAATATTATTGTGTTTAATGTGCTGTTTGTGTGTGTGCTGATATTGCATTTGCAGTCCTTTCAGTTCAAGTATTTTGTATGTTTTTCTTTGTTTGTTTTAAAAAGTGAATATTATTGTTATTTTTCCCTATTATTTCCATTCACTTTAGAAATGCATGTATTATTGGATGTTTTAAAGAGAACTTATTTTCTTGGAAAATATGTATCAATTCATTTGTATAAATGATATGTAAATGTAAACCATAAACTGACGTTTTGTTCAGATTTGCCATGTTATTGACAAAGATTACATTTAAACAAAAAATCCCATTTTTATTAATAAATTTGATTAACCATGTTTTTGCTAGAACCATTTCTTACATTTGGCATTGCTGCAAAGTACAGGTAAGAAAAAAATTACCTAATTGCTGTGGGTTTTTTTTCTTCAGTTTTTGTTATAATTGAAACATTATATACACCTTAATTTAATTATAAAACCAAGATTTTCAAAAAACGTAGAATCAAAAAGCTTGGTACCCTCTGATGACAATGTAAAAGGCCAAATGATCTGATCGTAATCTATACTATTTATGTTGGTAGGACCTCATGTCCATAATCTCAACAGAACTTAAATTAATTTTTAAATTCTGAACAGTCTTTGAAAGACTTGACAGATATAATTGGTCTATAAGACAAAGACAATGCTGAAGAATTATAATTTATTTTGGTGCTTTCATTTTCGGGTTACTGCTGTTAAAATGTGCTATTGTTTTTTGCATTTTGTACAATCAGCTTTATAATCACAATTCATGGAACATCCGTAGGAGAGAAAATCTGCACATTTGAATCAAATCAGACCAGTTACTGCTTTTTAGTGATGTTTTCACACCATAGGCTACTTTTTACAGCAGTTTTCACACCATTTACAGTGTCTTCATATAATGAATTGCTTCCATTACGGAACCATTAATATTTAAATGACATCATTATACCATGTGTTTCATTACCAAGTATGTCTCAATTCAATCAATTAAATGTTTAATTGAGGAATTCCAGTCATTTACCTTGGTATTAAGTACCATTGTTTTACTGAGGTCTTCACATCAGTGACATACACCATCAATTGTTGCATTGACAATGGTTTAAACACAACTGGTGGTGTTGTCCGAGATTCTATTGATATAAATTGTCTCTTGTACTGGGGTTCTGTTTTTCTTCTTTTATTTTTTTTGTCACATCTCACTGAGACACTAGTTACTGTTAATTGATTAATTATAGAGAGCTTTTAATGCACCATTGACTCTTCTTGAAACTGTTATTTTAAACTTTATGATTTGCATTATTTACCGAGGTGTTAATACTATGGTTGTGCTGAGGTATTCACAGCATTTAGTAGGTTACACATGCCTGCACATATTAAATTGTTCTTTAAACTATGGTTTTTACACATTTAATGAGGTTTCAAATGTCATTTATAACTAATAATTGTACACATTCTGTTATTTGACTTGCAGAGGTCTTCCCACAATTAATGGCAACGTTTGTTAAGGTCTTCTCGCAAATGTTTTCTCTGAGGCTTTCATCAGGTTTTGATTTATTTTAATTGTCAATGAATCTTTATGAAATATGGCAACTGCATTATTTTAGCATTGCACCTTCATTCTGCAAGTCCATTTTTTGTCTGAAGCTCTGTCAACATTTTTCCTTCTGTAATGCTAGTTGGGGCACGTGCCCAACATTCTTGTCCTATAACTTGGCCTGGTATGTATTTTTGTATGAAGATGGAAATTTGCCATAACATGTTTCTTTCATAAGCCATGGTTGAATGATTTTATTTTATAAGCAATGCCTCTTTTTCTCCAGGTCCTCTGGACCCATTTGTTATTTTGATATTGTTTGATCTGGAACCATTACCTCACATGGGGTGCAAACAATCACCCCTTGGGATAATTGTCCCCCTTAGAACAAGAATCCCTTAAAACAATTGCCCTTCAGAAAAATTGTCCTAGTAGTAAATGATTGCCCTTCAGGACAATACAATTGTTCTAGAAAATAATTGCCCTTCAGGACAATTGTTCTAGTAAACGATTGCGCTTCAGAACAATTGTTCTAGTAAACGATTGCCCTTCAGGACAATACAATCGTTCTAGTAAATGATTGTTCTTCTGGACAATACAATCAGTTGTAGGAAATGATTGCCTTTCAGGACAATTGTTCTAGTAAACATTTGCCCTTCAGAAAAATTGTTCTGGTAAATGATTGCCCTTCAGGACAATTGTTCTAGTAAATGATTGCCCTTCAGGACAATTGTTCTGGTAAATCGTTGCCATTCAGGACAATTTTTCTAGTAAATGAATGCCCTTCAGGACAATTGTTCTAGTAATTGATTGCCCTTCAGGACAATTGTTCTAGTAAATGAATGCCCTTCAGGACAATTGTTCTAGTAATTGATTGCCCTTCAGGACTATTGTTCTAGTAAATGATTGCCCTTCAGGACAATTGTTCTAGTAAATGATTGTTCTTCTGGACAATTGTTCTAGTAAATGAATGCCCTTCAGGACAATTGTTCTAGTAATTGATTGCCCTTCAGGACAATTGTTCTAGTAAATGATTGCCCTTCAGGACAATTGTTCTAGTAAATGATTGCCCTTCAGGACAATTGTTCTAGTAAATGATTGCCCTTCAGGACAATTGTTCTAGTAAATGATTGTTCTTCAGGACAATTGTTCTAGTAAATGAATGCCCTTCAGGACAATTGTTCTAGTAAATGATTGCCCTTCAGGACAATTGTTCTAGTAAATGATTGTTCTTCAGGACACTTGTTCTAGTAAATGAATGCCCTTCAGGACAATTGTTCTAGTAAATGAATGCCCTTCAGGACTATTGTTCTAGTAAATGATTGCCCTTCAGGACAATTGTTCTAGTAATTGATTGCCCTTCAGGACAACACAATCGTTGTAGTAAATGATTGCCCTTCAGGACAATTGTTCTGGTAAACAGTTGCCCTTCAGGACAATTGTTCTAGTAATTGATTGCCCTTCAGGACAATTGTTCTAGTAAATGATTGCCCTTCAGGACAATTGTTCTAGTAATTGATTGCCCTTCAGAACAGTTGTTCTAGTAAATGATTGCCCTTCAGGACAATTGTTCTAGTAAATGATTGCCCTTCAGGACAATTGTTCTAGTAAATGATTACCCTTCAGGACAATTGTTCTGGTAAACAATTGCCCTTCAGGACGATTGTCATTATAGTTTATTGTGGCATTATGTTATCACATATCAACATTATAAATAACTCAAACTGTTACATTTGCTTACTTAGGCTGGATTGAATGCCAATTAGAATTTTATATCGTGTTTCGTGTTGTTTTTTAAAACAACAGCAAAATACATGCAAGGATAACAGTGCACACATATTAATTATTTATTTTGCCTTTATTAAGGATACCTCAATGTTTTAAATTTCAAACAAGAATTTTCATATCACACAAGTTTTTGTTAATTTATTTTTTGTGTGATTTTTGTTTTAATATGACGAAGAGTTTAACAATATATGTTCAATTTGAACAAGCAAAAAAAACTGGAAAAGTTACAAAACACTGTTTCAAGACATTACACAAATAGAAAAATCCTTATAGCTATGGCAAGGCTACTGTCATTCATCAAAAAGATCAGAGGGGGTGCTTTATCTGGTTAAAGATCTATATGCCGTTAAAAATATCAATTAGCAAAATTAGAAATAAAATAATAGAACTTAAAAAAAGAGCAAATCAACAAACTTTGTTGTCTTAGTCATTGACTCTCGTTTGTCTTTTTTTTGTCAAAATATGTTCAGTGTCTAAAAAGGCGGTATAAAATGATTCCAGTTGATTAAACCATATAAAAAAAGACTGTGATAATTAACAGTTATAATAAACATATTAATGTTTTGTATTTGTTTTATTACATTCTTTGTGGAATGTATTGTAATAGAAGTACTGGTGATGTTACCACCTTCAAATTAATGAGAATATTCTTTCATGGAATTAAATATTTGATCAAACTTAATGACAAACAAAATATCATAGTGGTGCTGTTTAAAATTAATTTGATATGTTAAATTATTAGACAAATGTTCAAAAATGTACATACTTAACTAGCAATGAAGTATATACCGGTATATATACTAATGTAATAACTCAATAGCCCAAGTTCATACCATTCTTTACTAAATTAATTATATTTCACTGTTATACTTTTGTATTTACCATGTACTGAGTTATGCCACTGTATTTGTTATAAGTATTTTATTATAGTTGTCATGCACTGCTTGATATTGATTAAGTTTGATCAATATTCACTAAAGTTTAAATGCATGAACAATACATGCAGAGGTTTGTTCTTTCATTTTTTATTGAAAAATGCACTTTTAAGGTGTCAATATAATAATGTAACTTACAACTATTTCTGCAGATTTTGTATGGTCAGATTGTTTAACTATTTTCACAGTGCGGGACACTTAAATTGGCATATTTTTAAACTTCAGGAACATCTTAGAGGGCATTAATGATATTATGTATAAAAATGCCCCCTCCCACTCTCCTCCTCCGCCCCAACCCCCTTTAAAGCAAGGTGGATTGTTCAGCCGCTCCTCTGACTGCCAAGCCTCTCACCATCAGGATGAAGGAGTTACTGTAGGAAGGTCTTATGTCTGGGGTCCGTCTCCACAAAATAGCTTGATGTGGCCATGGTGACATTTATTGTGATGCTGCAATGTATTCCTGTAACTGAAAAACAAAATGAACTAGTAGTAGTATTTATTGCCTTTCTGGCATTTTAAAGTCCTCATGATAAAATTTATTAAAAACAGTCTGTATTTACTGGTAATGAAGCCATCTTTTAAACCAATCTCTATACCTGCAAATCCAATTTCTTGTTAGCATGTAGATGAAATGAAATGATATTTTCTTATTTCTTGTAAAAAAGTAAGTTACTATCATATTTAGGCATATTCTTTGATTGGGGGCAGAGCAAAAACTTGCAGGCTACCCCCCATTTAGTTACTTTACTGTATCTGTTGGCTGACAACCCTGGCTCATGTTCTGGATGTACCAGTGAAGCCAGTAAAAGTTTTCCACGATAGAGTAACTAGGTAAAAACTCATGCTCTTTAAAATTACATTTTTACTGAACAAAAGTTGTCTGCAAGGTTACTGGCTGAAAATAGTGCCTATGTTTTAATTAATTTAACAATAGATATTTTATGTCAGAGCAGAACGCTTTTTTCTGTGAAAAAGGCTGTTATTTATTCCTTGCTTCTAACAACTCAGATATACATAATATAGTACATTTAAAGCTCATGTTAAAAAAGTTAGGTATAATTGTACATGCTTTCAGTGAAAAGAGAAAAGAGTAACAATAACAATGTCTCAGATTCTGAATTGATAAATCTTTACATTTATAGTGTCGCAATATATTTGCATTACCTGTTTTTTTCTTCAGGTTTTCATTTTTGGTTCAACTTTGTTTACTGTTTTGTTATGACATGTATGTTGTTGTTATTATCGCAAAAATATTGGTTTTGTTGTATAGGCATTTTGTTATTACTTGTGCAATGCTCCTTTTCGCATTCAAGCTGTTTTATATTCATTGTACCATTAAAATATTTTTATTAATTACAGTATGTGTATTTGTGTTGTAAATCCAATTAGTACCTAAAGGTGTCACTCCAATGTATATAACAAAACCAATTAGTACCATAAGATGTCACTCCAATGTATATAGCAAAACCAATCAGTACCAGTCGGTGTCACTCCAATGTATATAGCAAAACCAATAAGTACGATAAGGTGTCACTCCAATGTATATGACAAAACCCATTAGTACCATAAGGCGTCACTCCAATGTATATAACAAAACCAATTAGTACGATAAGGTGTCACTCCAATGTATATGACAAAACCAATTAGTACCATTCGGTGTCACTCCTATGTATATAACAAAACCAACTAGTACCATAAGGCATCACTCCAATGTATATAACAAAACCCATAAGTACGATAAGGTGTCACTCCAATGTATATGACAAAACCAATAAGTACCATAAGGCGTCACTCCAGTGTATATAACAAAACCAACTAGTACCATAAGGCATCACTCCAATGTATATAACAAAACCCATAAGTACGATAAGGTGTCACTCCAGTGTATATAACAAAACCAACTAGTACCATAAGGCATCACTCCAATGTATATAACAAAACCCATAAGTACGATAAGGTGTCACTCCAGTGTATATAACAAAACCAACTAGTACCATAAGGCATCACTCCAATGTATATAACAAAACCCATAAGTACGATAAGGTGTCACTCCAATGTATATGACAAAACCAATAAGTACCATAAGGTGTCACTCCTATGTATATAACAAAACCAACTAGTACCATAAGGCATCACTCCAATGTATATAACAAAACCCATAAGTACGATAAGGTGTCACTCCAATGTATATGACAAAACCAATAAGTACCATAAGGCGTCACTCCAGTGTATATAACAAAACCAATTAGTACCATAAGGCGTCACTCCAATGTCTATAACAAAACCAATTAGTACCATAAGGCGTCACTCCAGTGTATATAACAAAACCAATTAGTACCATAAGGCGTCACTCCAATGTATATAGAAAAACCAATTAGTACCATAAGGTGTCACTCCAATGTATATAGTAAAACCAATTAGTACCATAAGGTGTCACTCCAATGTATATAGTAAAACCAATTAGTACCACAAGGTGTCACTCCAATGTATATAGCAAAACCCATTATTACCATTAGGTGTCACTCCAATGTCTATAGCAAAACCAATTAGTACCATAAGGTGTCACTCCAATGTATATAGTAAAACCAATTAGTACCACAAGGTGTCACTCCAATGTATATAGAATCAAAGCGCTGAAAGCGTTGGAAGACTGGCGCCGGTTGAAAGCGTAGTTCCAAGGGAGTAATCAAGATGTCTTGAACGGCGAAATGCACATTAAGGAATTGGAAAGATTGCTGTTGATGGTCTTACATTGGCTGTCATAGGGGAGCAATGAATAACAATTAGTAGTTTTCATATAAGAATTTAATGTAGCAAAACTTTAAAAAACATTTGAAGATGAACAAAAGAGAGTCGGAGAAGAACAAAAGAATCAAACTTTTCCTGCACAGATATCATTACTCGAAACATATGAAACTACGTGTATGTCCTTTTCGTTTGTACGAGACAGTCACTATCAACAACATTAGCAAATAATTCAGTATATTCAGGGATTTTAACAGATCCAGATATTTGCATTTTGATGCAAGGAAAATTGAGGTTTTCCAGTTATGACCTCACCTAAATCTTAGGTTGGGGGTCATTTTGATGCAGAAGCGCAGAATAAGTGGTCAAATTTTGCAAGAATAACCATAAATGTAGTATGTAAAGCATTTAAAAATGAAGTAAATACTAATTGGACCCTTGTAAATATATGGAAATGAAGTTAAAGCAATTTTACAATTAGTTAAGTTCGTGAACACATGATTTGACTTGTGTTAATCTGATCATGACCCCTTGAAAATTGTCAAAGAAATTCTCAACAAAAATGAAAGCTATTGAAATCCCTGAGTATACAGTACCGTGGTGATAACCATTAACCTGGCTGTTGTAATTGGTTCGTGCAATAGAAGTACAGTGATTGTCAACAGTAGCACAGCATGAAGGTTACGTGAACGGTTGCGGTCATCAGTATTGTAACATATATGTACATATGTAACATACATTCCACCAATGGATGTCACTGCTACCTTAATATTGCTTAGGAAACTCTCAATCCACAGAAGCTTACAAAAATGGCAACCCACGCTAGATTTTCCCGCAATTTTAGTCACGTGACTGATTTGTTTATAATCGTAGCCTCCTGTATTTAGGTCTAGATTTCAAGACAAAAAAATGCCGAAGTCTGTTAGCTTATTAAACTAACAACACACCACAAACGTTACGAAAAATGCATTATCTGAAGTTAACGATAAAAAACCTTCTAGTTATAATGCAGTTATGATCAGCTTCCGCCACAACTGAAGTAGTGTCAACAATGAAATGCACAAGGCCCACGTAACTTAAGAGACTGAAACAGTTACAATCCTAATTTTTACGTCGATCGCAACAATGCATTAACATAAATATTTGCCAACTTACTTACGGTCCTTGAAAGCTGAGCAGAAACTCGTTCAAAAGCACTCCGATCTATCCAAAATGACGACCAACGTTATCTCCCGCTTGTCACGTGACTGATTTGTTTGTAATCGTTCTTTTAATATCCTTTCATATTTGTTCGAAAAACAACATTACATTGTTTCCTTGTTTTTATTTGTCGCATTTCCTTACAAAGGTTCGCATTCCTTCGTAATATTTGTGTTTTCTAAAAACGCACTACTTCTTATGCCGCACAACAACTTGAATACGCTCTCGTGGTCGCAATGATACACCCGATGTTAAAAACCGCGCGTCGCTGTGTTCACAGCATCGTTACTTAAGACTGGCGCATGCGCACCAGTCTAAAAACCCATTAGTACCATAAGGTGTCACTCCAATGTCTATAGAAAAACCAATTTGTACCATAAGGTGTCACTCCAATGTCTATAGTAAAACCAATTAGTACCACAAGGTGTCACTCCAATGTATATAACAAAACCAATTTGTACCATAAGGTGTCACTCCAATGTATATAGAAAAACCAATTAGTACCATAAGGTGTCACTCCAATGTCTATAGAAAAACCAATTTGTACCATAAGGTGTCACTCCAATGTCTATAGTAAAACCAATTAGTACCATAAGGTGTCACTCCAATGTATATAACAAAACCAATTTGTACCATAAGGTGTCACTCCAATGTATATAGAAAAACCAATTAGTACCATAAGGTGTCATTCCAATGTATATAGTAAAACCAATTAGTACCACAAGGTGCCACTCCAATGTATATAGCAAAACCCATTATTTCCATAAGGTGTCACTCCAATGTCTATAGCAAAACCAATTAGTACCATAAGGTGTCACTCCAATGTATATAGTAAAACCAATTAGTACCACAAGGTGTCACTCCAATGTCTATAGCAAAACCAATTAGTACCACAAGGTGTCACTCCAATGTATATAGAAAAACCCATTAGTACCATAAGGTGTCACTCCAATGTCTATAGAAAAACCAATTTGTACCATAAGGTGTCACTCCAATGTCTATAGTAAAACCAATTAGTACCACAAGGTGTCACTCCAATGTCTGTAGTAAAACCAATTAGTACCACAAGGTGTCACTCCAATGTATAAAGCAAAACCCATTATTACCATAAGGCGTCACTCCAATGTCTATAGCAAAACCAATTAGTACCACAAGGTGTCACTCCAATGTCTGTAGTAAAACCAATTAGTACCACAAGGTGTCACTCCAATGTATAAAGCAAAACCCATTAGTACCATAAGGCATCACTCCAATGTCTATAGCAAAACCAACTAGTACCATACGGTGTCACTCCAATGTATATAGCAAAACCAATTAGTACCATAAGGTGTCACTCCAATGTATATAGCAAAACCAATTAGTACCACAAGGTGTCACTCCAATGTATATAGAAAAACCCATTAGTACCATAAGGTGTCACTCCAATGTCTATAGAAAAACCAATTTGTACCATAAGGTGTCACTCCAATGTATATAGAAAAACCCATTAGTACCATAAGGCGTCACTCCAATGTCTATAGCAAAACCAATTAGTACCATAAGGTGTCACTCCAATGTATATAGTAAAACCAATTAGTACCATGTATACATTATACTACAGAACATTTTTATCAACAAATTTAGAAGTTTCCATTATATATGCTGGTCAGTGACATAAGACGTAAAAGACTACACTGTAATTTAAAAAATCTTGATTTTTTTTCCGTTTCGAACCAGTGAACTTCTTGTATGGCGGCCTAGATCTCAAGCGACTGTGCCAATAAGTCATGGTAATTTAGTTTTAATATCCATTGCCATGGACACAATGGTTACATTTTGATTTTAACATGCTTTAAATATACATATATGTTCCGATGCTCATAAGACCTTGTCACATTTTCTTATTCTGTTCCAAATACACGCAATACTCATGGTGAAAATAACTATTCATGTAATAGAGTTTCGGTTAACTGTACATTTCGGTTATTTGCAAGAGGTATTTAAGTGGAATAAACTGTCTATGTTGACATAACAAATAAATAACAAAAGCTCTGATCGGGCGATGGAAGTCTAACCCTGTAAGCAATGACGCGTATAGCCCCATCAATTATTTGTTGCTGCAATTTAACAACTTTTTCTCAGGCATAAGGACTGATCGCAAGTCAGTAAAAGAAGGGATAATCCTTCGTGCCTTCGAAATACAACTTTCTCACAATGTTCCACTTGTTATATCCAACAATAAAGTCTGTACAAACATAGTGTCTTTCTTGGCTCGGTCGCACATTTTGGAGACATAATACAAATACTTTTTTCTTATTTATGAAAAAACAAAACACAACAACATATAATAATTTTGTTATAAAAACAGGGAATGAACATTTGTATATGGAAAGACACATGTGATCTTCACACCCATATTATATGAACGCTCTAGTTATCCCCAGCAAACTTGTACCCGTCATGTACAATCGTGCCAAGTGTGCGTTGTGCTAAAATATAAAGGTTGGTTAATAACCCGTTGTCAGATAAAACATAAACCGGGAAACAATATGGCAGATTTTGGTAAACTTCCAATCACTAAGGCCTGTTAACGTGAGATCTTCAGCACGTGACCGGTAATATAACTTACGCAGACGGCATTGCAGTGAAACCGCACTAAAATAGAACTAACCCCTTGTTTTATGCTCGCAAAATGTCGGAGTCAGTAGAATGTACCGTAGCATCAAATTGAACAGATTTTGATATGCTACAGATTCTCATTAAACGTGTAAAACAATCCTGACGAAAGTTGGTTAATAAATGTCAGCTGATGGGAGTCTACTGAAACCGTACTTTAGGTTTTGTTTGATGTTGTTTATAATTAAAATAATATGTGCTAAGATTTCTGATGGAAAAAAATGCACACATTTGAATGCAATTTAAACAGATATAGATATGTTGACATTTAGCTATGAATGTAATGAACCTTTGTGAAAACAAATGAGTCATTAATTTTATAATAAAATGAAAACAAATTTAAAAATAAAGTAGAATGCATTTCATGATTTTTATGGTTAAATGTCTTTAACTAGTTCATTTGATGTTTGAACAATTAATCTAGTAAAAAGATGTCATGTGTTTGTTTTTCTAGTATTTATTGTGAATTAATGAGGTTTTTTTTTTTACTTTTGGGAACAAAAAATCATCACACAAGTTTGACCAACTGTGATCAAATTGCTTTAAAATCCATTAAAAAAGACATTCCGCTCTTCATTGATGGAAAAACAACTACATGTACATTGAAAATGAAGAGACCGTTTTACGCACCTTGGAATCAAATATGCTTTGTAACATTGAACAGAACATATAGACGAGGTCTTAGTCAAAGTGAAACACTTGACAGTTAACGGTGGAAGATGAGTCATTCTATTTTAAAATTTGTATGTTTACGCATACATTAAACTCCTAATATGTGCATAGGCACAGGAATTAAATATTTATAAGTCATAGGATTTTGATAAAGTTATTGCTTCGATTCGAAAGATAGGTTTTATTGAGGAAAATAATAAACTGCCGGTTTAATTAATACGGTCTAAAGAAGAACACATAGTGGCGGTCATTGAGTTCGATCGTTTTGTTATTGTTGTTGTTTTGGTTTGTTTGTTGTTGTTTTTTTGTGTGTGTTTTTTTCGTCAATCGCTCCGACACAGTTATGATAATTTTAGCGACTTCCAGCTTATTATTGGTGCATGAAGATGACAGACGCTTGCCTGGATATGATCACCACAGTTCACCTAGAAGAACGCTCCACTGGAAAGTCCTCGCCCCAACCGGGACTCGAACCCACGTGTTGAGGGGTGGGTGTTGGAGCAGTGAAACGAACGTACATCGTTTTAACAAGTGAAGCAATACAGGCCACAGCAGGAAAATAACGCCATGCATTTTTAACATTATACTATGTTATAATGTATGCTAAATTTGGAATAGAAGAAACATGTTATCTGAAACCCAAACTTCAAATGGTCGAGACGACTGTTCAAACTATGTTTCTTCATAGTTCAGAAATATACAAATTGGCAAACGACATAGAATGTTTTTAATTATACCTGCCTACGAAGAACCCGTTACCATTCAATGGCCAAACACTATTTCTAACCAGGATTTATTGCAAAGATCAGTACAGGCACCAATCACAGACTCAATCACATGAAGAAAATGGAGATGCATTCAACACATACTTAACATTCAGCAGTCCAATAATGCAGGCCAAGGGCTTAGTTTGAACAATCAAAGCCGAAAAAAGTAGGCGGCCGTTAACCACCTAGAAAACGGGCCCTGAGCTTAAGTTGAAGTCTACAATGTGTTTACAGTGTATTTTATTGTTTTTATTATTATTATTATTATTATTAGTAGTAGTAGTAGTAGTAGTAGTAGTAGTAGTAGTAGTAGTAGTAGTAGTGGTAGTAGTAGTAGTAGTAGTAGTAGTAGTAGTAGTAGTAGTAGTAGTAGTGGTGGTGGTGGTAGTAGTAGTAGTAGTAGTAGGTGTTATTGTTGTAGTATTGTCGTCGTTGTTGTTATTTTCAAATAAAATAAATAAGTAAAACTTCCTAAGCATGTTGCATTTTTGTACATTTTACAATATTATATCGCATTCCGTACCCTAGAAAAGAAAACCATCAATACCGAAAAAGAGGCCACAGACTGTCCACCGAAAAGCTGATCCTGGTCTATAAGGGTATGGTTGTTACAAGAATATGTCTTGGTGCCCAAGGCTAATGGCACTGCGGAAGAGCGTTCCAACATGGAGAGGTTTGACCATTTACTTCGAGCGATGATAAATGTAACTAAGACATTAGGTTGATTTACAAAATATCGGAATTATTTAGTGTGAGTTAATCCTTTACACGTGACAAGCAACGAAAACTTATCCTTAGATGCAATTAGTTGCTTGCAATTTCATTCAGTCCCATTGTTCAATATCACATGTTCAACCTATCGTTTAACCAATTATTAACACAAGTTCTGCTTCGATTCTTATGCATACAATTGGCCGATTATTTGACAGCACGTGCGATTTAATAAACTTTTTTTAATGAACAGAACATAACATATTTTTATTCAGATTTGTACTCATGTAATCATCGTCTTATAAATACAATATACAAATATAATATCCGGTTTAGTTATTAATATGAAAGAGAAGAAATAAAAATGACAATATATTAAGTTGCATTATAATAGACAGAAAAGAAACAACATTAGAGGATGAACTTTATTTATTATTTACATATATGTTCCTTCTAACTACGGTTGCTTTCTTGATAAAAATGGCGAGATTATTAAGTATATTCTTATCTTTTGAATCAATCAGCAAACACATTTTACAGACGGTCTATCATGCAAAGTTGAGTTGAGGTATTTTCTTCTTAAATTAGTGTATACTGGGCATATACAAATAAAATGAAAGACATTTTCAATGTCTCTGTTATTAGCAAACAGTATCTGCTTTCTGTAGATACAGGATTTTTTAAAAATCGTCAATAATATGTAGTTTAAATATCAGAGGAAAAGTTTTCTTATTAATTGAATTTTGATTCTGAAACACTTCTGAAAACTATACCTCTCTAATAAGGTTTTTACATCGTAAATCCAGTTTTTGCAACCATTTAAACAATCTTCTAAACCTTTATTATACAATGTAACAGTTATTTTATTTGGAGATTGCATTATTTTACACTAGTACTTAATTATTATCACAAAACGAGTAATATATAAAGGGTACCGTCCATGTTCTGCATATACAGCTACAGTACTTGTACTTGAACGGACATTTAATATATTTTAAAAAAGATTTAAGTGCAGACGTTCCCGACTTTTGCTTGTATAGAACCCCAACAACTCACATGATTAAGTTAAGAATAGAACCAACAAAAGCATCGAACAATGATATCGATACTTAATGATGTCGAATTTATTCCCGGAAATTATTTGTTAGGCCGCTTTATTTTATCTCAGCTAGCTTTCAGAATTAAACATGTTTACATTTTTAGACATGTATTTGGTTAGTTAAATTAGAAATTCACGTGGCATCTTCGGAGGTTCCAGTATTAACCGAACATCAAATAAGTTCGATCTGTGTCGTATCTGCAAATTTTTGTTTGTGTTTCGCCATTTTAATGGCGTTTTTGTTGTTATTTTGTGTTTGTTTGTTGTTGTTGTTGTTTTGTTTGTTTTTAGTGGTTGTTTTAGATTTTTTCCCCCGAATTTTCATAGGGTTTGGGTTAGAAAACTGTATATTATAGTATCCTTAATAACATTAGCAATAATTGATTGTCACGGGCACAAATAGCATTGATTTATCCCATCGCAAACCATTCTAGTATGTTTATCGTAGTATATTTATCTCTTTATTTTCGCGTCAGTGAACGTTATATAGATCTACGTACGGTTTAAAGAATGGATTACAAATCACGATAATTTAACTTAACACGGGAAACAAATTAACTCACAGCCAGACAACAGAAGAAATGTAAATGGGGTTCAAATAAAAAAAACCAACTCTATCTGTAAAATAGACTACTCGTGTTTTGGTTAATTAGATTTTTTTATTGTTTTGTTTTGCTGCTGTGTTGTTGTTGTTTTCTTACTTTTTTTAAATTTGGATATGCTTAGAAAATGTAATAAAATAATTTAAAAGTTGGACATGGCCTCAAAACGAGTAATTAAATCTTGATCAAATTTGATCTAGATATTGGCTGGTGTATAAAGTAAGGTTAGTTCTATTAATAAAAAAAAGGAAAAAATCAACATTGCATAAGACAGAGTTACCATGCAGACGATATTTTGGCTGTATTTCCTTAGATATTAAAGTAATTGGTCTTCATTGTTGTTGAAAATATCCAAGGAATTGCCTAACTCTATACATGCAGTAACAAATATATAAACATTTATGTAAAATAAAAAACCAACTCTATCTGTAAAATAGACTACTCGTGTTTTGGTTAATTAGATTTTTTTATTGTTTTGTTTTGCTGCTGTGTTGTTGTTGTTTTCTTACTTTTTTTAAATTTGGATATGCTTAGAAAATGTAATAAAATAATTTAAAAGTTGGACATGGCCTCAAAACGAGTAATTAAATCTTGATCAAATTTGATCTAGATATTGGCTGGTGTATAAAGTAAGGTTAGTTCTATTAATAAAAAAACACAGCACACAAAAAATGAAGGCGCGAAAGAAAATATACATACATCCTTAATGATACAAGAAGTATGCAAAGTGTCACTCGTCAAAAATATCTCATTTGACAACCAGCGTTTATGAGTTGCCCATGGCAACAGCCTCTTGCAGCACGTGGTTGATGACGTCACGTAATTTCCTGTTTCAGTAAACCTAGACGTAAACATTGGATAGAGATGGGAAGAAATTTGCAATATTGTCGCCTTTGAAACCGAACTTCTGCTAAATCACTGGTATTTTTGTAGCGAAAAAGAGTTGTCCGGATAAAGGGTCTATTCAGAAAGGTATGTCAGTGTCGTATGAACGATTTTTGTGAAGACAGTCCCACTTCCTAAAGTTTCTATGTCCACTGTTCGTGCTCGACTTTGTTTTCCTTCATATTTTACCTTGACCTTTGCGGTTTGTCTGATCACAAACTGTCTATTTATATCTATGCAATCTATCAACCAGAACTAGGATAAAATATAAATTTATGTAACATCGTTTTTAGGAAGGAAAAAATCAACATTGCATAAGACAGAGTTACCATGCAGACGATATTTTGGCTGTATTTCCTTAGATATTAAAGTAATTGGTCTTCATTGTTGTTGAAAATATCCAAGGAATTGCCTAACTCTATACATGCAGTAACAAATATATAAACATTTATGTAGCTAACTGCTTTTTGGGTGATCAGGGGCGGATCCAGGATTTCAGAATAGGGGGGGCTGAGAGAGTAACATTCGGCCGCAGGCCGGAGCTGCGGCGGTGGGTCTGGAGGGGGCTCCCCCAGAAAATTTTGAATTCTAGATGCGCTGAGATGCGATTTCCAAGCATCTGTGGGGCATAATTTTCTTATCTATTTGCTCACTTTTAAGGGCAAAATATCCACTGACTTGGACATCTTAAGGTTACTGAAAAGAAACCTATTATTGTAAGAACACTACAATAACCAAGACACTGTCAGTGTATAGTAAAATGAACGTCCTGAATGTGAATAACTATCACTTTATCTGTAAAAAAAGATAAATGCAAGGATATTCCTAGCATTTGCTATTTTTAGGCATATAGAGCATAGAAATGATATATTTACATTGCCAGTCATTCTAAAGCACGAGTTAAAGCATATGAGAGTATTATGAAGTATATATAAAGTGAAGAAACACCAGTCATCAACGTTCAATGGATAATAAAATCTGTCACATATCGAATTAATCCGACAATGGATGGGCAAAGAGCATCCGTCTTGGATGTTTCCGTGCATATATATCAATTACTTTTCCATAGTCAAGTGGAATATCCTTGTGTGCGTAGAGGAGGACCAGACACTTCTTATGCACAAAACTAAGCACACAAGCGTAATAACTACGTCATAAAACTTATATAGAGACAAGAATTTAAAATGATGAAAACACTTACTAGCGAAACATATCAGTATGTTTCTGGGCCTACTGGGGAACTTTACTTTCTTCTCTTACTCATAAGAAATGATTCACTCATGAATAATGGAAACAAACCTTTTTTCTGAGAAAAAACGTCAAAAAGAGTGAGCTGTCCGTGCTTGCATTTTCCAGCCATGATGTCTCTGCCATTCGGAGCACTTCGGATAATTTTTCGAATCATCTCTCGGATGTACGTAAGTGTTCAGAGAAACTCGGCCAGTTCAAAAAGTGGAACTATTTTGAAGCAGGCGGCGAAACAAACATGACTATTATTGACTACTGGGTAACAACTCAATTCAAAATGTCCGGGAAAAAATTGAATCTGTAAACAGTAGTTACCCTGATTTGCACGAACAATGTGCATCTGTCACCGACGTCTGCGAGATAGAGATGTGTACATGTAATAGGTAATTCATGTCAACTGTTTTGTTTGTCCAAGTTTTTTCGCTTCCTGGTCACGTTACTCAGTGGGCGGAGCGATCTACCCGCTGGCGTGATGTTAATTCGCGGGCGATGGAGACTAGAGTCACGTGGTATATTGGCGCCATGGTGTAGGGCGTGGCGGCTTTTGCTGGGCTACACACTCAGTAAAGGCCGTCGTTTCCATTAGAGCATTTTTGCAAAAAGACTAGAGCTATGTTCAAGAAAACATTTAACATGACAACAGAAGTAGGCTCGTTGCCGCAGAAATATGCGTGACAAAGCTCTAGTGGAAACGGGCCTTAAGAGGCGTAGCCCTTTAAAAACCTTCGCGTTAAAAAAACTAAAAAAATAACACTTTTTTTTTTTTGGTCGTCGAAAAATAGGGGGGGCCGCGGCCCCTTCGGCCCCCCTCTGGATCCGCCCCTGGTGATGATGTATACTTATTTGTTTAATTGAAACATTTAGCAAAATGAACTTGCTTAGCTATATGTAGAGGTTAAGTTTCAAGGCTTTTTTTCGGCCGATTTTATAGCCGATATTCGGTCATGTTCCCAATGGCAAAACATATACTTTTTTCCCAATCAGAGAAGAAAAATTCCCAATAAAAAAAAAATATATATATATATACACGGTTGTACTATAGCAGTCATTTAATAAAATTTATTGCTAATCAGGCATCAGTTGTTTATTGATAATATTAAATATAGCTAATCAGGCATCAGTTTTTTATTGATAATATTAAATATATGTGGCAAACATGATAGAAACAACATATAACAGTACAACTTTTTATTCCCCAAAGGTGTAAAAAAAATCCCAATTTCTGGCAAAACAATGCGAAAATTCCAGGGGTATGGGTCATATTCCGAAAATGGTGAAAAAAAGCCCTGAGTTTTGAGAGAGATTGAGATGTACATTTTGAAATAATATAAGGCATAATTCATCCATTAAGAAAATTGTGGAAACATAGGGAAAGACAGAAACTTTGAACTATGAAATGTAGGAGTGAAGAAAATTAATGAAGGAATGGAGATATGTGGTTAACTTTTAGTGTTAAATGAGCCAGGTAAAAAGAGAGTGAGAAAAGGATGGAAGCACAGTTTAATCTAAGAAAAATGCAAGAGAATAACATTATGAAAGCAAGTAAGAGAAAGCGATGGAGTGTTAGAAAGAGAGAAATGACTGAAAATAAGAGAGGGTAAAAAGAAGTGATAGACAATATAAGACGCTTCAAGACAACCAGATTGAAATAAGAAAGGGGGTTAAAATTAATAGAGAAAATGACCAAAGAGATAGAAGAAGCTGTACAGAGAGATAAGAACACACATACAGGTTGATAGATACACACAGACACACATACACTCACACACAGACATACACCACCACCACCGACACCACCACACAACACACACAAACACGCACCCACGCAAGCACGCTCACACACACACACGCACACACACACACTGATGGACAGACCGAGAGACCAAAACCGAGCTGAATGGAAAAGACAAAGAAACATAACAGAATAAAAGATATCTACAAAGAGGATAAACACAGAAACATAATATGAAAGAAAAGGTGTATTGAAGAGAGGAAAGACACAGAAACATAAAAAAAGATGTGTATGGAGGGAGGAAAAGGAAGAAATATGGATGTTTTCTGCTTCAAGAGGGTGATGTGTGTTAAATTTAAACTTCATTATTTGAAGTAAAACAAACCGGTTGAAACCTCTCACTACACCATTATTCTCTTCATTTGATTATTAGGGTAAAAGAAAAATTTATGAAGATTTATTTCCCCTTCAGAGACCTCTGTTAGCATGCATGTTCAAAATACATTATCATAAGTCTTCATTTATTTGCCTCAATGATTATACATTTGTAGAGGACATGCACATCTTAGAGCACATTACCTATTAGGCTGTTTGTAAAGGCTTGTATAAGAGGTTTGTGTATTGATTTCCTCTGTGTCTAAAAATAGCCTGTTGTGTCCCAGTATCTAGGTCATGTATGTATGCAGTCAACTTCCCCTCATAGATTGAGTCACTGTATCCTTTGTTTACACTCGTGACAGAAATCAAAACAGCCTACTGCTAAAGTAGGTCAGTGACAAGCAGAACCTTAAAAACCTTGTGTTTTGTAGACTGCTTTAACTAGATGAAACTTGTTGAAGCTATTTTTGAATATAACCTTATTTTATTTTCATGGTAATGGTATGATACAAGTAAATGTGTATCTTTCATTTTAATTTGATATTTTAGATTCACTTGGTTCATATAGCTTTTTTAAGACCTTTGGTAATTGGTTTTTTGTTTGTTCCCATAAAAAATGAGAGGGCTGTGAAATGCCAATCTGTTTTCTGTAAGCTTTTGTAACTGAAGCAGATAAAATGAGTTTTTGCAAGGATTCAAACAAGAGACCTATCCAGTCCTGGTGGATTGCTCATTCAATTGAAGTATAGAGGCTTTGTAAAGTAAATACCAGTGAAACTTATACACTCCTCCCTTCCCTTCTGACAGAATAGGATTGGCCGCGAATCTTCCCAGGTTCTTTTCTACAGCACCATTGCATTTCATTACACTAAAGGCTTTTGCAATAGGAGCAGAATAAGTGAGCCTCCATTGGGATTTGAACAATACATACATGTGAACTCTCCCAATTTTGAAGGGAGACTTCCTCATTTAAGGTTCAAACTTATTTGAAAATATGGGGTGTTTTACACATTTTCAGAAATCGCCCTACTTAGAAAAAGACAACTTTTATCTTTGTTTATGTGACAACAAGTCTTCTGTGACAAAGTAGTAAATGGATAACTGTCCAGATTTTTTTTTACATAAAGAAGTCACATGCTAATGCAAGAACAGCTCAACTTATTTTATATTTATTAACAAATCTTTTGACTATGTATCATCTTATAACATAAATAATGTAAACTGGTTTGAACAAGTTGAAATGGAAAATATGTTTTAAAAGTATCTATGGTTGGCATTTTATTTACTACCGGTATTCATGCACAAAAAAAGATGGTATCAACTGTCATGAAAACCATTTATTTTTATGATAAATGTATATTTGCAGGAAGATGAACAATTTTCTTTCAAATTGAAACAACACTATTGTAAAGTAAAGAAACGATTTACTCCTCTTAAAAAAGCTAAAGTCAAAGTAAGCTTAGCATGGTGTTGGGATGTGCTGTTTTATGAGTGCCTAAATAATAAATAATGATGTCCTAAATAATATGCAGTTTGCTAAAGACCTTGCAACGTATAAAATTAAAATCAGCTATAACTTTAGTAGCACAGTGCACAAATATACATGTTGCAAGTCAAATTTTAGGAAAAACTTGTGAACACACTAGAGACCACATTTATAGCCCAATCTTCACCAAATTTGGTCAGAATGATTGTCTGCATGAAATCTTAGATGAGTTCGTAATTGGGTCAACTGCGGTCAAAATGTAGGTCACTTGGTCAAATCCTAAGAAAAGCTTGTGATTTATCCATTTTGATCCATTTATGGCCCAATCTTCAACAAACTTAATCAGAATGTCTGTGTGCATGAAATCTTGAATGAGATCAAAACTGGGTCACATGGGCTCAAAAAGTAGGTCACTTTTTCAAATCTTAGAAAAAGCTTGTAAATGCACTTGAGACCACATTTATATCACAATCTTCACCAAACTTGATCCTGCATGAAATCGTGGATGAGTTCGTTATTGGGTCACGGGGGGTCAAAAAGTAGGGCACTATGACAAATCTAAGCAAAAACTTGTGAACACACTAGAGGCCATATTTATGGCCAAATCTTCACCAAACTTGATCAGAATGTTTGCCTTCATGAAATATTGGTTGAGTTTATAACTGGGTCACGTGGGGTCAAAAAGTAGGTCACTAGGTCAAATAAAAGAAAAAGCTTGTGAACACACTAGAGGCCACATTCATAGCCTAATCTTCACCAAACTTGATCAGATTGTTTGTCTGCATCAAATCTTGGATGAGAATATTATTTGGTCGCACTTGGATGAGTATATTATTGGGTCGCGAGGGGTCAAAAAGTAGGTCACTAGGTCACATTTTAGAAAAAAACTTGTTAAACCATTTAGAGGCCACATCGATGGCCCAATCTTCACCAGACTTGGCCAGCATGTTTGTCAGTATGAAATCTTACATATGTTTTAAACTGAGTCATGTTGATTCAGTAGGTTACTTGGTGAAATTCTAGAAAATGTTATTAAACCAGTGGCATCACTAAAGATTTCTAAAGTAAATAACTCTTAATTACTTGATACCAGATTTGAGCCTACTAAAAGCCTGTGTCTTCAGGTGAGTGATTAATCATGGGCCTCTTGTAACTCTTACATTTGGCTTGCTCTGAAAAACTTTGTTCAGTGCCTTTTCAAATTTTGGTATATGTTGCAATGCTCATAGGACTTTGTCATATATTCTTATTCATTGAATAGAAACTCTGGTGGCTTGCTTCGTGCACTCCCTTAGGTTTCTAATTCCAGGATGAGCCGCCAATTTAGACACTAACCTTAACACAGCAGTCACGGTTTAAGAAAAGGAAAATCCGTTCTAGAGTAAGTTTTATGAATCACATAAGCGCATCAGTTTCAACAAATGCTATAGTTTGCTGACAAAATGGCGCTATGATGTCACACATATAATTAGCACTAGTTTGTTTTTTTGTTTTTAAGGCATGTATGCAGATCAGTTGGTAAATGTTTTTGAATTATTCTGTCATGTTAGTTGCCTGCATCCAAGTGCATGCATGTCCACTTTCTACATATTTACTTGATTTATGTAGTGTATATAGATTACTGAAGTACACGGACATCATTGTACTCTTTTGCAGTCAGGAGGTTTGTCAAAAGCATTAATATTGCTTGAAATTAGTACCTTGACTCGATTAGGAAAAAACTGAAGAGCTTGCGTTTGTGTAAATACAGAATAGTTCTCATAGTACCCTATTTACGGGTTATTGAACACTTAAAATTTTGAAGCTCAGTCCAATATGCGCGACCGCATGTGCGTTAGGCATTGCTTCCATTTTCATCATAGTGTTGTGTTAGAAAATAGAACATGTGACACTGATTGGGCATGATCTCCACCATTCACTAAATGGATGTGGTTTTATTATCAATCAAGTAGTTACAGTTTGTAACGGTTGCCTTCTTACACCAGTAGGTGGGGCATGATTTTATCGTCGCGACCAATAAAAACTCGGTAGTTTCAATGATGGGCAGTGATCTGTTCTGATTAGCTGCACACATACACATGCAGGTGCTGGTCACTTGCAGTAGGTTATATTGTGTAATCAAATGATTGGCTGGTAGCGACTGACTGGGCAGTCTTTAGGAGAAGTGAGATTTAGTCCTTCTGGAATGGGAACATCAAAGCGGGAGAATTGATGTGCTCAGCATGAGGCGTGAGACAGACCCCTGCTATTGGGAGTCTCCCAGGGACATTGATCACATGTCTGCATGTATGAACAGACCACATCTCTTGTGAGATATAAAGATTGTGTGAACAAACTATAAGTGAAACTGTATGTGAAATACTTATGATCATTATAGCGTTGTTCAGCTATTTGGTGGAGGAAGACCCCAGACAAACGTCTGGGTAGAGCCACAGGCACACCACAAGCCAGCTGGAAGACCTTCCCACATCAAGTCCTTCACACAGAATTGAACGCAAACCCACACGGTAAGATGCTTAGCAGTTAGAGGAGTTACAAATCGGTGACTCTACCACTATGCCACAGGCAACCCACACCAGTGAAACTGCTACACATTTAAAGACTAGATGTCAGCAGATTATTTATGATATATTGCTAGTGTTAATTGTTATTCGGTGAAATGAGGTTTTCTAAATAAGTTTTGTTAAAGTATGTTTAACAATTGATTGAAAAGACGTTGACAAGTCACAAAACACAACATTAATGAGGCCAATTTTGTGTTATTAATTGTAAAGAAAAAAAAAAGCCTTGACTCCTTTGTTGTCTAGTTTTGTGATAAATGTATACTTCTTTGATGTAAATTTATCTAAGCATTTTATTGGAGCTCCAATTATGTCTCCATTGTCTGTTAAATCCTCATGTAGATGCCCAGATATAATAATAATACAGACTGCTGTTTTTCATTTGGATATTGTAACACATAAATGGTCAGGTCCGATTGTCAAAGGCATCACTCAACCCTCGATACCATCTTTCTGTCAGCTTTCTATTTTTCTCTGTATATAACCAATGCCTAATAACTGTGTCATAGAGTCTACACCTTAGCTCATTGAAAATAGTGAGACATCTTTAGTCAGTTGTCCAAGGTTTAAATCCCACTTGTTGCTGAGAGTTTTTGAGCTATGCTTTGTCACAGCTTTTAGACATACGATATGACTTTCAACTGCTGAAAGGGCTTCATGTCATCATAAATAATGACTGAGGAATACGGGTAGTGTTATGGGCAAACCCTCAAAATGCATAGCTTGCTGTGCTTTTGTGTGCTTTGACTCTCTGTTGTAGGAACGTAAACTAAAAGCTATCATAAATATTCAAATAATTTGCCAAAATATTTGTTTTCCCTGTCCTGTCATTATCTAGACTTTTTTATCTCCATTTTTTGTTTTGTCATTTACAGACTACAGTTTATCATGGCTGTGTTCTACACTTTGTTTGCCTGGTTTTATAATGACGTGCTTGGGTGTGGTTACAAGTTTTCATGGCATGATATATAATTTGAAGGCAGCACTATATTTGCTCCAACTAGTATACCTCTATGTATAATTTTAAGATTGTTGGTCATAAATTAATTTCTGTATACATTTTATGTGCCAAAATCCTTTTACAGTAGAATTTAATAAAGTGGGTACCGTCTGAACTTCTAGGACAATACTTTCAATAATGACATTTATGTTTTAATTCCTTGAAACATACTAAGAGATGTAAATTAGTTTTTAAAATGGTGGCTGCCAAAAACTTTAAGGTTTCTTTGTTATGATAGTGACACAAGTTTTGATGGTGATACTCAACCCTGTTAGCAGGTGAAAATGTAACCTTAACCTATATCACTTATAAATACAGGCTCAGAAGGGGAGTGAACTCAAGGTCAATGGCCTTGTTCTTTATATTCTGATTCTGTAACCACTTTGTTATGGTGTTACTGTTTGAAAAATAACAAATATCTACAAGATAATCCAGAAAGACAAGAAGAATGACCTTAACAGCTGTAAACTCTTACCCTGCTAAGCATGACTTGATCAAGTCTAGGCAGGTCTAGGCAGATAGTATAGAACCACATCTGCCAACTTTTGCTAGGAGCTGTCTGATCAGGATCTAAACTATTTGCTGCATCTGCACAAACATTGTTTTGGTACTTAAGTGCATATAGTAAACTACGATATCAACAAGAAAAATATTTTGTTAATTAATGTATAGTTTCATAGTGTGGCAGGACAGGATCTTGATTGTTTAGTAAAGTGATATATAATGAATATTTTGCCCATTGTGACTATGTAACACTGCCTAAAATACTTCAATTTTTTATTATTTTGATGTGGGAAGTAATTGTACATTTGTTAATGTTTTGTACACTAAACACAAGTTTAAATACATTGTATTGTCATCATAAGTAGTACTAGCAGCAACAGCAGCAGCAGCATTAATGTAGCCACAATGATTTCTTTAAATACTTATTTTGGGGAATGCCATGAACAAACTTTCCAATGAATGAACCAATCATCAGCATTTTATGTTTGACCTGCATTTGAACACAAACACAAATAAGGGTATGCAATGACCACATTAGAGAGGTTATTGCCCCCACGAAGAAGGGGATGCAATGACCTCGTTGGATAGAATATTGCCCCTAGCTCTGAAGGTTATTGATCTCTGATGAAGCAAATAATTAGTAAAAAGGATGCTTGACTAAATTTAAGTATTTACATCCTGGGTAAGAGATTGATTTTATATTAAATAAGGAAGAGAGCCATTTCAGTTATAAATTTTGAAAGAGAATTTATTGAGTTTATCCTTGAGTCTAATTGATTTTGATAAGTGTCTAATGTTGTTATGACATTATTTCTGATAGTAAAAAACAAACAAAAATGTCCACTTCAAGATGCAATTCCTGTATTAACTGACTTATTTGTTTTTTCTAACAAAGCTAAAAAGGGAGAATCTTTCATATACTTTTCATGTAATTTGAAGATTTTATTTAAATGCAGTTATATATGACTTAAAGGTTGGATGTCACAAAACATAATCCACGTCACTAGAGTTGTTATAAATACTATATACAACTGGAATGTTAGATACCATTTTAGAATGAAATTGAGATGTATAGTCTAAAATAGTATAAATATTTTGAAATAGATAAAAAATGTAATCCTGCAGGAATAAAACTTCTGTAAGGTCTTCCAGCTGACCTTCAGAGCATATCTGGTTCACCGGACCTGGTAGTGCAATCGGTAGAGCATCGGCTCCAGGTACGGGAGGCCCCGGGTTCGATCCCGGGCCGCAACATACCAAAGTCGTTAAAAATGGTAGTGGTATAGCTCCCTTGCTAACGCTCAAGCAAATATAAGGGTAGTTCCACAACTGGTTGACCCGGTGTCAGGATAATGTGACTGGGTGTGGTATCATGCCAGGTGTTTATGGCATGCTATACACAGTGAAGGCAGCACTATATCTGCTTCAAGTGGACACCATCTCCAGATAACTGAAATACTGTTGGTGGGACAATAAACCCAATAAACAAACAAACAAACACTTCTGGTTCTACCCACATATCTGTCCTGACCAATTATATCTGGATGTTAGTAATACGACCATGATTGGGTAGGTGTGATGTATAAATCCAAACAAAACAGAAAGGTATACAAGCCAATGTTTGTTCAGTATACACTGTAGGTCAGTTTGTGATGATGATTGATTTGTGTGGTGACCAACAAGGCCTAAATGGCTTGGAATACATTGTATTGTATCGATCAAGAGATTGGTCAACCATGGCTATACTGGTAAATAAAAGTCATACACTGACCCTGGAACATGTGCTTCCCCTTTCCATTTCTTACTAATCAGTGAGCTGGCCTGAGGTGCTGTAAATTGCTAGTTTAGCTTCAGGCACTATAGACAATTTTGGAACTTTTTAAGCTGAGCCTATTGTAATGAATACAGCTGTTAAACAGGACCTTTATGACATGTTTCATGGTATAATGTTGATTAAACATCTGGTCAGCTGTCCAGAGAGTTATCAGAACTGTACACTGGACATCAGCTAAGTGTTAATTATTTGTCAAGAAAGATTTCAGAAGTATGGTGGGGTAGAAACTATTGCTCCCTGTAGATCAGCTACAAGACCCTTCTGCATGAAAGAGTACTTCCTTTTCCTGACCAGGTCTTGACCCTACAAGGTGATGGTCTGAAAAGTAACACATTGGTGACTTGACTGTGTTGCCAGAGCCCCCTACCCCACTCTTCTATCTACAGAAGGAGTAAATATCTATGTCAAAAGTGCATATCATAGGTGGTGTCTCCCATTATGGCTATAATACATGTAACAACAACTTGTCGCTGTTCGGAAATATTTGTGCATAATTAAGGCATAAACTTATACTTAGTTTTAAGTAAAGGCAGTTTATAACATTACCTCAATTGTTAGACAGTACGAATCATGAAATAAATTGCTTTAAATGTCCATTATTTCCAAATTATAAATAAGCAGGATGGGGATTTCCATTGGGGTGCCAGTCGATCAGGGTAAGACTTTTATGTAAGAAGGTAATCTATCCTCTTCCATCAATTATTAGCTGGATGTTGCCAGTATGACCAAAATTGTGTCTGTATGACAACAAACATGTTGGTAATTATAATTGTCTGAGATGACTACAGCCATTTAGAGTTTGGAGAAGGAAGGCCTGATGTAGCATGAGAATTGTTTTCGTTAATTAACTTGAATCCTGGTAACATGCTTGAGTTGACGGGAAGTCCGTGGCCAAGTGGCAAAGTTGTCTACTTGTAGCACCTCTGACTGCCTGCCTCTCACAACATGGATTTAGGTGCTGGTTGAGGGCTTGATGCAGGAACGTCTTCCATCTGACTTGCCGTGTGCCATTGATTTTACCCGGCCATAAGGTGTCTGGGGTGTTACTCAACCAATATAGATGGACATCACTATGATGACCATAATTGATTCATTGGGATTTACTTAACAACCAGCTTTCTGATTAAGATCTTAACATGTTGGCTGTTACATGTAAATCCATCAGTCCTTTATACATGTATACATGCTAATGAAGCCTGTTAATATATTGTTAGTCAAAAGTCATTTTATGGGATTTTACATTGATTTGTATTGACAACAAATGGACTGATTTCTGGCATATTCAGGTCAGTATGTGGAGGTAGAGTCCTCTCTGAAGGAGTAGAGCAGAGATTTGATTAACAGAAGAGCAGATAAAGGTCATCCTTAGAATTAACTCCAAGCCTACTCAGCATGAATTGCTAGTCAGCCACTCCTGTTGGGAGCTAGCACTCAGTATCAGGAAATACACTCTTTGCTGAAGATTTTCTCATAAATTTGTTAAGTTTTTCTTTGAATTTAATTGTTAGTAGGTAACTTATATTTTGTACTGCTTACTTATAAAGTAGGTAAGCCAATAGAGGTTGGTCAACTGGAAGACTAACAGTGACCTATGGTCTGCTGTGGCCTACAGGCTCAACTTTTAACAATCTAGTGAACCAGCCGCAATAATACAGGTGGTAGAGCATCTGCTTGTGGATTGGGAGGTCGTGGTTCAAACCCTGACCAGGTCAAACCAAAGACTTTAAAGTTGGTAGACGTGGCTTCCCTCCTAACGCTCGGGACTAAAGGGACAGCATTATGCCTGACTCGTTGGTGTCAGTATAATGGACCGGCCGGGTTCTGTCCCTGGGCACCTCATAAGTGCCCCTGTGCTATAAAGTATAATGATAAGAATGTCGCTGCACAGTATCGGCAAAAATGCTTGCTAATCCGAATCCCTAATCCCATAATCTATTTAGGTAAATTGATTATGTATTGAAATGACCGGGAAAAGGTGTGTATTCATTTGTGTAGATTTAAGTTTTGGAATGCTTTTTTTTTATGAGGATGATTGTGTAGCAGGCAATACCAGAAAATTTAAGCCGTTCTGTGTGATCTTTTTCATAGAAAAGAACTGAGTATTCCAATTTTAACCTTTTAGTTTGCAAGAATAAAGTGTAGATTGCAAATATAAAAAAGGTAACAGGCATTATTAGGAATTGCTAGCATTGTCTTAACATAAGAATCAGAGAATGCCTTTATGCCGCAATGTTAACAATGCAGCTGGTAATTACAGATATGGCTGACAACAAGGAAGAAAGCAAAATAGCAGTTACTCCAGTTCCCATTACTATCACATATTTATTTAATGAGTCTACAGTGTGAGAGAATGTTTAGTTCCCAGGATAGTCATCTTCTTTTTAAAGTGCATGTTCTCTGCTGCATCTTGGATGTCTCACATCTGTGCTTTTTCTTGTTTTATTTTAATTTAATGATTCTGATTGATTTAATGAGCCAAGATAAACTTATAGCTTTTAGTTACACACACAGCAGGCCAAAAATCCTTGTTGTAAGCTTGTAAAGTAAATCCTTTTTAGTTGTACTGTTGCAGTTTCATATACAACCTTTAAGATACAAACAATGGAAACTGTCTCTAGATAACTGTCAGCTAGCTGATTGGAAATAAACCCAGCATCAAAACAAACAAACAAACAACAATTTACTATTTCTATGCTTAGCATATGTTGAATCCTAACCTGTTCAGCATAAATCAAACAAGCTCATGGAGCTGTCTAATCAGGATCTACACTATTTGCTCATAAGTCTCCAGCAATCTGTTACGTTACCTTTGGGTGGCATTTTTGGCAAATAACAAAGAATGTTTATTAGATAGGAATTAATACAGATGAAAAACACTACTCTACTAAAGTGTACATGTACTTTTATAAACAGTGGTAAATAAAGCAAGCCTTAACATCTTTGTTATATGACAGGCCTGAGGCAATTCCTAACCAACTAACCAATTTTACAGCTGCATCTATGTCATTAGCAGCTATTTTTATCTGACGCACTGCAAGTGTCACGATAATCTTTTGGGTAAATTCAGGTCCATATTCAAAATAAATGTAATTATTAGGTTTTGTATTATGTGTGGCTGTTAATTAAGATGACTTGATGCCATGACATGCCATTTATGCAGAATGATAGTATGACGCAAAATAATAAGGTGAATAGATTGGACTTGTTGTTTTAATATATGATACAAGGATGCAAATGTTGGTTGGCTCTTAATGCACATTCTTTACTTATAGTTAGTCCTACCATTGCTTTAGAACATAATTAGTTTCATGACATCCTTATTTGATATGATATGCAAATTAGGAAGGGCAACCTTGTATGGAAGGATTTGATGTGATTAATGGTATTGGTTCTTTAAGTTCTTTTACTGAAATTAATACTTCTAAGGGATTAAAATATGGACACATTGAGAAATTACAATAAAAGGAGTAAGTTTCAGAGGGCTCCTTACAGAATTCTGAATTATACTAGAGAAAAAAATATTTTGAACACAATGAATACATGTTAGACATCCATACTAAATTAAGGCCAACTTTGTGACTCAATAAGACTTAGGTTATAAGATTCTTTTACACTTATCTGTTAAAGAGTGTGTTGAATGACCACTTGTAAAAGTATATTGTGACAATTCCAGTCCAAAACAAGTTATTCTGCAGCTAATTTTCACCTCTGCCTATCCCTATATGATAGTATAAGTTATTTTGGCAGGATACAAGGGATTTGTAAGAGATATTGAGATAAGTTGCATGGCAGGATTGTGTTGAGAAGTGTCACTTCCTCTATTTTTAACCAAATCATTGTCATCCAGTTGAGCTGAAAATAGTCTTGCTGCCTTATTTTAGCCTATTGAGATATCCAGATAGTTAAGATGTCTCAATTACAGAAAGACTTAGACGACCTTGTGCTACGCAACTCTTTCTCTGCTAAAGGATTGATAAGCATGTTCCTTATTTGTATGGAATGCCAGTGGCCAATGTTTATAGATGCCAACTTAAAATTCCTTATCTCTCACCAAATGAAATTCCTTAACTCTCTTACATGAAATTCCTTAGCTCTCACTACATGAGTTCCCAGTTGAGGCTAAAAACTTTGTGAGATGGTCTACAAAAAAAGTGGAGCTACTGTCATGATCCTGTCATCAGCATGTGGGGTGGTCATCAAGCTGACCTGTGGTGTGCCAGTGGTTCTACCTAGACATTTTGTCTGAGTCTTTCTCCACTAATTGTAATTAGACTTTGCCAGTATGACCATATTTTAAGGACTTACTTAGCGATAAAGGTAAAGAATTGACTTCCGAATGTTTCTTAATTGACATATGGAAATATTTTGTTTTGTTTGCACCACTTTAATTGTAAGACAGTGGAGCCATTGTCATGGACATCTCATCCGCAATGGCATTAGTCTGCCATTTCTTGAAAACTCTTGTAAAGATATTCCTTCACAAGAATATGGGAGCATGTTGTCATCAGACAGCTCTTGTTTGTTAACATATTGTTACCATTTTCCTGTCATGCCATTTGTAAAAGAGTTTTCTGGTTTAAATTGTTCATTTATGTAACCAACAAACTCATTTTGGTTATGTGTTGGTTAATTAAATGATTTGTTTTTATTCTTAAATCTTGAAATTGTATTGTGTATTTAGATTTTGTCCCTTGTCTTGTAAATTTTACTTAAAGCCAGGCTTAGGCAAGCCTTTTGTAATTTTATAATTTGTCCCTAATTAAAAATGTAAAACAACTCAAGACTTATTGAAATAGGATAACTATTCATAATGAATAAACATAAACAATTAATAAAACATTGTTACCGGACCTAGTAGTGCAATTGGTAGAACGTCTGCTACAGATACGGGTGGCCGGGGTTCCATCTCATACCCCGACAAACCAAAAGTCATTAAAAATGGTAGTGGTATAGCTCCCTTGCTAACGCTCAAGCAAATATAAGGGTACTGGTAGTTTCATAACTGGTTGGCCTGGTGTCAGGATAATATGACTGGGCGTGGTATCATGCCAGGTGCTAACGGCATGCTATACACAGTGAAGGCAGCACTATATCTGCTTCAAATGGACATGTCCAGATAACTGAAATACTGTAGGTGGGATGATAAAGCCAATAAACATATAGCATCGTTATAAAGTGATGTCCTTTTATTTTCAGATATGGCACATTGTTTTTGATTTTGCATGATGATCTGCCATAGGTGCAGCATTTGTCTTCCAGACACAGACGGCCCAGGGACTAATCACAGTACAAAATATACCAAACAACTTCCTCATATTTCTTATAATTTATAAGTGTAGTTTAGTGACTGTGGATGGCCCAGTGTCAGAACAATATGACCAAGTATTGTAGTATTGTACTGTGGTATTATACTGTGCTCTCGCAGCACTTTCGAGGACAACTAAAAAGTAGCTGGTAGGACATACCCCAACAAACATCAAACAACAAATGTAATTCACTTTGTCCTTCTTTTCTTTACAGGACTCTGGAAAAAGAATAAAACTGATGATAATAAAATCTGTGGAGGTAGTAATCAACTGGTAAGTGGTACATGTACTTTTCTTAGCAGTAATGATAAGAGTTGCTATCTGATAAGTTATTTGGAAGTTAATTATTTGGCTCTTGCCCATTCCTCATTAACTCTTCGCCTGCTGATCTTGAATCTATCAGACTTAGGCTAAAGGTGTAGAACCAGATTAGACAGCTTTTGCTGTGAGTTGTCTAATCAGGACCTGCACTTTTTGCTTCAGAGTCTCTTGCAATGTGTTATAATATAAGTAAAGAATTTGATATGGACTGTGAACAATGGCAGCATGGTAAGGGTTAATGTCAGACCATGGTGAAATTAACACAGACCTACAGCTGTCATTCTAATTGATTGACAGGTGCTTTCTATTATTGATGGTAATAAGAGATGGTTAATCAGTTGACCTACTTATTTTTTGTTGACTGATGAAGTCAGCAGAAAGGACATTTCTGTGAACAAAGTCAGTATCAGCCATGTGGATTTGGTTGTTGAGGGTCTGGTGATTAGCTGCCTTCAGTTGTAGATGAGTAGTGAGTTTCTAACTTTGGCATTTGGCAGAGGCACAAAATCATTCGGATAAATATAGACTGGTACTTTTAGTTAGTCTTCTTTTGTTTTCTAGTTTATCTGTGTACGCTACTAGTAAAAAATAGCATTGAATTAATTCATTCATCATATTTGGTATCCAGCTGTTGTTAGTGAATGAAGACCCCAGTGTGAGTAGAAACACCAGCATCGAAGTATCACCACTGGCACACTGTGCATTGCCATTTCTCCATACAAATCTTATTTCAAAGACAGGCAGATGAGCTTACTTCAGAAGCATATCAATGTATCAATGCTCACACTCAAGTTGGGTTGGTTTTGTATAATTGAAATTGCTTAAGTCTTAATTAAGAAAATGTTTTAGACAACATGGGTTTTTGCTTAGGTATCTAAAAAGAAAAGTGATTTTGGTAATAAAAACAATGAGTTACATTACAGCCATGCTATTTATATGAGCCCCTGAGGTGCCAGTTTGCATTGTCATATAGGTTAATTATCACAAAACATACTACAAATACTAGGCTGCTAATGCCAAGTATTGTTTTGCCAGGTCATCATTATAGATCACTGACCTCCATGGCTATGACTGATGCTACTAGCTTTATTATGCTACAGTTTGTAAATAACCAGTACTTGTTCTTAGTAATCAAACTTCATGTATAGGCCATGGTCTGTAAACATAGTGCTAAAGTTTCAGCAGTAAATAGTGCAGCTCACAGTTGGCTGATTTGCATTCACACTTTTTGTCTATACCTGATCAATTTGTGAGTAGCAGGGTAAGAGTTACTGACTACATTGTAAGGCATATGATGGGTTGAGTTGAAAGCCTCACTAGGTTATGATCAGATGATGATGGTGGTGTTTATGAGTTGCCCCTAGCAAGAGATGAGGATGGTGGTTGTTATGAGTTGTTGCCTCTAGCAACAGGTGAGATATTGAAAGCATTGCAAGCACTTTTATATTTATGGCTTCAGAAAAGTGAAAAACACAGCAAAAGACCATATATAATTTTTGTGTTTGATGAATATTTCCTTCTCAATGCAATTCTACTTTCAATTAGATGGACACAAGCTGAAGGTTGAGAGTTTGGCATTAAGAAACCTAGAATGGTTGACCCACGTTTATGCAGGAGAGATGGCCACTATCACCCTATGCATGTTACATTATACATGCCACATATTACTGAAAACGAAATGCTCTTAAGGGTGATTTATTTATAAATTTGAAGTTCATTTAGTGTTGATTTTTGAAGCACTATTTAAATATGCTGCGCATACTAATGTAAACATTTGATTAAAAGTTGTAAAAGTTTCTCGATGTCAATAATCGATGCCATTCTCTCATAATCGATTTATAGAAGATTGCGAATGCACTCCAAATAAAGGTATGGGTTCTGGCTTTTACCCTTATTCGGCCAGAAAGGGAAATCACTCTGAAAATTAAAATGGCAGCCCGTGAGGTTTACAAGCATATGAAAATAGAAAGCAAGTGAAAAAATTGTAATTTGTCATTGAAACACTAAACGTTTTGTAAAAAGTGGCAGCAAGTACTCTATTGTATCGAGTAATTATGTAAGCTACTAATCAAAAACCATTTGTGAACGTAACACTGCGTAGATTAATAAACTGATTATAAATGGCATCGGAAGTGGCAACCGATTCCAACCGATGATCGATTATGATTTGCAACCGTTTCCCAACACTAGAACTACATTTTGTTACACTTCAGACAGAGATTGACTTAAAATGTTAAGTTGGTGGTATCTTCCTATGTGAAACAGTAACACTGTATTCATTGCCTCAGCAGTGAATACAAAAATGTAACTCATCTGTCATCCCTGCTTATGCTTAGTTTTTACTCTCAACTGGTCATCTTGGTGTGACTACGTTGTTTCTTACTGCATCAGATGTTCATTTCATCTTATAAATGTAAGGTAACATGTTGTTTGTTCCTAGACATTATGCTATCACAGTGAAGGCAGAACTATGTATTATATCTACTTCAAGTTAAAAAGTCTCTAACTAGTCAGTTCCACTCATACAGTAGGTAATGAGCCATTATGTCTAACCAGGACATTGTCCTTTGTAGATATGCTACAGAATTTATGATGCGTGGTCATTGAACTATATGGTGTTGTAATTCTTTATGTTTTCAACTTGTTTTTGGCATGTACTAGTTTTCTTTTTTTTTTATGGGGAAAGTAAGGGAAGGACTGATGATAATTATGTGTAAATGGATAAAGACAAGCTTTTTGACAACATTAATCTATTACTATTTATGGAGTTTTTGCCATATAAATATGGTTTGGCAGTTTTTCCTTAAGCTTAAGTATGGTCAATGACCAGTTTTACCTCACTATGTAAAGGATTTCTTGTCTCTTTGTTTACATCATTGTAAATTAAGTCACTTGCTGGTTATTGGAGTTGATGGACAATGTAAATGTACTGAAGATTGGAAGTTAGACAATGCTGAGGTGCTGAAACAGTACCATTTCCCAGGCTACAGTATAGTTAAGTGTTTGGTTTTGGGTTACATTTATCTTCTTTTTATTTCCTGTGTCTCTTCCTGTTATTTCTTTTTGTCAGTGGATGCACTTTTCTAAGGAAGAAATAGAATCTTAATGTAGTTGAAGGTTATTTTTAAATTTTAATTGTACATGGTAGCTCATGGACCTTTAACATTCTTTTGTTTTTAATGAATTTAAAACATTTTTCATTTATTATGACTCAGGGGTTACCACTTCTGATCTGAATATGATGATACATGCAATAGAATTGTATACAGATTATTTTTTTTATCAGATTCTGATAAAAAAATAAAGATTCTCTTTCATGACAACCTCTGATATAAATTCATCTTTCTAGAATTATCAAGTCTGTGCTTACAGAGAAGATAGCAAAATCTTTTAGTAATCTTGATTGCAGTTTTCAAACTTTCAGCCATGCTTTTTGCTAGATTTTTTTCTGTCTGAAAAATTCATCTAGTTTGTGTCAGTATTTGACACAAGACATAGGCCTACATTCCAAAGATAAATCTTTGTTTCAGACACCTGTCTGTATTTTTTCATATTTATTTAAAAGATTTATTTCTAATTCTGTTTTGAACACAATTGGATGGCCAAAGCGGACAAATCACAGTGTTAATCTTGATTGGCTGTCTTAACTCTAAGCCTGCTATGCACAATTGATCAAACTACGGGGAGATTAGCCAGCCCTATTCTGTGATTGGGTAGGTTGCAAATGGAAATGAACCTCATGCTCTTGATTGGTGGGTGTTTTTGGCTGAGCAGTAAAAATGGCAGTTATAGCACCTTGCCCATCTATGTTCAAGACCCTGTTGGAACAAGACTTTCATGTGGGACAGTATTCTTGCTGACCTGCTCTGTATCAGTGGTTCTACCCAGACATCTGTGACTATTAGTATTAATTACCTTAAAATTTCTAAGTCAGTATAAGGATGACTTCATTATCAATATAAGCATGACTCTATAATGATGAGCTTCATCATTGCCAACTGTTAAAATGAATGTGACTTTTATTTATTTGTTGCATTATATTGTACACAAGACCATTCACATTTGCATTACAATATATCTGACTGTCATTTAGTTTTGTTAATTTACCATACATTTACCAGAGTTTTTGTAAATTAATGCAAGGAGCTGACCAGGATCTGCACTCGTTGCTGCTGAGTGTCTAGCCATCTGTCTTGTTACCTCTGCTTGTAGCTAGAAGCAAAATACTAAGACTTTGTGTTCCAAATTTATAAATGTCCCTTGATAAAAGTCTGTGCATTTGTACAAAGATAGTTAAAATTGCACAGAAGATTGACCCAATTATGCATCTGATGGTTAAAGACCTGATGTTGGACATAAAAGCTAATGTAAGGCCATTTTTAACAACAAACTGACCCCATAATGTCAACAGCACCTTTGATACTAACCTGTTAAGTCTTCTCTAATTTGCCCCCCACCCCCCACACTTTTCACCTCTTTTTTATCCACTTTGTAGGTGACCTCTTATGTTGCCTCTTACTCAATTTCTTTACTTCCCTGGCTTGTCCTTTTCTGTTGCGTAATCTTAATACATGGCTAAAGGTTGCTTTTATAGTTGACTGCTTTAAATTTTCTATAACTTAATTTTTCAATTTTTCTGCCTTCCTAATCTTATTTTTCTAACCATAAGTTATAGTAATGTAAGTTTTGAGGCCAAACTCCAAAGTTATTTCTTACTTAAATTTTAGCCCCTCCCTTAATCCCACATCTTATATTGTAAGTTACTCTATCCCACTGTTTCCTTGCAATCTGGGGCACCTGTGGCCAAGTGGTTAGAGGTTACTCTATCCCACTGTTTCCTTGCATTGTGGGGCACATGTGGCCAAGTGGTTAGAGGTTACTCTATCCCACTGTTTCCTTGCACTGTGGGGCACCTGTGGCCAAGTGGTTAGAGGTTACTCTATCCCACTGTTTCCTTGCATTGTGGGGCACCTGTGGCCAAGTGGTTAGAGGTTACTCTATCCCACTGTTTCCTTGCATTGTGGGGCACCTGTGGCCAAGTGGTTAGAGGTTACTCTATCCCACTGTTTCCTTGCATTGTGGGGCACCTGTGGCCAAGTGGTTAGAGGTCACTCTATCCCACAGTTTCCTTGCAATGTGGGGCACCTGTGGCCAAGTGGTTAGAGATCACTCTATCCCACAGTTTCATTGCATTGTGGGGCACCTGTGGCCAAGTGGTTAGAGGTCACTCTTTCCCACAGTTTCCTTGCAATGTGGGGCACCTGTGGCCAAGTGGTTAGAGGTTACTCTATCCCACTGTTTCCTTGCATTGTGGGGCACCTGTGGCCAAGTGGTTAGAGGTTACTCTATCCCACTGTTTCCTTGCAATGTGGGGCTCCTGTGGCCAAGTGGTTAGAGGTTACTCTATCCCACTGTTTCCTTGCATTGTGGGGCACCTGTGGCCAAGTGGTTAGAGGTTACTCTATCCCACTGTTTCCTTGCAATGTGGGGCACCTGTGGCCAAGTGGTTAGAGGTTACTCTATCCCACTGTTTCCTTGCAATGTGGGGCTCCTGTGGCCAAGTGGTTAGAGGTTACTCTATCCCACTGTTTCCTTGCATTGTGGGGCACCTGTGGCCAAGTGGTTAGAGGTTACTCTATCCCACTGTTTCCTTGTATTGTGGGGCACCTGTGGCCAAGTGGTTAGAGTTGCAGACTCATAACTGCTTTGCCCCTCACCTCTTTGGGTTGTGTCCCAGTCAGGGAGAGAATCTTTATGTAAGAATGTCTTCCAACTGACCTGCTCTGCTCCAGTGGTTCTATCCAGGCTTTTATCTTGGTCTTCCCACACTATTAATGGCTTGATGCAGCCTGTATGACAATAATTGTGTTGGTGCCTGTAAAAAAACAACAACCAAACATTGCGTCAAACATTGAACCTCTGTAAGTTCTGTCTTACTCAATTTCTTTGTCATTAAAGTTGTGTGCTTTGTAATAATCCACTATTTAAATGCTTTGACCTGGTTTATTCAGGCTGAATTACATCACACTTATAATGGGTTTTACAGGCTTAAACCTTAGCATGCTGTTTGTTAATAAGATTAAAAAAAAACCATGGAATTATTATTAGTAAGTTAACAAACATCTTTATGCGTAGTTAACTGTACAAAATGCTTGAGGCTTTGCAGCATTATTGTGAAGATTCTGTTCCAATAGCTTCTAGCTGGGGAGCTTTCTTGCTTTGGTCTGATCAATTTATGCTTAGCAGTGAACGAGTTTAAGCTGTAGTGTAAATTTGCCTGACTCATGTAGGTCATCTCTGTTTTGGTAAGACTGCGTAGTTTGTCCTAGTTATAGATAGTAACCCTTGGTAATTATAGCTGTACCAGTTGTCAGGCTGACCTGACTCTACTGACATGGTCAGGTAAGTTTGTCCGTTTTCATACCTTTACCTGCTTTATGTTTCTGTATACTGTGCGTAATTTGTTGCCATATATGTATATAGTACCAAGCCAAAATTGTTTTGTTTAGTACCTAGCGACTCCATAGTTTAGACCTAGATAATCCAGGTTATGCTGGGGGCTGTCTGATCTTGATCTGCACTTTATGTTGCAGAATCCTAAGCATTTCATTTTCTTGTCTATGCTTACCTGCTATTAATTTGAGTGTAACTACATAATTGTTTGCATATTGCTTTATTGTGTTTAACTCAAGGCTTTGGTTTGGCCATGGCTGAGCTGACTGGTAACTCACAGTCTTACTCCATGATTGATGGAACAACAGAGTCAAAATGTGAAAAAAGAAGACTGTTTAAGATCCTTATTACCACTTAATATGTATTATATTATAGAAATGACACTGTCTTATATTAAAGTGTTATTTGAGTCCTGAAAATGAGGAAGATGGGGAAAAGGAGGAAAAGTAAAACTCCTTCATCCTTGGCTTGCTACATTTGTTACTAATTCATTCACTAATTAATATCTAAGTCTTCAGCATGCGAAGGTGTTTAGATATATTGCTAGAGACTCAGCTGCAAATAGAGTAGATGGATGGACAGATGGATATATGGATAGATGATTGGATGGATGGATGATTGGATATATAGATGGATGTATGGATGGATGAATGGACAGGGCATATGGGTTATTTTGGCATCCCATAATGGTCTACATTAATGTGGGTTCAAACCCCCACCAGGTCCAACCAAAGACTTTAAAGTTGGTAGTAGTAGTTTCCCTCCTAACGCTCAGGGCTAAAGGGACAGCATTACGCCTGATTTGTCAGTGTTGGTATAATGGACTGGCCCGGTTCAGTCCCTGGGCAAATCATAAGTAGCCCCTGTGCTATAATGATGGAAATGTCGCTGCACAGTATCGGCAAAAAGGCCTGCAAATCCCTCCCTCTCAATTATGGTCAATAATTATACACAATTAACAAAATATACAATATCCTAACGTAATCTAGACCTTTTTAAGTTGTGAAAAATGATTCAGAATTAAGCAGACATACAGAGTAGAGTATATTTTCTTTTATGACTTCTGAGTGCAAAAACATTCTTCTTGTTTCAGATACACAAAATCAGTATCCATTCCTTGTAATTTTGGCATCATGTTTTTAGTTGTGATTTAATCATATATAGTCTCTGCAATGCCATAGGGTTTACATGCTCATTAGATTCTGAATTTTTTAACTATTGTGTAACTTGTATGGTTAAAAGCACTTACCAGTAGCACATAATGTTTCTGGGGGTCATATTTGCACTTTATTTCATCTGGCAATCATCCAGATTTTTGTTATTACACTTGCTTTGTAAAAGTACCTTTTATCTTTATTTGTTTTTCTGCTCAGAGTTCTTCCTTATAGTTCTCATAATAAATTTTTAAGCCTATAAAAGTGTTAGTTTTTGGGGTCTAGGTCAGGGAGAGAAGTTTCATGTGGTGAGGTCTTCAACAGACCAGTGGTATGACATTGAAATCACCACTTGAAGCTGTCTGATCAGGATCTGCACCATTTGTTGCTGAGGTTCTTGCTTTATGTCTAGTGTCCTTTCCATGGCAAATTTGGAAGTAAATATTTAAGATTTTTTTTGCTTAAAGATAAAGGTAGAATGATTATGTTAAATAATATTTCTGTATGTATCCCAACCTGCTGCATGCAGTTTGTTGATGGTAATGGGTGCATGACCGTAACAGTGTGTACATTTTGTGGGTGTGACAAACTACCTGAGAGGAATGACAGATTTATAGCATAGATCTATCAGAATTACATCACTTTCACCTATAGGTTTGTTTACATTTATTGAACATGTCACCACCCAAGTTTTTTTTAGCTTGTTTCTATTATTTATGGAGATGAATGTTGTGTCCTGAGAGAGGTCAGTTAAAGGATATATTTACTTAAATATATTATTAAAGTTCCAGGTTGAGTCTGATTATGTGTGCTGCAGCAATATAGCCTGTAATTTCTAACCAAACCTAAGGATGTCATTGAATTAAGTTAATGAAGGAAATCACAGGGAATACCCTTTCCTTGACACTTACTTTCCAGGTATTATGGAATGGGTCAGGCAAAATCCCTGCAATCTTTTTTCCTGCCTATACAACACCACTCAAATATTTTTTCCTACCGAGACAAAACCCTTCCATTAATATTTCTGCATTGAAAAACCCCTACAATATTTTTTTTCTGCCTTGACAATACCCCACCAATAATCTTTCCTGTCTAAACAAAACCTTTCCAATATATTTTCCTGCCAATACAACACCCCTCCAATAATCTTTCCAGTCCAGACTAAACCACTCATTTTCTTTTCTGCCTAGACAAACCCCTTCAATAATCTTTCCAGCCAAGACAAAACCCTCGGATAATCTTTCCTGCCTAGACTAAACCCATCCATACTTTTTCTTGGCTAGACAAACCTCTCTCATAATCTTTACTGTGGAGACTATAAACCCCTATTTATTTTTTTTGCCAAGACTAAACCACTCAATATTTTTTCTGCCTAGACTTAACCCTCCAATAATCTTTCCTGTCTAGATAAAGTCCCTCCCATTATTTGTTGTTCAGCAATTTGGTGTTCCCCTTTTAAAATCTCTTATGTAGAAAAGGGTGTGGTTATCACATGAAAAGATTACAAGCATGATTTAAAAGAAGAGTAATATAAGCTGTAACAATTTTCCTCATTTTCACATTATTAACATTCAGGTCTATAATATATATATATATAGGCTATATCATGTTTTTAAATTGCATGCTGAAAGATGGTTTGGTACATAAAAGTTGACATAGGACTCTTTATGGTTTTATACCTTGTGGTTAACATCATAATTACATTAAAGACTGAAGTCAGCTTATTCAAGCATTGATAAAAAGATGGATAAATTGCGCATTAGATAGAGCAGGTGATTGCAAAACCCACCATGACTGGTTTTCTAATCTGAAAGTATTGAAGCTTTCTATAAAAAAAGATGGTTTGATTTGACAGCTGCAGAATATTTTAGTTTTGTATTTCTTGGGTCCGTTTCATGTCTCTGTATTTGATCTGTGGTACATTTACTTTTTGTGACTGATGTATCCATTTCCTGTCATTGCATTGTTTGTAAAGAAAAAGATGTGTATGGTCTGTTGGTGAACACAACTTGTTAACATATTAACTTACATATTTTTACTCAGACTACACTTCTTCCTAGGTAGAACCAGTAAGCAGGTAGAAACTAATCACAATGTGTTGTGAATAGTCTTGCCCTATCTCATGTGTGGGGTGGTAGGAGTAGGTGGGTGGTAGGGCTTTCAGGGTGGTGGGGGGTTAAGCCTGATGTCTTCACCACTAGAGCAAAATGCTCACAGACAGTTTTTTGGCACTGCAGTACATATGCTTTTGTATATTAAGTATCTATTTCATATATTTGTTTTCATCTTTATATATTTGGATGAGATACAAAATAGTTGTTTTTGTTTTTTTTAGTTTCAGTATCAGGTCTCTTTTTTTGTTTTATTAAATAAAAGGTAGAATGCTTAACTATTTTTACAGAAATTCATTATTTTCCATTTCTATCCAAAATATACCTGTGGCTAGTAATATATAATTATTCTTTTTTGATACATGACTTCAAAATAACTTTAGTGAGAAAATGAACTGAGGGTTATCATAGAATGATGACGATCAAAATAAATATACTCAATGGTCATGCTTTATGATATATTGAGGATTACAAGTTTTTATTTTTGTCCATTTAATCATTGCATTGTTTTCATATTAAATGATGGCCGTTTAGTTTTTTGTCAGTTGTTAGATAAGATAAGTGAAATGTGACCAATTTATTCACAATCATACAAATATCCATGAAACAATGTAAGCGTTACAAAACAATTAACAACAAGAAATTTATAGCACAAATGACTGGCCAAAACAATAGCTATTGACCCTTCTCTAGGACTGACTTTAGTCCAAATGAATGCACCAGTTGAAACGCTTCAAAATCATAACATGGGTTTCGTTGAAGTTTAAACTATGGCATACATGATGTACCAGGCTTTGGTGGTGCAGTTTGTAAATGACTGGTCTGCCATACAAAAGGGTTGAAATTAAACAAATACAAAGCATTTTTATATACATATTTGTCTTTTCTTCCTTCTTCATTGGCTAGCTTTTATATAGCTCCAATATACTATTTACAAATATATCTTCTTAATGGTCAGAGGAACCTCCTCATCACAATTACTGATACTCAAAAAGTAATAAAATAGTTACCAAGCTACTTTATAAATCACTGTAATTATCTCCAAACATGCCAAATATGTATTGGTAATGCTTCAGCAAATTGTATAGAGCTACTGTCCAGGAATCTGTCCGATCAGAATCTACACTGTTTGCTCCCGAGTATTCAGCAATATACATGTCTAGGCACCTTTGTGGGCAAATATAAGAAAATGGCTATGCAAATGTAAGGCTCAATAATAAATGTAGAATAAAATGAAAATTTCTGCATTTTCAGTTTTAACCTCTCTGCTGCAAGAAAGCAAAGGTCTTTATAGGGGAGTGGGGTTGTGTGTTACATGATCAATAAAACAGCATTTTGTATAGAGAATAAATATCAAATCAATTAAATGTGCTTGTCCCTTAGGGGTATATCGGCAAATTGCCTAGACAAAAATAACTGTATTATGTCTATTTCTTATGTCTGTGAAACATGAAGAAGATAGCAAATTGATCATCAGGTACTAAATAGATCACGTATCCTACTGTGCTATTTTGGGGTTGCTATCTGAATCAGCAAGTTAGATGACAACATTTACCAGGTGGTCATTGCTCTTGGGCCACGAAGATGTGTGAGGTTAATTTAACTAGGTAGCAAAAAGGCACTGAGCTGTACCTGAGAGGTCCCCAGGGTCGGTCTCTAAACAGATACAAGTTGTTTATCCATGGGCAGAACTATTACAGTATTATGCATTGCCCCAGATAGTTGTTACCCCAGTAATGGTACTTTAAATACCAAGGACATTTTGTGAGAAAATATATATGATGAATTTCTTGTCACCTTATCAGCTAACAATAATGGTGCAATTAAGCTAACTTGGTAAATAAAAATTGTTAAAAAGAAATGGATCCAAATAGTAAATTTAGTGCATGCACAATCCTGTACCCATACATTTTCTATAATGTTAAGTAAGAAATCATCATTTCAGAATGTCAGAATTTAAGGATGGCACCCCACTGCTTTTCGGCATGTATATGGTCTGGCCTACTTGGTGTCTGAAGCCAGATCAGGACTTTAAGACCCCTGGTTAACTTTTCCAGTCTGTACTCTATGATCCCCAATTGTCTCCAGTCAATTGTCTCCTGTCAATTGTCTCCAATCAGTTGTCTGCCATCAAATCAACCAACCAAAAGCATTCACAAATGTTATACAGTACTTGGTAATGATTTGGCAGTCGGAAGAACTGCGCTGAAAGCTGGTTGTATGGATCTATCATCATGACTTACCAAGGTTTACTGTGCGATTGCACCTCTCTTACACTGTTGGTTCATTAGATTTACTGCTGTCGCAAAGTATTTTAGGTCACGTCAGTATGCTGTCAGGTTAAATGTCAGGAATTTGAAAATAGAAGTTTAAAATCAGCTATATATGCACTGTATAGCTATGCACTCAGGATACAGAATGTATGTGTGCCAGAGATTAAATATTGTTTAAGTTTACATTTGCATAGTGATCTGCCTTTTGTTAAGTTAAGGAACATAATTCCATTGTTATAGCTAAATTATGAAAGTAATCTGATGTTTTCTGAGCTGAACGAAATATTTTTAATTTAAAAGCTAAGTGTACAATATACATGAACCTCCAAAACATAACAAATCTTTTCATCTTATTTGTGTCAAGAATCCTGACATTCATAGAAGAGATAATGTGGTAGGTCTTTATGTGAGAAAAACAAATGATCACTCTGCATAGGAAGATACTGCAATTGCTCAAAGATTAGATTACATGCTTTACACTGCACATAACTAAAAAGTTTGAGTACCAGTAACAAAAAACTAACTGTAATATACAGAGGTCTTCTTGCTGATCTGTAATCTGACAGTGGATCTGCTCAGATGTTTGTCTCAGATGTTTGTTAGGTCTTTCTCCATCTGTAGTAGTCAGACAAAGTGATAATGACTTCTGTTTTTTTTTTTTTTGAGGTATCGCAGTGACACAAGTGAAGTTATTATAGTAGTGTCCAGCTATTTTTGGTTGAATGAGACCCCAGACAAGTGTTCAGGTAGAACCACGCTGCAGGTCATTTAGAAGACCTACCCATATGAAAGTTTTTGCCCAAAAAGTCAGAGGAGTTACAAGTTGGCAACCCATTTATTGTCACTTAATGATTTCTATGGTAAATATTCAAATTTCTACTTGTTGAATATATTAAATACATGTTATATACAGCTGCTTTTTAGGTGTATACTTTTAGGACATAGAGTTTGACACTACCATCCTAATTCTGCAGTGTTATGTGTGATCAGATTAGTGGCTGCTCAAGTGTTGTTTTTGTTTTTGTTTTGCGAAATATGTTGCAGCAACACAGTTATGGTTATTATAGTGACATCCATCTCTTTTGGTTGAGGAAGACCCAAGACAATTTTCTTGGTAGAAATTACTGGCTCGCTGCAGGTCAGATATAAGACCTTCCCACATAAAGTCCTTTGCCCTGGCCTGGACTCGAACCTACATGATATTTATATCTTCCAACTGACCTGCAGAGTGACAGTGGTTCTTCCAAGATATTTGTCTTGGGTCTTCCTCAGTTGGGTTTTGGTCGAGGTCAGGATGAAGGACTTAATCATAATGTATATATATTATAAGGACTTAATCATAATATATATATATATATATATATATATATACATATTCTCTTTGGGATATGACCTAGACATGTCTATAAAGTAGAAAAAAAAATCCCTGAGTCAGGCATGTTGATACAAATGTAGAAGACCTAAAGTCCATTTTTCAACCTATTGTTCTGAATTTAGCTGACCTAAAACTGTTACAATTATAACACATCAGTCACCATCTATTTGAATTCTCTCCATGACCTAATTAAGTTCAAAGCAATTCAACATGTTCTAAATAAAGATCCATCGGTACTTATTACTGTCATTAATTTGTCATTGTGACTCAGAAAACAAAGAAGCAATTGTTTGATGTTCTGGCAAATTGTTTGATACTGCAAGCCAAAGACTCATTTGATTGCTTCAGTTTTACAATTCAAGCCCTGTTGATGTATAAACAGGCTTAGAAAATTGAACTGAAGCTGTCTTAAATGGATTTAAAATTTATCAGTTGGCATGCCAGCAGTCTTATTTCAGCTTTAATGAGTCAGTCAAAAGCAATCTTAGATATTTCAGAACTGACATGTTTCTTATAATGTTTTAGGTCATAAATCTGATACCAGAAATAAATTACATACAAACTTATTTTTGTGTATGTGTGTTCCAAAAAGCTCAGAAAGAAATCAATTACATATAAATTCATTTGTGTGTGTGTTCCAAAATGCTCACAAAGCTGGTCCCTATAGAATTTAAAAGCTTATTTTGTTTGTATATGACAAAAAGCTTTGTAAATTGTAACTGAAACACCCTTTTCTATATCCCTCTCAAAATGGTTTGGGGATCATATTGGAATCAGGTTGTTAGTCTGTTAGCCATCTGTCTGTCTGTGGACACAATTTTGTGCATTTCCTCTTACAAACAGTTTTGGGTAAATTTTAATAAAACTACACACTTAGCTCAAGTACCTTGGGAACATGTGCATCTGTTAATTTTCAGTATGATCAAATGAAAATTGCAGGAATTTTGTCTCTTTTCACAATATTTCAGACATTAACATAAAAGGAAATGAGTGGGGGATTATAATTTTAATTGAATTCTGTCTTAATACGTTTTACTTCTTTTTTGGCAGGCACAGAAAACCCAACAACAACACTGACCTGTAAACATTATTGTATTCACTGCATTACACTTAAGCTGATGACCTAAAAAACTTCAACTGTTTCTAGTGCGACAAAAAATGTAGTTCCATGTATTTCAATGATATGATGTGAAACAAATGGCAGAGCTACAGAGTACTCCTGAAGCTGAATCATTTAATGTTTACATTGGTATACCAACCTGTTTAAACTAGATGTAAATGTTTTAGAAAATACAACTCTTAATGAACATCAAATTTATTAATAAACCACCCCCTTGATCACAGAAACACAATATCCATTAAAATGTGCTACCTCTGCAGCCAATTGTATAAACAATGGTTAAAATATACCCACAGTTTAGCAGTAATTTTTTTTTCTATAAACAAAGGTAACCATCTGGGTTTGGTTACCAGTCATAGTAAATTTTAACCCAGGGTCAATTAAATAAACAAACCCTACAGTGCACTGTGATTGACACGTCATTAAACCGCAGATGTTGTCAGATGACAATTAAATTTTGATTAAATAAAAAAATAAAAATATGTTTTCCGAAAATGAGTTTGAAGAGAAATGAAACAAGCAGTTCAGCAAGAAAGAGATGTCTATCCTTCATGAGCAAATGTAACAGAAGTATCCAAGCATCCGTATGTGCCACAGTGTGAAGTAAATACAACGAGCTGTAGGCACAGGTCACAATGGCCTAAAATGTATTTGGGAATGGACTAAGAAATGTTTGTGAAAAATGGAGGAACGGTAAGTTGTATATTAAAACTATTGCACTTTGACAGACACTAACATTTTACGATCTACAGCAAATACAATGTCATTAAAAGGACCCTAAGCTGCAATAAATCAGAAGTAAATACATAGGTAATTTTAATGTTATGAGTGCCAAACTCAATAAATATTAATAATTGAAACCAAATAACAATAATTTTAACCTTAAATCTAGCCCAGGCAGATAGTCCTAACTGAAACAGCAGAATTGCACCACCAGCTCATGAAATCACTGACTGGGCTTCGAACCTTAACTGTGGATAGTCATTTTTTTTAATGTCAGTATTTATGAAGAAAAATGCAACATTTGGCTAACCTAAATTCCAAAGTTTGTGTCATTTGCAGGGAAGTCACTTATACAGAATTAAATGCTGACAGTTCTTTATCGAAATCAGTAAGTTGCCTGTCAACACATCGAAATGGTCTGATTCATCTTTGTGTCATAGCATCTTTGTCAGCCCTGTGTTTACATTTTTGTAGATACTCATTCCTGTGTGTAAAGTTAAAGCTATTATTTTAGCACCTGTTGTTTTTTTTTTGTAAGTAAAAATTGACCAGAGGCTCAGGCCTATAGTATAGATCCAGATCAGCAAGTGAAACATGTTTATTTCTTCTTGTATTTACTTGCTAGCATGTATGTTAAAATTTAGTAGTAAGGGTTATTTTTACAAATTTATAGCTTATGAATGTGAAGGGGTAGATGTTCTTCAATATCAAGTGCCTATATAGAATATCCCTGACCTTGAACATTGAGAGAATGTCTATTATGGTCATATTAACAATGGTACACGATAAAAATACCTAAACTGGTTCATACAACATTTCTTGTTTTTTAGGAGTTTGGGGTTGAGCTGAGGGGTGGCACCATAAAAACTGAACATCATAAAAGCACCTTAATTGTTTTGAGTGTTTTTGGTAAAGAGCTGTATAAAATAACTACCTTAGCAAGTATATTTTTATTGAATATTTTTGAGGGGTGAGAGTTTGGACCATAACAACTGTAACATCTGTACAACATAAGAAAAACCTAAACTGATTTATGCAACACTTCATGTTTTAAGCTCACCTGAGCACAACATGCAAAAGGTGAGCTTTTCTGATACCGCTTTGTGCAGCGTCAAAATTTTAGCTTGTGAACATGCTAGAGGCCACAGTTTTTATCTAATCATGGTCAGAATGTTTGTCTGCATGATATTTTGGATGAGTTCAGTATTGGGTTGCCTGGGGTAAAAAAAAGGTAGGCTACGAGGTCAAATTTTAGGAAAAACTTGTGAACACACTAGAGACCACATTTACAGGCCAATCTTCATCAAACTTGGTCAAAATGTTTGTCTGCATGAAATCGTGGACTAGTTCATTATTGGGTCGTGTAGGGTCAAGAAAGAGGTCACTAGGTCAAAACTTAGAAAAAGAATATGAACACACTAGAGGCCACATTCATAGCCCAATCTTCACCAAACTTGATCAGATTGTTTGTCTGCATGAAATGTTGGATGAATATACAATGTATTATTGGGTCATGTGGGGTCAAAAAGTAGGTAACTAGGTTCCATTTTAGAAAAACCTTGTGAAAACACTTAGAGGCCACATTGATGGCCCAATCTTCACCAAACTTGATCAGATTGTTTGTCTGCATGAAATGTTGGATGAATATACAATGTATTATTGGGTCATGTGGGGTCAAAAAGTAGGTAACTAGGTTCCATTTTAGAAAAACCTTGTGAAAACACTTAGAGGCCACATTGATGGCCCAATCTTCACCAAACTTGATCAGATTGTTTGTCTGCATGAAATGTTGGATGAATATACAATGTATTATTGGGTCATGTGGGGTCAAAAAGTAGGTAACTAGGTTCCATTTTAGAAAAACATTGTGAAAACACTTAGAGGCCACATTGATGGCCCAATCTTCACCAAACTTGGCCAGAATGTTTGCCAGTATTAGATCTTACATATGTTTTGAAGTGGGTCATGTGGATTCAGTAGGTTACTAGGTAAAATTCTAGAAAATGTTATCAACCCAGTGGCCACACTAATGGTCTTCACCAGAGATTTTTAAAGTAAAAAACTCTTAATTACTTGATGCCAGATATGAGCTTACTAAAAGACTGTGTCCTCAGGTGAGAGATTAAGGGCCATCTTGGCCCTCTTGTTTTGCTTTGTTTTTGTTTGCATCATAGGTACTGAACACCAAAATGTATAAACTGGTTTATGCAACACTTCATAGGGTTTTGTTTTTGTTTTTGTTTGCACCTTACAAACTGGTTTATGTAATGATTCTTTTTTTTTTTTTATAATTTTTCAGGGATCTACACCATTTATCTATACAAGTGTATTTCTTTATTATGACAACATTTTATGTTATGTCTTGTCCAGTATACTTACTTATTTTGGTAGCTAAAAATAGGTATTGATTATAACATAACTAAAATAAAAAAATAAAAAACAGGTTCACTCAGAGATAATTATGTTTTGTTAATATAAAATATACACATCAGTTATAAATAACAACATATAAACATGTTTAAAAATTTCCTATTTATTTATATACACTGATAATCTTTTTGGCAGGCAGCAAAAAATTCTAAGAAACTAATTAACTGAAAAGTTAATCAAGGTTATTTTAAGCACACAACAGTTAGTGTTATTAACATATTGATACAAGTGCTATTGGCCTTTTGGCAATATACCTTTATATAATATATTTACATGTGGCAGAAATATATCGGAAAGAAACTTTTAAGCCAACAGTAAATTGAGGTATTTTATAAGCATACAGCAGCTGCTGTTTTTATACATAAATGTGAGTTATAAAACTTCCTTTTGGCAATGTTTTTTATTATCTTATGCTTCATTGTGTTTGGTTGGCGGCAATGAACCTGCTAAACCACCCAATTTTGGTGACCCAAAATGTACAAACTAAAACTAAACACCTCTCCCTCTCTGTTAAAGCACACATTTAGCAGCTTAGACAATTAATGTTGATCCACATCCCTCTGCTCCTGCTGGGAGCTGTCTGATTAGGATCTGCAATATTTGATTCTGAGTCCCTAGCAATGTATTTTGTTACATTCACTAGATCTAAGATCTAACATTTTGTATAACAGTAGTTATCAGGGGTTTTTACCTCATGTAGAAGGCACCTCCCCCTTGGAAAATAAGGCTAGTTTCTTCCACTTAAAATGCTATTTCCACTTTGATAAAATTTAGTATTTTATTGCCAAAATACAGAAATTACATGCATTGATGCAGATCAGTGACTACAGTGGTAGCTTCAGTAAACTGGACTATTTTATACAGCTTTTCTGAAAAATTACCTTTTGTATTAATGTATTTACAATTTGTGGGAGCAACAAAAAACACAAACGAAAACCTCAAATGAGAAGTAAATCAACATGTTTTCACATACAAACATGTATATAAACAGTTTTTAAAAATGTTTTGATATATTCATATATAATCCTTTCACAGTTTTGTTGGGTAACAGAAAAAAAAAAGTGAAAACCATCATGAAACCTGCCCACCTGAAGATAAATAAGGGTTTGTTCATGTATGTGCCAATAGTTTATATAATGTCAACTACTGTACTTTTTTATATAACATTCTTAGACTTTTGGCGGGCAACAAAAAAACCCCTCTCATTCCCTCTCCCCTGAAACCTGTTCACATGTTCACCTTGGGATTTATCACGTTTTGTTGATATACATACAACAGTTAGGTGCTCTATCTACTGCCTGACCTAGTTTTTCTCAACAGCTGTTTGCTGCCTGTAAACACAGAGTATATTTACGTACACACATAGATACACTCTGTACTTATTGGCGGGACTAGGTAGGCTGTGGTTAATGTGGTTGTTTGTTGATAGACCAGGCAGTTGGCTGAACCTAATGCTCTGCTAGTGTAATCATTATAATACTTTGTGTTATTATGGGTGCAGATTTTGAAAGCTCTTTGTCTGAGTTTGTCTGAGATTTATGACACCAATTTAACTCAAAGTGCTTTGATTGAAAGTACAGCCAGTCATTTGGTGATACATTTGAAGATTTTGGAGGGAAATTAGGTACAAAGGTATCTACAGTTACTTTTAACTGACTGGTAGACTGGTAAAGTTTGATCATTTATATTGTTGCACAGGAGTTTGAAGAGTGGACCTATAGGCATTGTAAGTAGATTGCTTATGATTATACATGTTGTAATAATTAAAATTATTTTGTGCTAACATTACATTATGTTATATTTATTACTATGTTATAATAAGACTCTTGTTATGACTTGATTTTTTAAGGTTATGTGAAAATTGTGTTAAGCTTATATCTTGTTATTATGATAAAATGTTTTATTTTTATTTAGTATACCAGAAATAGAAATTATGCCAAATATGTTTCTCTTCATGTTACTTTATTTTTAGTTCAATATTAATCACTTGAAAAAAATCACACTTTTACTATCATGTCTTGATGAAACCCACACATATTCAATGAATCAAAGCTAGTTTATCTAGTTTTAAGTAGGATTTCAGCTTTAAACATATTTGTAAATAGTCTGTTGGAAAATTCTTTCACTTATATTAATCTTTCTGAATTGCCCTTTTCCTGGGTAGAACCAGTACTCACATAGTAGCTTCCTGGAGGAAAATCTAATAGAGAACCTTGCCAATGGACTAATATCTTGTGGTCAGTTTGTGGTTCATAGCTGGGACTCCCTGTCGGGAATCAATCACTAGACCACATCAGAAACCATAACACACTCAAAAAAAAATATCAGACAAGCTTGAAAGTTGACTTGGTAATATTAATATACCTAACCTGGAAGAATGGAAAGTCTTTAAAATGGATAGCTGTTCAGCTTACTTGACAAGGTAAGTATAAATACCTACAGGTTGGCCTGGCATTAGGATAAAAACAAGTCTAGGTGCAGTATCATGCCAGTTGTTCATAGCATGCTGTACACAGTGAAGGCAGCACTATATTTGCTTCATATAAAAATATTGTTGATGGGACGATAAACCTGTCAAAGAAAACAGACTCTATAATCAATAAGAGTTCAGGGGTTAATCTTTAGATCGTGTACTGCTTTGATGTAGACCCTGCCAATATGTTATTGATTTTTATTGATTAAGGCAAGATTATAATCAGTATGGCCTAGCTACCATTATTTTGCAACCTGGTAAAGAGATATTGACTTCTGTACAATGTTATTATGTACTTTTGCATGCTGTATAATCTAAAATAAATTTCCTTTATCATTAAATTACAAACTTAATTCTTAACCAATTGATTGTAGCTGCACTCAAAGGTTGCAACACATATCAGTTTAATTTAAACTTATTTATAGTCAGTTGAGAAATAATTTCTTTCAACTGATAAAATCTTGACTGCCCACTTTCTTGGTAAAACAAGTACTTAGTTACTGAAACCTGGAGCAATGTGCAATAAATAGTCTTACTCAAGGGCAAACAGACTGATCAGTGTTTGAATTCAAACTTGGGACCCTCCAATATGGAGTCCAATGCCATAACTGCTACACCATGGAAACCCACACAAGACATAATGATACAAGTTGGTGCTTGCTCGTCTAGTTCTACGCCGTTTTCTAAGCCAGCACAATTCCTGCTTAGTCTATTTGGATCAACACCATTTGTCTAAGCCTGCACAATTCCTGCTAAGCCTATTTGAATCAACACTATTTGTCTAAGTCTGCTCCATTACTGCTTAGTATATCTGGATCAACACTATTTGTCTAAGCCTGCTCAATTACTGCTTATTCTATTTGGATCAACACCATTTGTCTAAGCCTGCTCTATTCCTCCTTGGTCTATGAGGATCAACACCATTTGTATAAGCCCATTTGTCTATGCCTGCACAATTCTTGCTTAGTCTATTTGGATCAACACCATTTTTCTAAGCCTGCTCAATTACTGCTTAGTCTATCTGGATCAACTCCATTTGTCTAAGCCTGCTCAATTACTGCTTAGTCTATCTGGATCAACTCCATTTGTCTAAGCCTGCTCAATTACTGCTTAGGCTATTTGGATCAACACCATTTGTCTAAGCCTGCTCATTTCCTGCTTATCCTTTTTGGATCAGCACCATTTGTCTAAGCCTGCTCTATTCCTCCTTGTTCTATGCGGACACCATTTGTATAAGCCCATTTGTCTATGCCTGCACAATTCTTGCTTAGTCTATTTGGATCAACACCATTTGTCTAAGCCTACTCAATTACTGCTTAGTCTATTTGGATCTACACCATTTGTGTAAGCCTGCTTAAATACTGCTTCGTCTATTTGGATCAACACCATTTGTCTAAGGCTGTGCAATTCCTGCTAAGTCTATTTGGATCTACACCATTTGTGTAAGCCTGCTCAATAACTGCTTAGTCTATTTGGATCAACACCATTTGTCTGGCTGCTCAATTACGGCTTTGTCTATTTAGGTCAACACCATTTGTGTAAGCCTGCTCAATTACTGCTTTGTCTATTTAGGTCAACACCATTTGTGTAAGCCTGCTTAAATACTGCTTCGTCTATTTGGAACAACACCATTTGTGTAAGCCTGCTCAGTTACGATTCTAAATAACAACATAAAATGCTCACATAATAACTAGACTAAACCTATTATATGGTAGATTTTCCAAGGAATTACCTCCATTGAAAGCCTATATGTTATTCTTTATTATGTAATTCACCAAGTTCTAAGGTTTTATTCCAAAACCTTGGAAAATTTACAACTCCTGGCATCGCTCTGGTGCATAATATACAATAATGTGCAATCTTCCTGAATAAAATTGTCCCATTAATATTATAGAACATATTTTCCTTAAAAATCTCCTGTTTCTTTTCCATTGACATTCTGTGTTAATAGCCAATACATGTACATAATCTCATTTGTTTGCTTACAACTCTATACACAAATAACTAGACATTGTGCTAGTGACACTGGAGCAAATGGTGCAGATTCTGATCAAACAGCTCCCAATGTAAGCTGGCTGATTGGGAATGGCACTAATTTCACTTAAACATGAATAGTAGGAAAAGTGGATATAACCTAGGCTGTAACATTAGTGTCTCATTTCTCGCTTGTTTACTTATTTTTTACACTGAAGTATTGGACATTGATTCCAAGGCATGCTGGCATTTTGTTAATTTTATATCCATTGATATCCCCGTCTTGTGTCTAGTTCTTCCCAACCAATCTAATTTATAGTACTTTATTGACTCTGTTTAGTACATCCTTAATTCAATGCTCCATTATTATTTTGATATTTTCTTCAGTATTTCCTTATCTTGTTTTTTGTTTTGTTTCATTTCTATAGCATGAAAAAAGCAGATTTGTGCAAACAATTTTAGAATCAGATCAGCCAGTTCTCATATTTTCAGTGGTCAAGTAATAAGGATGCTGGACACCAGATCAGAGGTACCCAGGTTGGTTCCCCAGACTGACATTAGATACTTGTCATTAGGGCAAGTCTGATAATTGCATATTGCCCCAGGAAATTTATACCTGAACTCTTACTCTTCCAGGAAGTGGGCAGTCGACAGGATTAATATGTTTGTATTTGATTGTTTATTTGTTATATCGCACAACAATTTTATGATCCTTATTGGCGATATCCAGCTAACAATTTTATGATCATTATTGGCGATATCCAGCTAACTATAGGAGATGGAAGGCCCCAGACATATGTTTGAATTGAAAGAACTTGTATCCCAATTAACTATCAAATAGGTTTAAGCGTAAGCAATACGGCATGATACAGGATCAATATTTATTCAAATGAAGCTATGACTGGATGTGGGAAGTTGAGGTTTTCTTTGTCCTGTTGTTACTAGGCTATCTTATGAGTCACCACACTATATTGGAAACCTAAAACTTCCCCAATATCCCCAGACAGGTGAAGTTGACAAAAACAAAACTTCCTGATTCATTGTGTATCATGTTGTACCCTGATTGCATAGATTTTTTATGCTCTTAGTTGTTTTAAGGTGGAACCTGATACATTGTCTAGACTATTTATAAGATTAATGTCAACTTCCTTTTCAATCTGCCTTTTGACCAACACAATGTTTCAGATATAAGGAAAGAAACTGATTAACTTGCTATACCAAATATTTTTTTAAATAATATTAAGGTTACCTATTAAAGCTGTACTATCTTACATGAACATTTTATTTTACATTCACCAAAACAGTTTTCAACTGTCTTTATTTGAAAGATGATACAAAAAAGTTATATGTCAATAACATTTTGAATGATAAATATGCTAGGCAGTGAAAAAGATATGAAGGTCAATTTATGAAATGTTTATGTATAGTTAAATTATATTCTGTGACATTGAAATCATTTTAGCACAGTTTTTCCCATCAAAAATACTAACTCTCTTATTTTTAAAAATATTATATATAATATAATGTTGCACATTCTGTTGTTCTTAATACATTTACTTGTCATTGACATTAATGTAGGTCAAGGTTGCTCACTACTCAACAGTCAAGATAACAGTATCTGACATAGAGTTATCCAATGGGAATCATAGTGACTCCATTTATTGTAACCTTGGGGGAGAGTAACTCAATGACAAGACCTTTTAAACAATATATATGACAGTGGGACCTGATGCCAAACTGGTAATATGAGAGAGGGGACTGATGCTGTATTACAAAAATAATTAGTAAAGTTGAGCATATCACTATTTAGTGTGAAATCATCATGATGTCTGCCATCTACAGAAAATTCTCAGATAGGAAATGTAATATCAGTAGGTAAACATCAGAAAAATTGACTCAAAATCTTGCTTTTTAGGCAGAAATAACTGGGCTTATGACCTTGACCTTTTGAAAGAACTTTTTTAGCAGGGATACAGTATAAGATATAGAAGTGGATTGTATGTTTATGTTATTTATTTTTATATTGCTACCTTGTACAGTGTGTAAAAGATGATTTAAAACATTAGTTTAGACTGATATTATTGTACTTCTGTAGCATTTAATTCTTGTAAGTAATGTGACCCTTAGTGAAGGTGTAAAAAGTTGACGCATGAGGGAATGACACAAATGTCCATATAATATGAGAAGGTCAAGAATGGTGACCTATTAATGCCACTTTTATGTTAACCTATGTAGATATATTGAGCTTATGATGCTAGCATTTTTATACCCCAACAACGAAGTTTGGACAGATGTTGTTATCCTGGAATCAGGTTGTCTTTCCATAAGTCCATGTCTGTCTCTCTGTGTGTCCTTGGAATCAATTTTGTCAGTGCTGAATCTCCTACAGTTTTGAACAAGTTATTTCCCATTCCAATGATATTTCAGACAACATGTCATAAATGGTCTTTATGGATGATGTTTTATAAGGTAATCCTTAAGTGGTTGAACAAAAGGAAAGAAATTAAAACATCCACCATTAAACATTTCAATCAGTTAAATTTTTAACATTGTTAACATTCAAATCATTATTCTAATCATCTAGACAGAGGGCATTGGAGTGTTTCTCTCTTTTATCATTACATTTAAAACATTGTAACAACAATTTTCATGAAAAAAAAGGCTTAATCCCAGCTTCATAGATGCATTTAATGTTTGTGTCCTTGTTGTTCAGTTATGTAGGTTTTGTTAGTTCTGAGTATGCTTGGTGACAGGAATATAGAAGTATACAAAGGTAAACTTGTGCAAAGCAAACCCAACAGCTGCCATAAAAGGCCAAACCAGCTGTGTATAATAATATTGCGTATTTGTGATTGTGTCTTTGTTTACGTCTTTCTGTCTGAATGTTACATATTGCGTCTTGCCTCTATTGGGAGACCGATCTCTCGCATCTGCTGTGTGGCTACAGATTGCCATATTCCCCCAGCGAATAATAATAACTCGGTCAGTCACGTTTGAGGGGAAGTCAGTACATGCTCTTTAGTGACAACAAAGGAAGTAAAGAATGAACAAAGTAATGATGTGTATAATGTCATACTGAATAAAGTGGGAGAGAGTGAGGTGATATCATAGTACATGTAAACAAAGGCTCACGAAAATGGCTTTGATATCTGCAGTAAACAAAGACTGAACAACTTTATTCTCTCAACTACCAGTCACTAGACTTATATTGTAAGTAAGATTTATTATTATTTGTTAGATTTTTTTTATTGATTCTAGTTGTAGTGATATATTGTAGTTTTTTATTGACTTTGTTGGATTAATCGTCCCACCAACAACATGTAGCAGGAGACACTTTTTGTTGCTGTTGTCTGGTTACTGATTTGCTGAGATCATGACCAGTATTGTAGTCATACTGCGTCTGGGTTTTTTTTAGCAGATTTTTCGGAGAAAAAATATGCTTTTCTGTACATTCTTTGTCTTGCTAGTCTAATGCCTAGGGACAGGAAGTTGTGATGGCATTCAAGAGTTTGTGCCAATGCAAAAGAACAGCATTAGTTGATTTGTTCTAATTTATTTTACACTGTTGATAGTAATAAAATTGAAGATAGCCAAAAGATTTGTTTGGTTTGTATTTTTGTTACATTACCCTAACATAATTATTGTCACATTGGCCAAGTCCAGTTACTCATTGGTGGAGGAAGATCCCAAACAAATGTTTGGGAAGAACCACAAGCATACTGAAGGACAGCTGCTAGACCACCAATTGAATGTTTACCACCTGACTGGGATTTGAACTGCTCAGCCATGGAAAACTGTTCTCAAACTGCTTAGGATGTCAAGGTTTCACGATATCTATAGTTGAAACTGTCTTTGCTTTTAGACTGAAAACTATTGTAAGCATGAGTATTCAATGCATAAGGAGGTCTGTTCCACAGACGTTTGTTGGTGTTGCCAAAGTGCTATGGTTGAAGTTTTAAGTTAAATTCATATCATTGAATGTGAGGGAACTTTACACATGTCTTCCTTGTGATCATACCTACAGATGTAATCATGTTTAATGTATGTTGTTCCAGGAAGGATTTTGTCAGAAATATAGCCCTGGTTTGACTTAGAACTTGTGTGTGTTTATACATGCAGGTTGAAGCTTTGAATGCAAGAACTATTGCATGCAAGTACTCTCAGGCCTTTCTATACTGTTAAACACTGAGTTAATCAAGCACACAGTCCTGTGACAGCTCTTGTTTACATTGTGTATTCACTTGTGGGAGAAGATGATGCCCAGACAATGGCCAGATTTAATTAAATCCAGTCCTGTTTCATGACCTTGAATAAGCAAGGAAGATCAAAAGCATATGTGAAAACGATTATGATCAACAAATAGGTTAATATTAAGGTGGTCTATTTATAGTCCAAACAAATTGTAAACAAATGTCACATGACTAGCATCACATGGCAATCTATTTATAGCATAGCTTAAATTACTAACAATATGAGGCCATTATACTGCTGTGTAATTGTTTACTGACCTTTTGCAAAAGATATAAACTATAAAAGATATAAAAGATTTGATTAGTAAAATATGAAGAAAATGGATTATTTTTTATTTAACATAAATGCATTTAAAGTAAATAAAGTTAACATAGGTTAGATTAACACAGATCTTTAAATTTCTATTTGATCAGCTCTGTTAATTGTGCTTTATTAAAGTTGAATGAAGTATTCATTTAAGATATGTTTTTTTGTTTTTGTAGGAAAGTAAACAGATATTTTAAATTGTCATTTAATTTGATGGAAAGTTACATATCATTTCATTGGTACACCAAAAAATATTTTAAAAATTTTTGATGTTAGAAGAAGCATTACTAAGTCTTAAGGTGTTTATAAACATTTAGTTATTTTACAAGACTTTCTTGTTACACGATGTTCAGTAACTTTCTTCTCATTAAAGTTTATGAATTAAATCTTTGATAAAAAATACCTCGGTTGTTTTAATGTTCTCCCCAAAAATAATTTAGTTCTCACTGTCCCATTGTTGCATTGATTTTCCACCAAGTTCCAGAAACCCCAATAAACTATAGTACATTATGAATGCTTCAGTCCTTGATTGTTCTATATTCACATAATGCCAAGGCCAGTGGACCCTCTAACTTATTCAGCTGTTATTTAAAACATCACAAGTCTTGCTTTTTTTTGCCCTCTTTCAAAACAGTTTGTCTAAAATTCCTGTTCCAAAAATAGCCATGTTTTCAGGTTTTACAGAATTTTTGTCAATTCTGCTTGCAGAAATATGTTTCTAATATACATGTACATTGTCCATTATGTTTAAGGGCATTTTGCAAAGTTTTGTCTTAAAAAAATATCCTTTTTTTAATGGAAATTATCAAAAGTTTCTGTCCCAAAATAACAAAATTACACAGTTCAAAAATAATTTAGTTTAACTTTTAACATAAATTTTGCCCAATAATTCTCATCTCAATAAAGCCTGGCCATATTATGAACACTCAAGTCTGTGATTGCCTAATGTTCACACCATTCCACTGCTACTGCGCTATACCTTACTCATTCCACTGCCAGTGCTGTTCCTTACTCATTCCACTGCTACTGCTGTACCTTACTCATTCCACTGCCAGTGCTATACCTTACTCATTCCACTGCCAGTGCTGTATCTTTCTCATTCCACTGCTACTGCTGTATCTTTCTCATTCCACTGCTACTGCTATACCTTACTCATTCCACTGCCAGTGCTATTCCTTACTCATTCCACTGCCAGTGCTGTTCCTTACTCATTCCACTGCCAGTGCTATTCCTTACTCATTCCACTGCTACTGCTGTACCTTACTCATTCCACTGCCAGTGCTATTCCTTACTCATTCCACTGCCATTGCTGTACCTTACTCATTCCACTGCCACTGCTATTCCTTACTCATTCCACTGCCATTGCTGTACCTTACTCATTCCACTGCTACTGCTATACCTTACTCATTCCACTGCCACTGCTATTCCTTACTCATTCCACTGCCATTGCTGTACCTTACTCATTCCACTGCCAGTGCTATTCCTTACTCATTCCACTGCCACTGCTATTCCTTACTCATTCCACTGCCATTGCTGTACCTTACTCATTCCACTGCTACTGCTATTCCTTACTCATTCCACTGCCACTGCTATTCCTTACTCATTCCACTGCCAGTGCTATACCTTACTCATTCCACTGCCAGTGCTATTCCTTACTCATTCCACTGCCATTGCTGTACCTTACTCATTCCACTGCCAGTGCTATTTCTTACTCATTCCACTGCCATTGCTGTACCTTACTCATTCCACTGCTACTGCTATACCTTACTCATTCCACTGCCAGTGCTATTCCCTACTCATTCCACTGCTACTGCTATACATTACTCATTCCACTGCTACTGCTGTACCTTATTCATTCCACTGCCAGTGCTATTCCTTACTCATTCCACTGCCAGTGCTATTCCTTACTCATTCCACTGCTACTGCTGTACTTTACTCATTCCAATGCCATTGCTGTACCTTACTCATTCCACTGCCAGTGCTATACCTTACTCATTCCACTGCCACTGCTGTTCCTTACTCATTCCACTGCCAGTGCTATAACTTACTCATTCCACTGCCACTGCTATACCTTACTCATTCCACTGCCATTGCTATACCTTACTCATTTCACTGCCACTGTTATACCTTACTCAGTCCACTGCCACTTTTATACCTTACTCAGTCCACTGCCAGTGCTATTCCTTACTCATTCTACTGCCAGTGCTATACCTTACCCATTCCACTGTCAGTGTTGTGCCTTGCTTATTCCACTCCATTCTGCTGCTTCCTATCATGTTTGTGCAGCAGAACATACCAAGTTTGATATTCTGTTTTATTTATATGCCAAAATCTCAAGGTCCTAAAATTATTTCCAGGAAAGCGAGAATCTGTGAAGATTTAATGTTTTGCTTAAAACCTGGAGGTTTGCTCTCAGAAATTTACAAATTTGGCTTGCAGTTGAAAAATGCACTCAGAAATTTGCAAAAAACACTGATTATTATGCTGTCCAAATTTTTTTAAAATTTACCATTACACTGATCAATGCATTCAGAAAGTTGCCAATCTTGTTTTCAAGGCGTACCAACCAATGTCTGGCATATTACTTCATCAGGTACAAAGTTGGCTGTATTTATTCTATCAAAACTGCATTCAGTAAGCTAAAGTATTTTAACCTAGAATAAAAAATCACATTCTTATCTATACAAAACCTTTAAAAAGATTTCTCACATTATTTATCCATATGCATTTGATAGAGGTGTAACATTTATGTAGCTTTGTTATAATGTATTCAGATGTCTCCGTCTACAGCTTGAGGAGAACATCCCAAACAATAAAGAAAAGTACATCCCAAACAATAAATCGAGGTACATCCCAAACAATAAAGAAAAGTACATCCCAAACAATAAAGAAAAGTACATCCCAAAAAATAAAGAAAAGTACATCCCAAACAATAAAGAAAAGTACATCCCAAACAATAAAGAAAAGTATATCCCAAACAATAAATCGAGGTACATCCCAAACAATAAATCGAGGTACATCCCAAACAACAAATTCATCCCTAACAATAAAGAGAAGTACATCCCTAACACATAGAAAATAATATCATTAAAAATAATCACACTGCTCAAATACTGATTTTTTTTTCAGGAAATTGAAATCAAATTTTATATTTCAAGAAAACATTCTTTGAAGAAAAAAAACATTCTGTAACTCTTGAATGGTCTCAGATTTCATGTTTACTTCATAATGGAACACAGTACAACAGACAAATAGCAAGTCAGACACTCATTTATTTTTACAGGATTTCAAATTGAGTAACTGTTAATGATATTGTTCCACCTTTTGTCATCAGGTTATACACCAAACTAACAACAAAGCTTGGTATGGGGATAAACTTGAATCAGGCTGTCTGTCTGTCTGTCTTTGGACTGATTTGTCAGGAGTTCTTCTCCCAGTGGCTTGCATCAATTTTGATGAAACTTCACAATTATCTTAAGTACCATGGGAACCTGTACAGTGCTTTGTTTGTTACCATCTGAGGAGTTATTGCCTTTTTCATTTATATTTCAGTCATTGATGTAAAAGAGAGGTTATGAACATAAAGCAGTTGTGGATCTTTGTTAATCATCAGATGACAGTTTTAATTTGTTCCTTCAATTTGTCTTGGTAACTAGGCAAGCTATATCTGGTTCTACCCAAGCATTTATCTGTGTTTTTCTCCACCAAAACAGCTGTCTGGTCCCTATAATGACCATAATTGTGTAGCTGCAATGTCCTTAAAAAGCATTTTCATCTGTCAACTTGTTGGAAAGGCCACCATGTGTATTGCTAGAGATTCCAAAGTAAATGGTGCAAAAATCTAATCAGACCGCTCCCACTTGAAGCTGGTGGATCTAGATCTACACTTCTTGCCTTAGTTAAAACAATTTATGCTTTTCATGTCAACATTAAATGAGATTGTTCTATTTTTTGTTTAGTCATACTTGATTTGACCAGGTATAGGCCTGGTTTAAAAGTGTATTATTACAGCATTTTGAGTTGATTTCAAAAACAAAACAAAACATTACATCATAAAATGCTGGACTTATGCATCATGGAGAGAAACAAATATTCTTTTTTTATGACTAAGAATGAAACTACTTAAAACTTAATGTGATGACCAAAGTCAAATTGCTGGAGCTACGGCAGAAAATAGTTCAGATCCTAATCAGACAACTCCCAGCAGGAATGCAGTAATTTTTTTAACAAAACACAATCCTCAGATTTATATATGTTTTTTTAATAACCAAATACACAGTTGTATTTTCTAAAAAATCACATTTGCAAGCTGCAATTCTTGTTTAAGTCGGCTTATTTTTGTTGAGCCTGTTAGTATTTTTTTTCAAACCATTTTATAATCTCTTTTTTTTATTTGACAATGATGATTTGTCTTTATGTCAACCATTCTTAGTTTCTTTAACAGTTTCTTGTCTTTACAGTAGAGACAGTGCATCTGCTTTCCATTAAGTAAGTTCTGTTTTTTGTATCACAAAGATGTTTTCTGTCTTTCCGTCAAAATTTTATTTTTTAGCTCATCTGAGCACAACTTGTTTATCCAATCTTCATGAAACTTGGTCGTAATGTTTGTCTGCAAGAAATCTTGAACTAGGTCATCAGGGATAAAAAAATATATCACAAGGTCATCTTAAAAAGCAAACTATACACTAAAGGCCACATTTATGGTCCAATCTTCACAAAATATGGCCAGAATTTTGGAATGCATCAAATCTCAGAAGCGTTCATTACGGTGTCATGTTGGATGAAATAGTAAGTCATGAGGTCAGATCTTAGAAAAAAATAGTGAAAAAAAATAGAGACCACATTTAAGGCCCAATCTTCATGAAACTTGGTCAGAATGTTTGCAAGAAATCTTGTACAACTTCATGACTGGGTCATGTGGGGTCAGAAAGTAGGTCACAAGGTCAAATCTTAAAACAATAAACAGTGACTATCACTTTCCTGTTTGTCTTCATTTCCCCATCAATAAGACATAACTTATATCAAATAATAAATACCCTGACTATGTGCAAATATAGCTTAAGAAAATAACTCTTAATCACATGATGCCAGATATGAGCCTACTGAAAAAGCTGAGTCCTAGGTGAGCGATTAAGTGCCATCATGGCCCTCTTGTTTTGTTGCTGTAACAGTTTGTTGTCTTTGCAAAAGCCAAGCTGCATCTGCTCTCGATTCAGTAGTTTCTGTTTTTATATGACAGTTATGTTTTTTATTTAAACATTGGATTCAGCTAGCCTGCAGTTCTCTTAAAGTCAATCATTTATTGTTGCTGTAACAGTTTCTTGTCTTTGCATAAGATCAGTGCCATCTGCTTTCCATTTAGTTATTTCTGTTTATTAATCTTTGAAACAACTTTTTAAGCCATGTAGATCTGCTTATCATTCAATTCATCATTTAGTTTTTGTTCTGCATTTTGTGTGGCGGGCCATGTTCATTATTTTTGTTTTGTTTTTTGTGTTTACCAGACTCACTCATCTTAAAGGTTCCTCAAATTACCTAGTATATTTTACTGTATGTTATTATCTTGTGTTGTTATTAAAATGAAAGGATGTTTGTTCAAGAATTTTACCTTAACTTATATAGTCAGAAATTAATGTAAATTATTTCCCAGCCTTCACAGTCCAAAAGTTGTTGAAATTGTTTCCAAGCCGTAACAGTCAGAAAGTTGTTCAAATTGTTTCCAAGCCGTAACAGTCAGAAAGAAGTTCAAATTATTTCCCAGGTTTCACACTAAGAAAGTTGTTCAAATTATTTTTCAGCACATACAGTCGAACATTTACATTTCTGAGATTTCCTTGTGGGATTGTAGTGGAAACACGGAGAAATGAGTCACAGAAATTCAATAATATTTGCATAGTTTTAAATTCTCACTATCTTCAACAAAATGCGTAATACCCTTTGGAAAACTCATTGCCAAATTGCTCTTTATTCATGTTTTGTTTAGTGCTTGCTTTCACTGATACATTTTCAGTAATTTACATCATAAGTTTATATCAACAACGTAGTTAGTTTGAATAAATATTTTATCAACATATATTAAATTTGTAATCATTTCAATATTGAATAGATAAAGAAAAAAAGAACTTGAAATGAAAAGAGTAGAAAAAAATTAAGGTATGCGAGTTAGCTGGAATACATTCAGCAGCAATGTGGTGGACCGTTGGTTCTACTTAGACATTTGTCTGGGATCTACCTCCACCAAAACAGCTCGACATTGTTATAATGATCAAAATTGGTGGCTGCAATGTATTTTAAAAACAAAAACAGTCAACAATATAGTTCTATGGACACCCATAGTAAAGTCATAACTGTTATGACTCTTTTACCAAGTGGGCTTGGTTCCCAGTCACGGTGAAGAAATTGTTAATAAAGTAGGTTTCGGCTGATCTGCAGTGTGATAGTGGTTCAACCAAGACATTTGCTTGGGTTTCTGCTACACCAAGTGTAGTTAGACTTCGCCATTATGAAATATTACCACATAATTGTGCTATGTATTGAAAAAAACTCTTAAAATGTTCTTAACGTTTTTACCTTTGTCTTAGTAATGATTTGAATGGAAATGAGTTCCAGCAATCTTGGGTTTGGAAATTTAGAATGGACAGATTATTGCCAGATAAATATTCCTCCTTATCTTTATAAATTGTCACATTTCTATGCGACGAGCCAGATAAAATAATTAGGTGGGATAAATATGTGTCACAAAAAAAATCTTACTCCAGTCTAAACTGGTGTTTATAATATTTCTCTTGCTTCGTCACCACCACAATAACTTCACCACCATCAACAATAACATCACTAACATCACCACCACCGACATCACCACCACCAGCAACAAATATTACCACCACCACAACATCACCACCATCAGCCATAACATCACTAACAAAAACAACATCACCCACAACAAATAATATCACTAACAACATCACCACGACCAACAATATCACCACCACCTACACATCACTACCAACATAACATCACCACCAACCACAGCAACAATAATTAAATATCCAGTTTAAATGAGTTTTGAAAATCAAATTTGTATAACCCAATTCTCAACTGTAAACAACAATACTATATTCACACTATTACTTTTAAGCCCCAGCCATAAATAAATCACTCTGTAATCTTGCCATAACATTTTACCATCAGACCCATTGAAAATCAATTGTATTTGCATATTTCTCTCAATGAACCCTTTCCAACTATCCTTGACCAGTGTTAAAAAAGCTGTTATTTTGTTGAGTGTTTCAGTATGCCAAGACTTGGGAATGTCTTCTGATGTAGTTTCTGTTTCTTTGCCAAGATGCCTATAAGCCAACCCAACTGCTTCCAACTCGTTCATTCTTACTGTCCTTTAATCTGGTATTGTATAGTACATTATCTGAAATCTAGTGCACCATCTATGCATGATAGTAGATGTTAAGTTTACAGACCATTGAAATGATACAGGAGTGTGTTGTTTTGTTTAAGTATGTTGCAGATAGACAATTTTTGCTATTGCAACAGTAGTAATAAGTGGTTGTGGAAGATCCTAAGTAAAAGTCTTTGTAGTTAAATCACTAGCATTCTACACAGATCCACCCCACATGAAAATTGTTATCCCTGACTAAGATTTGGACCTGAAAAGGAGACTGTATTAGATTTTAAATAAATGAGATTTTTCACTTGTAAGTTATGTTTTAATGCCGAGGCAAAAGTAGCTTTTATATTCAGTTTACTTCCTCTTGCACCTTATTGTTGACTCTTAATTGTGTAATATAAAATGTCCGGGTTGTTGAATGTTTTCTTCCTTTATTGGATTTATTTAACTGTGTTACATTATTAAATAAAGTTATTGTTTATTATTTTACCACAAACCCCTTAACAATGAAGTTTTGAGGTATACTTGAATCAGGATGGGGTGGGGAATAAAAACTAAATTAAGTATTTCTAAAAATATTAATTGATATTAAAATACTATATAAGCAAAACAACAACAATGGATATCCCTAATATGAGAAAGCAGGTCTTTTTATGTTTAAAATGTTAGATCTTTGAAAAATATTGTTTGTGGCATAAATATTGCTTTATAAATTCTCCCTTATCCAAATACAGAGATGTATGGAATATAATCTTACTTAAAATGTGTGTTTAAAGAAATTATTACAAAAATTAGTCTTCATTTATCACAATGTGCAAAATTGTAAATTATACAGATTTATTGATTTGAATTATAGTTTTAATTATATTACATTCATGTTGATTGCTCGGTAATGGTCTTGCACTTTGTGATAAGATGCATTTTGTTGCCATTATCAGATAATTTAGATGACTTGAGAATTGGGTAAATTGAGCCCAGTTGGGACCACTCATTAATCTTGCATATTGGAGAAGTGTTTTTTGTGAAAATAAATGTCTGTGCTGCACTGACACACTAAGTGAGATGTATACCGCTAGCTGCCACTGATTGCTTGGAAATCTGCAATTTTAGACAGTTAGGCAGAATTAATGGTGATCAGTCTTAAAACTAGGTCACAGTAATGAGCTCCTTGGAGCATTAAACAGTGATTTAAACTACTGTGTTGAGATATTGGTTGGCATTCTGCAATGTCTGTTTTGCAAAGAGGTTGCTTTTGCAGTAGGATTTGTTTTTTTATGAAATTCTGCTACATTTAAGTTGAGACAATTTTTAAGGCAAGCTAGATATGTTGAGATAAGTATTTAAGACATTTTCTTTTTGTAAATATTATATCAACATAACCATTGTCATTATATGTATGTCCAGCTCTTTCTGGTGTGTCCATTTGGGATAAAGGGGGTTGGGCGGCACCCGTGGCAGAGCATTTAGAGTCGTTGGCATGTAACTCCTCTCAGCCCCTCTATGTGTGGGTTCTAGTCCCAGTCTTTGCAAGAATTTTCATGTGGGTAGGATTTCCAGCTTACCTGTGATGTAAAGGTGGTTCTACCCAGACAAATATCTGTGGGTCTTCTTCCGCCAATAATGGTCTGGACATTGCCCATATGACTATAATTGTGTTGGTGCAATGTAACAAAAAAAAACCCCAAACTTTCTGGACAAAGAAAACACCAGACTGAACAGCTTCTCTCATGAAAGTTTACTCCCTGATTAGGACTTGAAACTTCACCAGGAGGGGGCCTAGGACTTACAAGTTAGTGGCTCTACCCACTTGACCCCTTTTAGATGTAAAATTAGGTCAGTCTGTTATGTTTCCTCTTAAGAAATGCAGTAACTACAATCTACAGCCGAAAATTGCAACAAACAACAGCAGCTCTGCAAATTGATCTTCTGAGGTTAATAGTAAATTGAAGGTTATAATTTATATGTGGTAGAGGATATTGTTCAATGTCAGTGCATGATTATATTTTATTTCGCAAGTGGTCATAGAAAAATATATTTTCACGAGTGGGCCAGAGTGAAATGATAAGGTTTTCTTTTACTGGTATTTCTCGCTCTTTCACCCAAAATGAAAAGAAATAATATATATATACTGTAATCACCAAACAAGGTCATCAGGTTTATTCCTCTCAACATCTAAGTCATTATCACCATTGTTGTCACCGTCAGTCATCATCATTATCATCACAATTTGTATCATCATTATTGTAACCACTGCCAATGTTGCCACAACATGTCCATATACATATGACATTAAAATGTTGGCTATATGAGCAAAATAATGTGATAACTAGGTATAATGCATTAAAACATATAACTTGTTGTGCAATAACTTTCTACAGGTGGGCTGCAAAATATACCTTGAAGGTTTTTGTACCCAGCTGTAGAAGGAACCAGTGAAAGAATTCTAGGCTGTTACTGATAGGTCACTGGTAGGATGTGCACAGAGACAAGACAGGTACTAATGTGTTATCAGTATGTCTACCTTACATCAGAGGCACAATTATTCTATCTACAAACAATTGCAATAATATACATTAATTGAACAAAGATATAATTACTCTATATAGAAGTGCAAGAAAACATTACTATATAAAAAATAAAAGGTAAAAAAAATAATTTTAAGTTCACAAGTACAAAAATAATGACCTTCTGTAAAATGTGAAAGACCTTGTTAGAATAGACATCCATTGACCCATCATTTTGTCTTACAACTTTTAGAGCATCTGTTGGATATATCAATGTTTTTATCAGATAAGGAATGTAGTTGTATTATTGTATAAGAGTTGGGATTCTGAGAATATAAACATTGACATAGGGAAATCATAGATAGTAGAGGAAAGTGGGTCATTCAGATAAAATTAAATCTCTTTTTCTGGTTGTTGTATCTGGGAGAAAGGTAGGTTTCTTAGATACTTATGTATGTTTGTCCCCCCCCCCCCCCCATCCAACCCCCACCGCCAAGTGAACCTTTTGTCACTTACGAAGGGAGTTTTGTTATCACAACAAAAAGCACATAAAAAGTATATCTTTTTTTTATCTGAAAACTTAAAATTGTAAACAATACTAGGTAAAATTCTTTACATAATCAGCTTTGATGTATGTAGTGGGATGCTTACTTTTTAATCTGTTTCTAGAAATATTAAATATTTATCTTGAATAAAGACTAACTGCAGTTCTCGTGGCTCCAATACTGCACTGAGATATCTCTCTCTTTATACTGTTTATTCTTCAAAGTGTTTACACTTTGTCATTTCTGCAGCTGCACATCTAGCTTTGGGTTATCTAAAAGCATCTGAAAAACAATTGTGGCTTTCCTTTCATTGTGTTTAAACAACTTATTAGAGAAAAACAGTTGTTTTACTTTGTTATGTTTTTCATTTTTTATGTCCTTATTAATTATAACTTAACTGAAGTCCTAAACACTTAAACTTAATTTGTTTTATGTTTTGTGCACATTGTACTTATTTCTCCATTTTATTTTTTTTATGGTGATTTTAATTTTTTTGTGATGTACAATTTCACAGGTCAAGAAAAACAAGAAGAAGAGTCTTTTTCTTTAATAATTTTGTAATACTGATAAAACATTTGTTTTCATATGATTTTATTTTTACTTAAATAAGCGAGGGCCCTATGGCATCAATTATATTCTTTAACAGTAACTTAATTATAGTTACTGGGAAAGTCTTCCAGCTGAACAGCAGTGAGCCATTGGTTCTACGCAGGACTTGGCTATTAATTGGTCGCTGAAATGTATTTAAAAACAAATTATAGTAATAGCATTTAACAACACTTTGGTCATGTTTGTAATAACATATTATAATTAGTGCAGCTATAAATGTTATTGACCTGTAATATGCTACATTATTGACAACCTTAACTGAATTCATAGTTAGTTGCTATTAATTTCATGCAAGAGTTTCTAGAAATAGTTCTTAAGACCTGGCAGCATGATCACATTTAGATAGCTCCCATTGGGAGTTAGCTGATCTGGGTTTTCACTGTCTGCCTAGGCCTGGTCATTTTGTGCCTGGCAACCTAGAAGTTTATAGCTAAATGGTAACAATTTATAAATGTTCTCAAGACATTTTATAATTCCTGTTTTTATAGCTAGGACTTTATTTTCCATCCCAAATGCAATCAAGTTTTTCATTGCATCCCCAAAATGGAAACAGTTAGTGTGCCCATCAATACTTCAGTCTGACCTAGATTTAGGAAAAGCAGGGAATCCAATTTAATGTTACATGTGCATTTTTGTTAACAGGAACATAGGATTTTTTTTAACCCCCAAATCCTCTACTAACTTTTTATTGTCTTCTCCAAACCTTTTATACCGATGTTGTGTAATCTTTGAAATTGTCTATATTCTAATCATGCTGCTATACTGACTGACTGATAACTGGTTTATGTAAGAGTCAGCACATACATTCGTATTTTATTGTGACCCCATCATGTTGCCCAAGCATGACTTAAAGAGTTGTGACCAATGTGCCAAATAGTGAGCTCTTATTAGGTATCCAATTTTGGCTGCCTACTTACATAGATAAAAAGCTTAGATAGATAGATAATTTCATAATTTAGTCCTAATATAAGGTAGGTATTTAAGTGTGAGAATTTCACCACCTAACTTATATCCTAGGTTCAACTTATAGTTGTACAGCATTGGAGCCCTGTTTTACACCCAATGTGGGGTGTTTAATTTAGTAGTTTGGTGTCTGTAAGGTTTGGTTTTAGGTTGACATCTTCCATTTGTCGAAACAAAATTGTTATTGGAATGGATCTACCTATGCCCATCTCCTTTTAAAGCAGTGTTGTGGGGGGGGGGGGGGGGGGGGGGGGGGAGTTGTTTTTTTAGTGTGTAGGGGTCCTGTGCCTATTAACCTTTTACTCATGTCTGGACAACTGAGGCCTGACCGCCCCTAAACCATTCATTCTCCTTATTGTACCTTTTTGTACATGCAAGGAGCAAGTCCTTGGCTGTGGCAGTAAAGAGAGTGAAATGTTCATTTATAAAGAAAGGGTTAATTTTTACAGTATATGAATGTTTTACTCAATGCTGCAATAATGAATAACCTATATTAAAGTTCTTGTAATCACAAATTATTATACCGTTAACAGGATGTACAGATAACTAAGCAGCAAAGTAAGTGTAGACCCTAATCAGAGGCTTCTCAGCTGGAGTTGGCTGATCTGGATCTACACCAGTTGTGTTAGCCTGATCAGGTTGTGCTTTACAAGGTGGGAGTTATTGTTACTATTAGTATTATTATATATTATAATTATAATGTGAGCTTACAATAGGTACAAAAGGAGAATCTTGGGATATGTTGCTATGTAAGATCATAACAGCTTCCCTTATCTTGGCCTCCATGTAAGATCATACCATCTCCCCTTATCTTGGACTCCATGTAAGATCATACCAGCTTCCCTTATCTTGGCCTCCATGTAAGATCATACAAGCTTCCCTTATCTTGGCCTCCATGTAAGATCATACCATCTCCCCTTATCTTGGCCTCCATGTAAGATCATACCAGCTTCCCTTATCTTGGCCTCCATGTAAGATCATACCATCTCCCCATATCTTGGCCTCCATGTAAGATCATACCATCTCCCCATATCTTGGCCTCCATGTAAGATCATACCATCTCCCCATATCTTGGCCTCCATGTAAGATCTTACCATCTCCCCATATCTTGGCCTCAATGTAAGATCATACCATCTCCCCATATCTTGACCTCCATGTAAGATCATACCATCTCCCCTTATCTTGGCCTCCATGTAAGATCATACCATCTCCCCTTATTTTGGCCTCCATGTAAGATCATACCATCTCCCCTTATCTTGGCCTCCATGTAAGATCATACCATCTCCCCTTATCTTGGCCTCCATGTAAGATCATACCATCTCCCCTTATCTTGGCCTCCATGTAAGATCATACCATCTCCCCATATCTTGGCCTCCATGTAAGATCATACCATCTTCCCATATCTTGGCCTCCATGTAAGATCATACCATCTCCCCTTATCTTGGCCTCCATGTAAGATCATACCATCTCCCCTTATCTTGGCCTCCATGTAAGATCATACCATCTTCCCTTATCTTGGCCTCCATGTAAGATCATACCATCTCCCCTTATCTTGGCCTCCATGTAAGATCATACCATCTCCCTTTATCTTGGCCTCCATGTAAGATCATACCATCTCCCCTTATCTTGGCCTCCATGTAAGATCATTCCAGCTTCCTGTATCTCTGCATCAATGTAAGATCATACCAGCTCTTTATCTTGGCCTCCATGTAAGATCATACCAGATCCCCTTGGCCTCCAAATGTTGCATGTGCAGTTTTGTTCTAGAGATCACATTTTCTTTCCTGCTCATCAGGGCCTTTGAAGTGTAATTAGCCAGTGTTAGAATGTGAAGTTAAATGTTTCAGCTTGTATAACATGTAAGTTTTACAGTCTTCCTTGATAGTGTGATGTTTTGTACTTTTAATGAGTTGTAAACATGTCCCACTTTTGCCCCAGAAATTTTTAGCATTTTTTTGCACATTGTTTTTTTTATTCTTTGTTTATCTGTACTGCAACATGGAATTGCTTGTTTTATATGGTGAAAATATCTAAACATGAAGTTACCAATTTGGAACCAGGTGTTTGTAGTTGCCCTACAAACTGACAAATAGCTAACATCTTATTTCTGCTCAACCAACCCATAAAGCAGATATTATTGCTGATATGACGTAAATACTACTTCTTGGAACATCAGTCCAACTACAAGCCTTTAATTAACTTCACTTTTCAAACTTGGCAACAATTGTTAGGATTTATGTTCCTGATTGTTAACTTCCAGCAAATATCGGAGAAAACTTTGAAAATAAGTGCTTTTCCGAAATTGGTCTTTGCAGGTCAGCCATTCTCAAGATGAGGATAATGGTTAGGAAAATCATTATTTTGTCATATCATTGCATTTGCTAAAAGGTGAGTGGAAGATGTTTCCTTGAAAGTTGGTGCAAAGGGGTTTTAGCTCTCAGGCAATTTAAAACTTCTCATTAAGAGGCTGCTTCGTTTTTATTTCTATTATTTAAAGGTTGACAGTTTAAAGATATTTTAAGAAATGTTAAAAACTGAGAAATTTATAAAAAGCAACAACAACAAAAATAACCTTATAGTCAGTTCAAGCTATTTTTTTACCAGTTAGATGCTTAATGATTGCCTTAGATGGATGGATAAATGGATGGATCAATTGATAAATAAATTAATGGATAGGCAGATGGACCAAAGGATGAATGGATAGACAGACCCATGGATGGATAGTTATATGAGATTAAATAAAAAATATAATTAACAATTATATTTAGCACTAACATGTCTAAAATTTAATCAAAAATAAAAACAATAGCATAAAATATAAATCATTGGTAAGCATATTTTTTTTTAATTAACATCATTTATTGCCAACAGCACTCCCTCAACAGGTGCCTGCTAGAACAAACATCTTATTCATTCTATCTGTGTTAAATAACAAATGAACACCAATTATAGACAATCTGTCTGCCAATTAGTCTGTAAAATTATAGGACTGGGGGGAATCTCTTTGTGTGTGCAATAATAGAAACAAGGAGCGCATGTCAATCTGTAAGGCAGTCAATTAACGTCATTGTATGTTTAGTGTACTAGGTTCATGTATATATTGTTACATGACCTCTCAATCAGGGAGAGGCTAAACTCCCCTCCTGCTCAACACAGTTGGCAAAAAGTGTAGCACAGGGTCAGCCAGCAGCCCCTGGACAAATATGGTGCAGTGTATGTTTAACTGCAAGGTATTCCTTACCGAAATAGAAAAAAATATGAAAAATTAGACTAAGAAAGTTATATTCCAAGTGGTTATAATTATACTCTGCATAGTATTAAATTATCGGCTATGTCTTTTGCAGTATATATTGTTATATTTTCTTGTTATTGTTAACATCTGCATGGAGTAGGATATATAAACAAATGTTGCAGGATTGGCTTTGTACTCAGCTACATTAGTGCTGTTCATGTACAAGAATATGTTACAAGACATTTTCTAAAGACTTACTGTAGCTGGAAATAGTGCAGATCCTGATCAGACAGTCACTAGATAGAGCTTGCTGATCTGGGTCTATGCTTTTTGCCAAGACCTTATCATCTGGTGCTTGACAGGTATGAGAGCAGGCATGTGAGGTCTGATCAATGCTTGCTTATTTGGTTAAGATTTAACACAAGCTGGTGCCTTTACCTATATTGTGTGTCCAAACTGGATATCTGCCAATCTTGGTCATGAATCCACGATTCCAAACAATAATATTTCACAGTATTGACAATTGAATGCATGCATGGGTCCATGTACGAAATAACAGTCAAAAACAAGCCATTACCAGTGTTTATTATTGCTATTTCTTATATGTCTTTCTTGGTTTGTTTGTCATGGATCAAACTTGACTGTCAAGGTCATTTAGTGATTTGTCATTGAAACTAGAAAATGAAACACTGCTAAAAGAGAACAAGCAGTGTTGACATAAGACTTCCTGTATCGATTTCATAGCAATTATTGGGATTTTTTGGCAGTGGAAAAAAGGGTGCTCTTTTCCAAATTTTAGTGAAAAATACCCAAAATAGCATTGTAGTCTCCATTTGTAAAAATAAAATATTTTTTAACTTTTTATTTTTTTATTTTAAGAAATTGTCATATTAACAAATTAAGTAGTTTATATTCTTAAATAATTTGAAAAAACGCGAAAATATGCTTTTTTATGCACATAATTCCAGTGTCACAGGAATGGATGGGTTTTTTTTCCAATTGTGGAGAAAAAGCCCCTATAATAGGCTTTCTGCAACTTTAACCTCTTTAACGTTCTAGCAAAAATCAGAATTTCAGGCCATGATGTAATGGACAAAATAGCATTTGTTTGAGTGCTGTAAACTTGAAATGATTTTTCTGCACTCTTCTTAATGCATCCTATGCGTATTGCTTTATTATGTTGAAATGTCCAGCTGGTGCCATCACATTATAAAATGGTTTTTCTCCTAAATTGCCTTTTTTTTAAATTTAGCTTGCTTTTATTTATTTTATGAACCATGATCAATTTGTCCTTTGCATTGTTAATGCTTTTTTGTTTTTTATGTGAAGCACTAATTGTAAAAGAGGAGTGTTCTATCCCATTTTTTAAAACAAACCATTATGAATAAATGTGTTATAATTTTTTGTTTTTCTGAGAGCAAAGAGAAAAAACTACTTTGAAAAACATCAGCTTTCATTTTGCATATAATATCTATAAAAAGACAAAGAACCTCATTATAAAGTAATCTGACAAGTTGTCTTGATCCTGGCCTGCTTAACCCAAATTTTACAAGGCTTCAGCAGGAACCATAGATCCAGATTAGCTATCTTCTGGCTGGACATTGTCCAACCAGAATCTTCATTTTTACATTTATAGCAAGATTACTTAGGTTTGCATGTTTTTATTTTAAAAACAAGGAACTGAAAAAAATAAATGTTACCTAGCAG